>WNWU01000019.1:21309064-21323966 GCA_012654045.1 Ptyas mucosa | reverse complement strand
ATATTATATTATATTATATTATATTATATTATATTATATTATATTATATTATATTATATTATCACATCATATATCATATATCATATTACATTATATTATAATATTTCAGTCTGATTTTCAATTGAATTGTACAGTTTATATGTTATATTAAATGTGGAAAGAATTCTGTGTCTGATTTTTTTTTACATCTCAAAAACCTGGCACTTCAACAGAAGACTGTAAACTTTTTATGTTCAGTATATGATAGAAGGTGTTGGCTATTACCTTTAAAGCTCTAAAGCCCTACCTGACCTAGGACACGCTCCAAGTACCTTCTTTTAAAGCTTGTCATCTTAAAGAACCTCAGAAGGGTGCCTTCTCTGTGATTGCCTCTGCTCTCTGGAACGATCAATCCCCTCCCCCACTCTCACCTTTAGAAAAACTATTAAGACCAGACTCTTGCCCTGGGCATTATGGGACCAGTTGAATGGGGCTCCTTTTGATTTGTTATATGCTTGGGGGGGGTTAGTTTTTTAAAAATTTGATTTATATGCCGCCCTTCTCCGGAGACTCAGGGCGGCTTACAATGCGTTAAGCAATAGCCTTCATATTTTTGTATATTTATACAAAGTCAGCTTATTGCCCTCGCAAACTGAGTCCTCATTTAACCTATCTTAGAAAGGATGGAAGGCTGAGTCAACCTTGAGCCTGGTGAGATTCGAACTTACAGTAATTGCAGACAGCTGGTTTAAATCACTATGCTTTTAGTCTACTGAGCTAAACCAGGCTCCTGGTTGACATTTTGCAGTTGGATCTTGTACATTGTATTGTTTGTTGCAATGTGGGTTTATTTCAGATATTTAATTTTTGCCCAACCATAACTGCAGCAAAATTATTGAGGGAGACATTATCAACCAACTTCTTTATTTTAGGGAGCCATGGGTCTTCAATTGTAGGTTTACAGAGCTCCTTTGCTCACTTTGAAAGCACCCTACACAACTGTTTCTTTACTGATATGAATCTTTCTTAAATTAGGGAAAACTCTTGCATTGCAGAATTGTTTTAAGCAATATGAACCATAGTATAAATTTGTTGCAAATTTCAGATAGTAACAAAATTGCCATAAGGACAATTCATTTTGAATGGAAGAGTAGTGTCATGTTATGTACAGGTTAGTGAAATAGAAAATACAAATAAGACAAACCATATTGCATACACATTGACTTATCTTGAGTACCTGTATGTACACATGCAAGACATGAAACCTGAAGACACAGTTTTGCCAGTGGGCTTGGGGACGCCAGGTTATATAGAGCCCATCAAGAAGTTTGTTGAGAGCTGTTGCTAGAGGGGGTCTTAGTATATATTGGGTTTTGTATTTGAGGTTTTATCTCTGTAAGCTGCCTAGAGTCACCATGAATGAATTTCGTGGCCATGTAAAAAAATTAATAAAAAATTAAATAAATAAAATATAGTTCAATCAAGATGTTAAAGAATATTTGTAAGTTATTATTATACCTATGGCTCCTATGATGTAAATATATACAAATGAAATGTAAAACTCATATTAATCCTCTCCTTGTAATGGAAATTACTATATTCAACAATTTACATTCTCTATTCCTTCCCCCGAGGGTTTTGGCATTCTGTAGCTGAGTTTATAGGAAGCTCTATCCATTTGATCTTCTTTTCCCCTTTGAAATAATGTTCATTATCATCAACACATTGAGAGCAAACTCTCTAATATTCTTTTGATAGTAAGCCTATTTAAAAAACAGTACTGATAAATAACTCAGCAACTCATTACAAATGCCTAAAAGAGTTAAAATCTATTTAATATAATTATATAAACAAGCTTTCATAAAACTACTATAAACACACTATTACTATAAATAACTAAGCTATTCAAAGGCCTGAAATGAAAGTCATAAGAACAATTACATGAAATATCCAACTCTTTTTTTTCATGATGATACATTTAAAAGCCACTTTATGATTAATACAGTATGCCTAGTTAGCTTTCCAGTATGCAATAGGAAGGAAAAATGTGAATAAAATAAATTGTTCTTAAATTTGTTACAATATGCAACAAACTATAATAACTATTATTATAGTTCATTGCATATTTGGCATTTTTATACAATTATCAAGTCCTTCCAAAGAACCTGAGATGCTGTTATTATTACTTATATTTTAATCATTATCTATTATCTTATCTATCATTTTAATACCGGTATACAATTCACGGGAACAATCATACATAATACTCCTGCTTCCTATTTCTTACAATAACCCAATGAGATGCGTGGGCTGCGAGTGAATGGCCCAAAGTCACTCAGCTGGCTTTCATACCTAAGATGGGACTTGAACTCAGTCTCCTGTGTTTCTAGGCCAGCATCTTAACCAACACGCTATACCAAACTGGCTTTAAAATGTTTCTTGTTTCATTGGAAATGACGCAAATGTAAGGAGAGTTGATATTTTGCTGCTGCTATTGTTAAAAATCAGAATCTCTGCTTACACGGTATGTTTTACTCAGTCAAAGTCTAGGTTTGTGGCCTATATGGACAAGAAAATGTTCTTAGCACTTAAAACAGGATATTAGTTTTTACTCAAAACAGTGTTGTGTTTAATTTGGCCTACATTTTTGCCAGTAAGTTGGATTGTCTGAAACCAAAAGGCAGGATAGCATATCAACAACCTATTATTCTAGCTATAAAGATACAGAGAACTGTTTAGGGAAGGATTGGCTCCTTCATGGGAGTATGATTCAGACATACAACTATAACAAATGTTTCAGAGAACCCAAGAGGTTTATGATGAACATCATGTCATTTTGCTAGTAAAACAATATGAACTTGTTTTTCTCTGTTCAGTCCAATATCCTCCAAACACAGCTTAAGACCTTCAAAGCATCTCCAATCCGTTGCAGGACAGTAATGCACAGTTATGTATCATTACCATACTAGACAGATTATCTCTTCCAAAGATTTCAAATAAATGTTAACATAGGGAGAGGACTGAACACTGCAATGATCTCCACTGGATCAACTATGCACGCAGTAACAGTATCAGAGTTAGAAGGGACCTTGGAGATCATCTAGTCCAACCCCCTGCTCACACAGGAGACCTGTATTAGGGATTCGAACCACTGACCTTTCTGATTGACAAGCTCAATTGCTCTTCCCCAACAACTGCTGATTGGAATCAGTCATTCAGGTAGGAATGGAACTACTATGGATCATTGCCTCTACCCTCTTACCACCCCCACCTCTGCTACTTTCAAAGTCAGCCCAGAAGGATTATTGTTGATAGCATTAAATGCTGTTGAGAGGTCCAATGGCTGCCTAAAAATTAAAACAAATTCTCTCTCTCTCTTTCTCCCCACACATATGCACACCCACACCCAGTGCTTATGCTTGCAATAAATGCTATACATTCACATTACCCATCTAAACGGATGTATTGGATTGTGTAAGCACAAAATATCAGCTTTGGAATTTAATCAGTTTAACTGAAATTAAGTTAATCAAAATATTTTCAGTTAAAAAAAGGACTGTAGCAATCATCAGTATGATTTGAATACAAGCTATCCAAAGCATTATAAGCTCAAAATACAATATTCATAAGATTACAGTATATTTTATAAAACCAACAAATATTTAAGTCAAATTAGACTAGTTTAGCACTATCCATTCAAACTAATAGAAACATTTCACAGATGAATATAAGGAAAATCCTTTGGATTAAACCAAACGTCTATTAGAGTAGGACCTAAACTTTCCATGAAATCGAATTCTTCATGGCCCAATGGCTCTTTGTAATATCCCCTTCCCATACAATGCTATTGAATGGTAAGTTGCTTCTGATAATAGTGTTTCCTTATGGTCTCAAGTATTTTTTGTTGCTGTTACATATACTAATTCAGATAAGGCAGGTTGAACACTGGATCTTTAATATATGTGCTCTTCAACCATATAAAGTACACTCCTTAAAAATCCCTTAGTTTAAAAAATGCTCACATCAGTTTTTGCACTATGCCCCTAGACTATAATCGGTATGTATAATTTTATACTTTATTAGCAGCATTTTAATAAAGGTGATATTAGCATTTTAGCATGTCAATCTGTGCCTCCTTTTGAAAATCAGGAAACCATATTTTTCCTTTGAGCCAAAGCCATTTCTTTTGATGTATAAGAGAATAAGATGAATAAGAGCCTTGGTGGCGCAGCAGACTAAAGTGCTGTTAAGTAGCACCAGCTGCCTGCAATTACTGCAAGTTCAAATCTCACCAGGCTCAAGGTTGACTCAGCCTTCCATCCTTTCGAGGTAGGTAAAATGAGGACCCGGATTGTGGGGGCAATAAGCTGACTTTGCATAAAAAAGAACACCGCTTAGGGGGGTGGCAAAAGCCCTACTAAGCGGGTATGTACAAAAGTATGAAGGCTATTGCTTAACGCATTGTACGCCGCCCTGAGTCTCTGGAGACGGGCGGCATATAAATCAAACCAATAAATAAATAAACAATAAAGGTGCAAAACTTTGCAGGGATCTTGTATCAGACAATAGGGCTGAAGTCCTTGATTAAAGTTGCAAGTGTTAAAAAACAAACCTGAGTGGGAAAGGAGATTTAACCTATTTTAAGTGTCTCTCTTTTTTCTCATGTCTAATGAAACAAATCCTATTGCACATCAGTGTTTATTATTGTTGATTTGTTGCTTTCTGATTCCTCACAGATATCAAATATTATGTATTGTTTTTTATCCCAAACAAGATAAATTGTCTAATGATGAATGCTAATTTATTTTTAATTTTTAGGGACTGTTTATTAATGTATACATAGGACAAGTGATTAGGATTAAAATTATCTGAAATTAGATTTTTTTTTTAGAATTAGTTTTTTTTTATTATTGGCCAAGTATAATAAGGACATAAGGAATTTGTCTTCGTGCATATGCTTTCAGTGTACATAAAAGAAAAATTACAGGCAGAATGTCCAAAAGACCTGAATGTGTTTGACATTGTTATAAAGATCATTATTTAGATTATTTAGGCCTATAGGCCATATCAAAGCACAAGGTTCAAACACATATCACCAATAAAATCCTATTCAAACAATTTAAAATAAGATTAGGGTAAATTACAATAGTTATAGGATAAGATACAATATAATTTAATACATAAATCTGTAAAGTAGAATAAAATGATATAAAATTATATTTTGGTGTCACAATCTACTCCAATTAGTCCCATGTACGCAGATCTCAACCAAACCATTTTGTTTAAGTACCGTGTTAAATGTTATTTTCAGGTTCTGGCCGCACATAAAGTAAGTTGTTTTCATATGGGGATCCCAATGGGTCATTTGTTTGGTATATGGACCAAGGTACCTGTCTCTCATTCCCTTATACAAGCAACAATCAAATAGGATGTGAGCCAGGTCTTCTACCTCTGCCGCTCCACAAATGCAGAGACGCTCATTGTAGGGTATAGAATGGAATCTCCCATATCTGACCATTGTGTCAAGTTGTTCGAATCTCGCTTGCATAAATATCTCCCTAAGATGTTTTGGTAGTGGTAATATAAAGATCTTTATCAGTATTTATTAATAATTGTTAAGAGAAAACTATTTTGCCTCTGGATATGAAAAGAAATCTGAGGATTGTGTTACTTTTTTTTCTTACTTCTGGGTTTGGCATATACATAGAACATTTCTAATTGACTCTTATTAGAGAAAACTCTCATAATATGGTGTTAATATATTTTACAAGAAAAACATTGAACACTGACATGTATGTGAAAAAGGAAAGGGGAAACGTGTATTTTACAGATTTTAAGATTAAAAATAAGAAATACACCTTTGGGACCTTCAACTATTTTATATTTAAATAATTCAAAATACTTCCAAACACAAGAGAGGTTGTGGGAATAACATAATTAAAACTTCTACTGTAAGCCGTCTTGCAGAGAACTTCAAAAGGCATACAGTAGAGTACAAGGAGAAAGAGACAGAGGAAGATACAGACAGTCTCCAGGTTAAGTTTATCTTTAACTTGAATTTGTATCTAAGTCAGGACCCACATTTACAAGCAGTCTGTCTAGTACTAAAAATGGAACGGTATTCTCCATCTTCCAGTTGACAAACAGCTGAACTGTGCAGTATTTTTATGAAACATTGAAAGAAAGTTGCATATTCAGCTATTTTTATGAAGCATAAAAACATTGCATGGCTTCAGTGATTCATTGGCTCAAAGAAGAACACCGTACACCATTTTTAGTAGTAGGCAGCCCACTTGTAAGTACAAGTTGTTAAGTCAAATATTTTATAGGACTGCTTGTATCAAGGAAGAAACAGAAATCTGATCACATGATATACAGTATATTGTAATATGTGCTCTAAGATAACCAGGAATGAATCTGAAGAAAACATCTTAAAATACATGCAACTTAAAGGAAAGTTGCCTTATTTTCAGTTCTGGCAACTATACTGTAATTATACCTCAGTTACAGGTCTGTTAACAATGATAATTGGGACTAGGCATTCCATCGCTAAGCAATGTGTTTATATAGCAGTCCTTGACTTCTGTCAATTGGGATTGGAATCTTGGTCATTGAGTGAAGCGCTTAAGTGAAGCATCACTCAATAACTGCAATCCCAGTACTACTGATTATAACTTTTAAGCAATATCACAGGTTGTTAAATGAACGGAGTCTCAGGTAAGGAGCACAAGGTACCTCAGGGAGATGTGGAAAACCCTGGGGAGCTCCATTCAGGTTCTGAAAATCCTCCCTGCTGAAACCCAACCAGGACTTGAGCAAAGACATCCACATGTGACTTGTGCTACCCTACCCACCTGCAGCACCTCAGCTCTTTACCTTATTATGCTGTCTTTCTGATATCTGCTTGGGTTTTAGCTTCCTCTTGTCTCTGGAAAGAGCTGTCTACCAAAGGAGTTCAGTTTCCCTCCATGTATAGAAGGGAACTCCATTGGTGAGGTGCAGGAACAGAGTTCACATTTCAGTATTTGAGCTTCGTTTCTAAACCCCACTGGATGACTTCAGGTCTCCTTGGCAGGCAGCTCTTTTAGCCAGCCTTCAGACATGAGAGTGAGGTCCCTCAGCAGGCAGTAGCAGCTTGCAACTTCTTCTCAGGCATTCCTACTGACTTGCTGAGGAAGCTGGCAGAGAAGATTGCAAATGGTGATCACATGATCATGGGGAACTTGGTAAATGGTTGTAAGTGTGAACAGGTTGCCAAGCACACCAGATTATGCTCATGCGCAGAGATGGTGGCACAATGTTTTGCAATGGCTGGAAGTGCTTTACCAGCCATAAAATACCCTTTCTGAGGCCATCGTAATTTCAGACATTTATTAAACAAGGTCATAAATTGAGGATTACCTATAAAATGCATCATCATTTGACTACATTGCTTGATGACAGTAATCTCAGTGATCCTAGTTGCCATGATTAACCGAATCCAACCCAATCATTAAGCAAGGACCCTGGTTTGGTCCTTCTCAAAGCTGCATAAACTGTGTCTGCTTCTATTCTTCCCACCCAATTCATTTGCCCCATCTCTGTCCTTTCGGTACCATTGTATTCCATTGTCATGTCTACCACCACTACCCCACTCTCTTTGGTGTGAGTGTCATGTTCTTGCAGCACCAGAGTGCTGGGCTTTATGCTACTGTTCCCCCCTCCCCCATGGATCTTCCTTTTACTCTGTCTTACTCTGTCCTCTGGTGGGCTTGCCAACATCTCAAGCTTCATGAAATGGGGGCTCTGTCAGCATTGGGCTCAATTTATTCCTTGATGCCCCACTTCCTCCTCCTCCTTTTCCATACTGGGGCTGCACTAGAGGCAGAAGGCCATGCGTGCATGCAAAATAAGTAGAATGTGAGTGATAGGGCCTCCAATTCCACTGCTACTATATTGGTGTTGGGTGCATTGAAGTGCTTCCGGGTTGAAAGAATGTGACATCCCTGTTGCTGGGAGGATGTTCAGTTGGGGGGTCCTTTCATGTCCCCATGAAATTGCCCACCAAAGTGATACCCATCCATCTATTTGCAGTCACCTATCTTTGAATTGCTGGGTCAGCAGGAGCAGGAGCATGTGATGGGAGCTCACCCCATCCCACAGTAGCAACCAGGTCTCGAATGTGAGCTTGCCAATCATCAGCCCAGCATCTTAACCTCGAGAACCACTGTGCTCCTTCCAATTTCACAAAGGAAATGATATACTACACTCTACAGGTTTATGTGAATAAACTCTTAAAACTGTATATTTAAATAAAAATTCTACATTTTTGTACCTTTATCTGAAGTAAAAAAGACTACAAAAAGAATCCTTACTGCCACCTTGAGAAACCCTTTTGCAACTAAAACAGCACAATGGGGGAATATCAGCCAAACAATTCAAATATACCTTGAAACCAAAAGATTATCTTTGACCGAATGCTCCGGAAACTGCATTCATTCCCAGAACCACAATATGAATTTTAAAATAAACCTGTTTACTTACCAAAGATGGATTTTTTGAGGGGAATGATAAAGGGAAAGTTTTTAAAATTCAAAAACAACTCTTACTGGAACAAAGATTTTAACATCTACTTAGTGTGTAAAGTAACTACATGGGTGTAAAGTAACCTATTCTTGACTCTTTGTCAGATGTGGATTATAGAGAAAATTAAGCAACTGGAGTTATAGCTATTTCTTAGCCAACTTTTCCTTGAGTTTAGTGTACATTTTTACCCTAAAGTTTACCCTAAATTATGAGGACTGTAAATATGCTAATAAAAACTATAGCCATGATACATTTGCTGTACCAAAGATCTAGCAATAGCAGCTTTAAAGCCTAACAGTATTTTCACTCTCAGCCTCCCACACCAGAGATTTAAAGGCGGCTCATTTTTAGTTTCATTCTAGTATTCTATTGCTCTGCCACTGTGCCAAGTTTAAACCTTGTTTAGCTAATTGCAACTGCAGTTATTCAAATCTGTAGTTGAGCACTGAAATTTCATGCTGCTTCCTTCACATCCACATTGTATAATACGATATAGTCCATAATGTCGTATGTTATTAATAGAGGTTTATGTGAATAAACTCTTAAACTTCATAAAATGGATCATTTGTGCTAAATTTCATTTTAATAGAATAAATCACTGCTTGATGATAGACATCCAACTCTTCATCTCCTATCTATTGTTACTGGTTGCAGATATAAGCACTTCTCATATGATATTTATCTGTATGCTTGGAACTGAGCATTTTAAGCAATATTGGTATTTTGTTTGCTGATGTCACGTATCATATTGGCCTACTGGAAGACAAATATGATGCAGAAATGTTGATAGTGTTTTAATGTTATTTTCTTATGCTAAAGGCTATAGTTATGCAGAACATCTTATTTGAATTTAACTTTTTTTGTGAATAAGATTTTATTTAGATTGAGAAAGCTGTGTTTTCTCTTGAATACAGAACAATTGCTAGGTTTCATGCCTTTGCTTTTACTCTACTGCCATCTGCTGTAAAGATAAAGAATACTGATTACAAGAGGAATTCTTATAAAGAACTAGTTCAAAATATAAATCAAAATTATCAGCTCATTTCTCAGAGCTGAAGAAGCTTCTTGGATGAGAAGTGAAACATCTTCAAAGAAAAACAAGAAAGTCCATTTGCCTCTTGAAAAAAGCATCTTTGGGACAGCCATGACCTGGATGACTGAGAATATCCATAGATACCTTGACCTTTTTCTTCCATTTTAGTTCAATGAATGTTCGCTTGCAACAAAACTTACTGTATAAAACATAATGCAGATGGAATACTCCCTAATTTCTGATTTGTTCAAATGTAAGAAGCCTGGGTGTATATCATATTTCAGAGTTCCTCCATTGTCTCAGTTAAAAAAGGACTTTTGTATACAAATGCCTTTGGATTAGTCTTGTCTTCAGGCAAATACAGGAATGTGAGTCGATTGTCTTGGAACAGATTTGCCATTGCTTTTTTTCTTAGGGGTAAGAGGGAGTGGTTGGCCTAAGGCTACCCAATTGACTTTGTGCCTAAAACAGTACTAGAATTCATAATCTCTTCATTTCTAGCCCAGTGCCTTTAACCACTTCACCAAACTGGTTCTCAAAATGTGGGCAATAGATGAGTACTATTCCCATGGGATAGGATGAATTGGGAACGGGACATCTATCTCACTGAGAATAAAATTGTGGAAGTGAAGTTTTTTCATTGAATGTTTTGATTACTACAAGAAATGGGTTTGTGATAATGCACAGTTCAAAATGAATTGATGCAAAAACAGCAAGTGTCAAGTTTCATCTTAAATAACTGGCAGATAAAGTGGATTGGAATTAGGTGTTGGGCTATATTAGTATTTTGAAGAATGTTGATTTGAATGTAGCATAATATAGATTGTTAGATGTTAACTTTAAAATTAAGTATCTCCAGATAACCTTTGCAGAAATATCACCCTTTTAACATAAGGCCAAAATATCACCCTTTTAACATATGGCCAATTATGCAATCAGTAATTACAGGTTTTATTGCATGGATGAAATGCAGGTAGTCCTTGTTTAATGACTCCCAGGTACAAAGACTGTTTAAAAGTCTTGAAAAAAATAACATTGCAGCCAATCCTCGTATTTATGTCCTTTCTTGGTCTGCAAAGCAAAGGAAAGCTCAAGTAAGATCATAAGTACACTTGTGGTTTCACTCAGTGACTGCTTTGCTTAATGACTGAGTTGCCAGTCCTAACTGTGATTACTAAATCAGAATATCTGTAAGGAAACCAGTGCTTAATAGAAAAAAGGTGAGAGTAGTTTTTTAAACAATTTTATGAGGAGTTGAAAAAGTATCTAGTTTAGAATTAATCTAAGACATACAGATGGAACATATTTTTCATTATTCAAGGAGGGATAGAAATATTTGATGAGATACCACATATGGTATATGTTCTAATGTCTGAAATCTCCAACACAAAATAGTGTTTGAGAGTTCTTGAAATCAGGAAATAAAAAATACAATTCTGCATCACTACCGTGTCCAGAATTGAACTGACAGAAAACAGAGTCCAGACTGCTATGAAATTAATCATGCACTGTATGCAAGTGAAAAATTGCCAAAAATGACTCATTTGATTTCAACAAAGGAAGTTACAGAGAACAGAAACAATTAAAATAAGATTGATAAAAACAGAAATGGTCAAATGTTATTCCAACATCTACATTTATAAATTAAATGTTGAGTTAAAGGGTCTGGTAGGATTATGCCATGTGACCTCTCCTAACCCATAGACCTCTTTGTCCAACATGGTATATGGAGAAATTGAGAGGGATGAAATGGATGAAGAGATTCCTAGAGTGCTGCTGGCAGAAGACATGGGACAAACTCACTCGAACATGGGCAAGACCTGCTATTAAGGCCTAACCCTTGGCGATTCAGGTGGTGAAGAATAAGTACTTCTCCACACTAATTGTGTCTGCAGCTGATCAGCCAATAAACCTCTTTATGATGAGCTGTCTTCTCCTGGGGAAGGAGGATAGAGAGATCCACCTGAAGAGGTGAGTTGATGAATTTGCTGATTTTCTGGAAGACAAAATTGCATGGCTTCGTTCCCAGTTAGATGCCGTGGTTGCTGGTTCAATGGAAGCCCTTGTGGCAGGTTCTTACCCAGTTATCTGGGAATGATTTGACCCTGTTGCTCCTGAGGAAGTGAATAGGATCCTAGGGAGTGTGAACGCAAGCACTGTTTTTAGATCCATACCCTTTTCGCTTGTGAAAGCTTCCTGGGAGATGAAGTCTTCAGAAGCTGGAGGAAAGAGGAGCGGATGCTAAGGCAAAGAAAGTCAGTCAAGGGTTTCTTCCATCTTCTTCTCCCCCTCCCTGCCAGGTCATTAGTGAAGGGATGGAGGTGAGACCTTCAGGAGCCACATAATAGAGGCAAAATAGGAGCCAGTTTTAAGAAATCCTCTAGAACAGCAAGGACCGCATCTTTCTCACCAGTTATGGGCCAGACCCCCAGCCTTGTCCCTTCCCCTGCCATCCAAATAGCAGCGGTTGCTGTCAAGCTACCTCTCCTTCTCTCCCCAGCACAAGCTTGTCAGTGTCTGTGAACAGAATTCCCCCATTGGCCGATATGCTGGAGTGAACTCACAAGCCTATTGGCCCATCTCCTGATGCATTCCCAACCTTCTCATGGGTCACTGGCTAGCCAAAAGCTAAGGGGAATACCTGAATTCATCTTTCATATCTATGGGGAGGAGGGGGTCGAAGAGCTGGGTCACCTGTCAATCTATCTTTGCAAAATTATAATTTTTAAAAAGCAGGAAGGAGACCAGAGAGGGAATATATTAAAAAAAATGTAAAAAAATTATAGGACAGATTTTTAGCCTAAAGCCTAATTTCTTTGTCAACAGAACCAATAGGCTTATGATGCAGGCTTGCACTACTTTAAAGAGAAAAATTGGAGGAGTTGGCATCATGTTCTGGAAACAAGTTGTTTTCTGCAAGACATATTCAGATGAGGCAGAGATGACTAGTAAAAATTCGGTAATAATTATAGATTCAGCCTTTTCTATGTTTTTTCCAATTAACTCAATTGAGAGGGATTGCACAAAAATTGAAGAAAGAGGTAATTACATTGGCTTTTCATAACTAGGCCAAAATATGGTTGTCTAGTTTGTGGTTCAGCATAATGTGTAAACAAAGCCTCTTATAAGGGTCTAATTTGTCTCTTGCTGGAATAACTAAAATGGCAATTGAAAAGGGTTGGAAAATCAGAATATACATGTTTCACAAACTTCCAGATTGTACTTGTATATTTATGAATCAATATAAAATATAGAGAAGAGTTTTCAAAATGTTTACTGAACTGATAAAAATTGATTCCATTGAAAGCATGATAGTAGAGGATCTGAAACCTAATTGCTCATTACTTCATTGCTAGATACTGTGTACTCTTAACCTGAAAAGGAGAGGTCAATACAAAAAATCAAATACAATCAAAAAAATGTTTGCTGATTTAGAAATATATCAAATTTCTCTCAATCTCAAGATCTTACACAATCATGAAATTTTGTCAGTTTTTCTCTTCTTAGTAAGATTCTGCAGCTAACGGATGCATAGGGGAATCATAGAGCATACCTGGTTGGGTGGTAGTACTTGTGAGAAATATCTAGGCATCTTGATAAATGATGAATTAAGTAGGAGCCAGGAGTATGTTGCAGCTGCCAAAAGAACCCAGACATCTTGAATTTTGCTACAACAAAGTGTTAAGATCACCAGAAAGTGATGATTCTGCTCTATGAAGCGATGTTTATTTTTACTTGTCATCTTTTTGTTTTGTTTTGCCACGGAAGAAAGCAATGGGAGAGTACAGGATGTTACAATTGGAAGCACTATAGACTATATAAAATTCCACAACATGGAACCATTATAAGATTAAAAATCTTGTGTGGAAACACTCTTGGATGCAAGTCATATATTATAGCTTCCTTCTTTTCAGAGATATAATTTCTATTTGATGCAGGTACTTTTCATTCTGTCTAAAGATAGTTTTCTGTGTTCCTTTATATCATAGAGTTAATCAAAATCTCAGGGATTTGTGTTCACTAATGAAAGGATACAGAGAACTGTGATCTTATTTACTGTGTTTATAATGTGTACACGAAACAAGATTTATTCTTTACATTGGACTATGCCAAAAGATTGCAATAGCCCACTTATATTCATTCCATTGTAGGGAAGTGGAGTAGATGGCTTTAGAACTATCTCCAAAAAGGCAGCTCAGATGTGAAAGTCATAAGAGAAATGCATGTTAAAAAGACTAATTGAGTATTTTCAAGATAGGGATTTCAAATTATTTATTAAACCTAGACTTGTTTTATAAATACCTCCCTGAAACATGTCGTTTTTGTTTCTTGGCTATGCTAACTATATGGTACTTGACAGCAATAAACCTTATAAACATCAAGGAAAATATGACAGGCTAAGAATGTATTGGTGTGCCATTGGAAGCTAAACAGAGTTGCTCTTGGGTTAATATTTGGATGGGAGATTTCACAGAAATTCCAGGTCCATGGATGATCTCTAAGAAATTGAAAATACCCCAGAAGAAAGCAATGTTAACCACTTCTCTATTATTGCCTAGAAAATTATATAAGTGTATCCGTTAAGTCACCTGAAATTAAGGCTTAACTTAAGGAAGACATTACTTTTTATTGCAATTAAAGTTAAAAGTTTCATGCAGCAATTCTAGAACTCTTTGAGAATAAAATCCACTGAATTCAATGGAATTGAATTCTTGAGCTGCACCCAAGTTAGAAGAAAACGTAACAGTGCCTTACTAATGAAATTGGAGACCAGGGAAATTCAGCTCAAAGTAATTAAGCAGAACAATTTTTTCTCATTTAGACCCAATTCCTTTCTGAGTTACCATTTTCACAGCATAGGACCACACCTGCAAGGGCATAAAACTATTAGTAAGCAATGATTCACCTTAAATGCCATACTTCAATACATTAAGAATCAGTCTATTTATAGTTTCAAAATATTTTGAGACTGGAACTTATATTTACAAGTGAGTATTCAGTATATACATCTGAAGTAATAAATCACAGTATAAATTAAAGCAGCCTTGATTTAAACTTTGTAACAGCTAGTTTCAATTTACAAAACATATATTATGAAAATATAAGCACAAAATACAGTTCTTAGGTATATAATAGTGTACAGATTGCTTGAAAAGAGTAGTGATTCAAATTAATCAGTATCTTAATTCAGAACAATACCACGATCTTTATTACAGAATTAAAAATATATTAAATATATATTTTTAGAAATAGTTCTTTCAATTAAATAGCATGTGATGAATATTCTACCAGAGGACTGGCATATATATATATATATATATATAT
>WNWU01000019.1:21159159-21309054 GCA_012654045.1 Ptyas mucosa | reverse complement strand
GGGGGGACTTTAAACCTTTCTGGCTCTTGTGACCAGACATAGATCAATCCTATAATTCACATAGAGTAATCTAGTTGCTATCATCGGTAATGTATAAAATGCAGATGAAATATAATTCACTATCCTAATTATGTTCTGGCTCAAGAAACAGAGGAAGTACTAACATGCAAATTTTCAAAGAAAGCTCCCAGTTACTCCCATTTCTTCTTCTGGCACTTAGGCCTTTGCTGTTATGATATATAGCACCATAAATCAGAATCTTGCAATAAAATTTCTGCCTAGAAAAAATACATGGCAGTGATTTTCATATTTAATTGCTGTTGCATATTGTTACTTGCAACAAACCTTTGTGTAAATTTTTTTGAGACCCGCCTACAAATGTTTAACTCACCTAACCTCATTTTTTCCTTTGTGTTATTCTTCTGTTAAGTTCTGCTTTATCTCTGATGAATATATTGAGTCATCACAGAATAGGTTGTAGATGAAGGACTGCCTTGCCGGAAAGGTTATATATCTCTCTCAGACCAAAAATATGCCACTGCAAAGCCAGTATATATATATATATATACATGGCTCAGAAAACTCTGAGAGACAAAGATTAATTTCAGTTCACTAAGTATTTTTTGAATAGCAAGATAAAGTTTATAAATTTGCAGCTAATCCTTGTTTTACAACCTTTTGTCTAATGATGATTTGAGGTTATGACCACCTTGGGAGAAAAGTGATTTAAAACCCACTTTGAAGTTACCTTGTGCCACCTTGTGGTCACATGACTGCAATTCGGGCACTTGGCAACTAGCTCTCATTTATCATGGCTGCGGCATCTTGCGGTCACACAACTGCGATTTATGATCTTCTGGCCAACTTCCGGCAACAGAGTGAATTAGAAGCTGGATTCGCTTAATGACTGCATGATTTGCTTAATGACATGATTAGCCTAACAACCACAGTAAAAATATTAATAAAATTGGGTCCGGTCACATGACTCACTAAATGACCATATTAGCAACTGAAATTCTAGTCCCAATTATGATCATAAGTTGAAGACTCTCTATTATTTTCTAGTATTTCTAAAACTAGGAATCTCCTGACCTTCTACCAGTGAGTACTGAGCTGAACTGATTATAGATCTGAATTAGTGTAAGATGGCTTCTTAGGTAAGAGTAGAACATAGCACTAGACTTCAATCCAGTCAGCAGATATTTATAATACATTGAAAATTACTTTACATAGTATTTAAAATTGAAATTTACTAGTGACAAAATTTAGGTGCTGCATAATTTCTAAGATATAAAAATTACAATTACTTTGCAGAAATTTAATGTGACCGAATTCATGCACTTTTCTTAAAATCTGATAAAAATTCGGGCTGGGCATATGACATTTTCAGCTAGGACAATCAGTCAATCTAGATTGGCCAAAGATGTGATAGTGATCTTTTTCACATGTAATGTCAATGCATTAATGCAAAATTAATACCAAACATGTATTCTGGCTCGTAACAATGTGGGACCCTTACCACAGTAATCTGGAAATTACCACAGAAAGCAGTATGCAGTATATGTACTATTTCCCAAATAGTCTACCTTCAATATTTTACATACTGCATTGATAGTGACTGCTATAAAGTGTTGAAGTTCTGATGTATCAGGTACCGAAGTGTATAGGGAATGAGATTCACTTTGGGCTTATCTAATGAGTAAAAAAACCATTTATTTACGACATTTGCACTGTCCTGGAGTCATGTGAGAGATGCTTCTTTCATTTCTGTTTAAATTTAAAGTTAAGATTCTAAAATCTTACCTTCTAAAAGGTAGATATACCAATATTCTTCCCTACTTCTTAAATCAGAAAAGCAGGACTTCCAAAGGTTGCTGGACAATACTGACCATGCCGGCCCTATCAGCAAATCCTAAATTCTTCATATAGATAGAAGACAGCTGATCAATTTCCAAGTAAGCAATGTGGAAACTTCAAATTTCACCATTATTAAAGCCATAAAAAATTAAGGCCATCTTTGCAAGGGTGAGTCAATTCACATGCTAATTTATTGATCTCTGTATTCTATCGTTGAAACATCATTTGGCAAGTAGTTGATTTCTACATCATGTTTTACTTTTAGCTTACTATTAGTTTTCACCCTAAAGAACTCTTAAAATTAACAAAAAGTTTTCTACTACTTTTCACTCTAGACAGTCAGCCTCCAATCTTAGAACCAATTTACCTATATCCATGATGGTGAACATATGGCACGTGTGCCAAAGGTGGCACACAGAGCCCTCTTTGTTGGCATGCGCATTGTCACCAGCTGCTCTTCTGGTTTTCAGAACACACATGCACCAGGTATTTTTTGCAGGCGTCGGAGCGCCGGAAAATGGCCAAAAAAAATGGCCTAAAAACTGCCAAAAACAGGCATGCACATGCCAGCCAGCTGGTCTTTGGGTTTCCGGTGCTCTGGTGTGCACACCGGCTGGCTGGCTGGCTGGCATGCATGCATGTACTGAAAACCCTAAGACCTGGTGCATGCATGCACACTGGCCAGCTGGTCTTTGGGTTTACAGCACTCTGGTGCGCACACATGCACATGCATTCCGGTTTGGGCACTCGGTGCCGAAAAGGCTCGTCATCACTGACCTATATGGATGCATCTGTGTCTCTTTCATTTGGGGATGGAATGGGAGGAGATCATTCCAATAAATATATTTCTATCAAAAGGAAATGATTTACAGTAGAAAATAGAAGCATGTGGTATGCTCCTATCTATGCGGAATAATTTTTGTTATACAATCTTAATCTAGATTTTCCATATGAAATCTCTTAGGGTGGTATCTGAACATCCCTGCATACTGATCTCATCTCATGAATAAAATCAAATCTGTCCATTATAAATAAACTTGGAACATTACACTCTTGACCACTACCTGGGATTTACTACTATTCCAGGAGACTTTTTGTATTGCTTGAATATTGTCCGAGAACAATAACTGCTTAGTACAATTAGTTATAGTGTCCAACATATAAATAATATTAATTATTAAGATGCCTGACTATACCAAGACAGAGAACGACGGACAGCTTTTATCCAGTTACTCATGGCAGGTTCATATTCTTTTGGCTCTCTTTGTGGCTTAAAAACCATGTCAGTTTGCCTCAATGTCTTCAGGTGTTCTTTGTCAGTCCAATATCCTAAAAAAACAAACACAAAATAGTCATTCTCATGCTGACCATAATTCCTGTATTAAAACATGTATATATATACATGTTTATATATAAATCTATCTTGAAGAATACAAACAACACAATGTTTAAATATTTGGAATATTTTTCATATTACACAATTAACTTGCAGAATAAATCTGTTAAGTAATAATCTTTAGATTTTTCTGCAGAATTATATATTCTGTGGTTGTTTCTCTGTAGGTGCCCCTTGCCCTGTGGATCACCCTTCTCCCAGAAATCTACTAGGCCTCACCGTCTTTGTCTTCCAGAAGTTTGGAGAGCTAACTCGTCCTACAAGTGTAGAGGTGGGATGAAGTTGGAAAAGAACATGGTGCAGGGATGTATAGGAAAGTGTTGCCATAAGGTGATATTTTTAATGCAGTTATACCGTATTTTATGGAATGTAAGACGCACCTTTCCCCCTAAAAGAAACTGAAAATTTGGGTGCATCTTATACTCCGAATGTAGCTTTTTCGAAACTTTTTTCAGCCCTAACGAGGCACTAGTGCAGTGATGACTAACTTTTTTGTCATCACGTGCCAGGAGCGGGGGGGGGGGAAGGTCGTGCGCGCACATGCCCACGCGCATGCATGCGCAACCCCCTCCCCCCCCGCTCCTGGCAAATGATGGCTTGGTAGGCCCGTTTTTCTTTCTTACCTGGCTCCAGATCCTGTCTATTTATCTGGGAAGGGTGAAAAAAGCCTTTCCCACTCCCTTGGAGGCCCTATGGAGGCTGAAAGGGCCCATTTCCTGACTCCCAGTTGAACAGGAAGTGACTTTTTTGCTGTCCCCAGCCTCCAGAACCTCTCTAGGAGTCTCTAGGAGCCTCTCTAGGATCTCTAGGATCCTCTCTAGGAGTCTTTGGAGGGCCAGGGACAGCAAAAAACGTCACTTCCTGTTCCACCGGGAGTCAGGAAATGGGCCCTTTCAGCCTCCGTAGGGCCTCCAAGGGAGTGGGAAAGGCTGTTTTCGCCCTTCCCAGATAAATAGGCAGGATCTGGAGCCAGGTATGAAAGAAAAACGGGCCTTCTCCCCCCCCCAAGAGGCAGGAAACAGCCTGTTTCCCTACTTCTGGTGGGCCCAGAAGGCCCGAAAATCAGCTGGCCAGTGGGCGCATGCGCCCCAGAGCTGAGCTGGCGTGCCCACTAATATGGTTCCACGTGCCACCTGTGGCACGCGTGCCATAGGTTCACCATCATGGCACTAGTGAGTGAAGCGATCTTCCGCAGCTTCGCCTGCTTTTCTCATTGCTGCTCCCTCCAACGATCAGCTGTGCTTTAGCTTTTTTTCAGCCCTAACGAGGCACTAGTGAGTGAAGCGATCTTCCGCGCTTTACCTGCTTTTTTCATTGCTTCTATCCCCAATGATCATCTGTGCTTTAGAAGCTGTTTTTTATCCCCAACCCGGCGTGTGCTCGCGTGTGCTCAAAAGCAGCAAACTAATATGCTGAAGCTGACCAGACTAAGGGCGCTAGCCAGATGAATACCGTGTTTCCCTGAAAATAAGACCCTGTCTTATATTTGTTTGAACCCTGAAATAAACACTTGGCCTTATTGCCTTGCGTTCAAAAGCCCGATTGGGCTTATTATCAGGGGATGTTTTATTTTGGGAGAAACAGGGTACCTGGTAGGCAGAATTCCCCCCCCCCTATTTTCCTCCCCAAAAACTAAGCTGCATTTTATACTCCGAAAAATATGGTAATTGATTTTTATTTTATGGTTTGGAGCTTTCTGTTGATTTAATGTTTTGTGCACTATGTAACTAAAGTAATTTCTGAATTTATAGAGGTAATCCTCAACTCACAACCAGTCACTTAGCATCCATTCAAAGTTTTTGCTGACGCCCTCCAAAAGCTACATATGCCAGGTATGAAATTACGGTTCAGAATTCAGGGTATATATGGAAATTACCCTGTGGTCATTCACCATTACTCCCTGCCCCACCTATCAGGGTTGACTTGATGGACCATAACAAAAACTATAGAGCCTTGGTGGCGCAGCAGACTAAAGTGCTGTTAAGTAGCACCAGCTGCCTGCAATTACTGCAAGTTCGAATCTCACCAGGCTCAAGGTTGACTCAGCCTTCCATCCTTCCGAGGTAGGTAAAATGAGGACCTGGATTGTGGGGGCAATAAGCTGATTTTGTATAAAAAAGAACATCACTGGGGGGGGGGGGGGGCTGAAAGCCCTATTAAGCAGGTATATACAAAAGTACAAAGGCTATTGCTTAACGCATTGTAAGCTGCCCTGAGTCTCTGGAGAAGGGCGGCATATAAATTGAATCAATCAATCAATCAATCAATAAATAAATCTCTTAAAAAATATCATTATTATTTGCCAATTGTGTACAACATGAAATAAATGACCATTTCTCTTGAAACAGATTCCCCCAGATATTCAGACTAAAACATACCAATAGCAAGGCCTGCTAGAAAAGCTGCTCCAAGACAAGACATATCTGTACTGTCAGGCTTGTTTATGGATTCATTGATTAAATCCGAAGTCATCTGCATCACAAAACTATTTTTACTGACGCCTCCATCAGCTCTATAGTGATGGGAGAGGGAAAAACAACAACAACATAGTATTCAAATTCTTTAAAAATATATATGGTTTAAATTGTATGCCCAAAAGTCAAAACATAAACACTGCAGTATTGTCATCTACAATATCAGAATAGTATGCATAATGGATATTCTACTATGATAGAAGTAGCAAATAGGTTGCTTCTTAGGTTTTTAAAAAAATTCTAAATAAAACTGAATGTAATTATCAAGAGACTGAGATTTTCCATGTTTGGAAAATGTTTACTTTTATATTTTATTTTCATCAGATGTATCTGAGGTACTGGAGAATCTGATTTGGAACCTTTAATAACTGGATAAGATCCGGTTATGATTAAAATTCACAAGTTTGGTGAAAACTAAGTAGTTCAATTGACTATTGCAGGAATATTCAACATAGTTTTGCCAGAATAATATTCTTTCTGAAGGATCCTATTTCCAGCTTGACAGTGATAATAAAGTCAGCATTACTATTGGTTGGATTTATCAGCATATCAGAAGGCATATATCTGTCAATAGGTACAGTATTCTTGTACCTGCAGTCTTAGAATACTGCAAATGGCAAATACTGTGGGATTCAGCCGGTTTGGGTGAACTGGTAGTTCCGATGATCAGCTGGCCCACCACCCATCCACCCCCTCCCTATCCTGTTCTTTATTTCCTTGTTTCCAGCTTATCTGAATTGTGCGTTATAGCTGATTTCTGCACCTTAGCTGTTCTACTTACTGGGGCTGACTTAGAAGGTAAGCAGCTGAGCTTTAAAAACCTCAAATTTTAGCGTTGCGCACAAGCGCCCTAGGCACACACACATAGCGCATGTACAAAGCGCGCGCTCACCAAACCAGTTGTTAAACAGGTTGCAGCCCACCACTGCTACAAACATATAATGCTTCAATGTGTAACATGGCAACATGGCAATGCTTTGAAGAATGTCTAGCTCAATCTAGTTGAAAAAGGGAAAGCTAAGTGAAATGGAAACAAAGGTGATGTATGTTGTAATATGTAGAAATGCTTCACGCAAGCCATGAATATGTACTTTGTTCTGATAAAATGTACCATTATTAAAGGTAATATTAACTACTTTCTATTTCACCAAGCTAATATCTTAGATTTCCAAAGAATTAATTGGAAAACAGTGGTTTGACAAATACACAAATACCACTAAGAGACTAACAACAGCTTTGTTAACAATTCTACAGGCTGCTAGAAATCCTTCAATACGGCAAGAAATGGCTCCAAAACAGAATTACACTGGCTCTAACTTAACCATTGGGCCCTAACATTTGTGCACCAAACTTATTTATTATATATAAATTCATATTAAATATTAATATTGAATATTTTGGATACAATATAAACATACCGAATGGACATAGATGGAATGTCCACCTCTGCTGTAATGATATCGTACAGCTGTTTGTTTCTTGAAAAAACAGATGGGGAAGAAGTTCAATAAAGTACAATATACTAAGTAACAATTACATTAGAAGCATAAAGTGTCATAAGGAACATCAATCAATCAAAATTAGCTAGATATTTAAACACATTTATAATGGAGTTAAAATTAGCTATAGTAAAATAAATTAAACTGCTTAATAAACTAAGAACTGTAGATTTTTCAGCTTTTTTTCTTTTACATTTTAGGTTTTTTTCCCCCATAAGAGTAAAGCAGTATACATCAAGTAATTAACAAAACCCCAGGAAATAAATCATAAGCAGGAAAGGTACTAAAGGTCAACAAGTTAACAAATTAAATTATTTTATATCACTTTAAAGACAGAAAAATTAATGAGAATTCCAATGATTCTAATATAGAAAGTGCTATTAGTACAAAAGTCTAAAAAGTACTAGCAATATATTCCTAGTCTATCCAGTCATTTTATCAGGTAATCACTGTTCCCAAATTAGAATATATGAATTCAGTTTTTTGTTTTATACTTTACACGACAAAGGCAGAGGTGATAATTAAGATTTATTTAATATAACGTAGCTTTCTCAGTAATCAAAATACAGAAGCATTTTTTGCATCTCCTAACTGACAGCAATGATCATGCATTTTGTTATTTGCTAACAAAAAGTAATATAAATAATGTAAAGCCAATTTATAATATACATTTTAGTTGCTCCAGTTGAATTTAAAATTTAATTAGCAAGGAACAAAGCATCTATCTAATTTATTGTCTTAAATCTTGTAGAGAGCCAAAAATGAAATACAAATGGAGAACTGGATTTGAACATGGGGAGAAAATACAGGGTACTGGAAAGAAATGTGCATAGAAAGCAACTGTCCAAAAAAGTCATTAGAATGAACAAGGGTTTAAGCTTATTTAGCTTGTATGCCCTGGGATATAATGATAGGGATTAATTTCCTTATAGGGATGTGCTTGTATTTTAAGAGAGTTGGATTGCCTTCCCTGACAGCGGACAAGTTTATTCCAAGAAGAAATCCAAAAGTACAGAGGTATTACAATGGAAATTAATACATTATACATTTATCTGAGTAATTTTCTGAAAAACTATGAATTATAAACAAAACATAAACTAAATGTAATTGGTTGTAATGACTGCTGGTAGGTACCGTAGCTAGTGTGGATGCACCTATGTACGCAAATAGTACAAGGGGGGCATACTGAGAACAGGACTAACCATGTTGAGAGGGCATGTCCACATACCTGAAAGCGATGGATTCCAACACAGCTCGAACAAGATGTTTTTTGCTAGTAGAAGGTGTGATCCCCATAAAAGAAGTACATGCATAAGGATCATTCACAGGTATCTGAAATAAAACAGATATTAAAATAAAATATATAGGAATATGTTCTATAGACAATTGTTTAAGAAAGGACTGAAATATTAGGGAAAAGAATAACTTACAGGTGACAATAAGAGGCAGCATAGTAAGAAGAAGAAAATTGAAAGAGCAGTAAGCAGTCTATAAGCAACTTATATATGTGTGTGTATATGATGATTCAGAATGTAATTTTATTTACCTTGAAAACATTGTAGAACATACTGAAACTTGAATAAAATACATACAGCTAGTCCTTGATGTACGATCATAACTGAGCCCAAAATTTCCATTGATAAACAAGGCAGTTGTTAAGTGAATTGAGCCTCATTTTGCTAACCTTTTTTTGTCACAATTTTTAAGCAATTCTTAAATGAATCAGGAGGTCGTTAAGCGAATCTGGCTTTCCCCACTAACTTTGCTTGTTGGAAACTCTCTGGGAAATTTACAAATGGTGATCACATGATCATGGGACACTGCAACTGTCATAAATACATGCCAGTTGCCAAACACCCAAGTTTTTATCATGTGACCGGGGGATGCTGCAATGTCAAAACTGAAAAGTCACTTTTTTTCAGTGCCATCATAACTTTGCACAGTCACTAATGAATGGTTGTAAATCAAGGACTACCTGTAATTTAGGACAATCATACTTGAAAGAAAAACAGTTACTTAAGTAAATAAATCAAAGGCAGTATTTTTACCTGCAAACCACTAAAAGATGGAACAAAACAAACTCCTCCCGAATTTACTAGGCTATGTGCCATTTGTGATGTCTCTTCAACATTGTCAAAAAGTTCTGGGTAAGCACACAAGATATGAATTAATATGGATCAACAACTCTCAAACTTTTATACATAATTATCAATGAACTCCAAGAAAACATATGTCCTTTCTGCTCCTTTAATTATGATGATTATCTCAGTTATCTTTTCAGTACAGGTAGTCCTAGACTTAAAACCATTTAGTGATTGTTCAAAATTATAAGGGCACTGAAAAAAAAGTGATTTATGACATTTTTTTCACATTTATGAGCATTGTAGCATCCCCTGTGGTCATCAGATCAAAGTTCGGGCATTTTGCAACTGGCATGTATTTATGACAGTTGCACTGTCTTGGAGTCATGTGATCACCAGCCGGCTTCCAACAAGCAAAGTCAGTGGGGAAAGCTAGATTTGCTTAATGACCGCATGATTCACTTAACAATTGTAGCGATTTGCTTAACAACTGTGGCAAAAAAAAAAAAAGGTTGCAAAAAGGGGCAAAATTCACTTAACAACTGCCTTGCTTAGCAATGGAAATTTTGGGCTCAGTTGTGATTGTAAGATTGAGAACTACCTGTATTGGAAAATATTCTAGCACTTTATGTATTGGGCACCTCTTTATGGCAAAGTAATCTAAATGGCCCTTTCTGTTTCTCAAAAAAGAGAGTGATGTGCTCTTCCTTACTGTCCTGAGGAAGGAAAATGTTAAATGCTCTTCCATCTTCTCACTATTGGCAGTGTTTGCATATTCAGCAGGAGTAGCTGAAGGGGAAAATGGAAATAAGGAAGAGCAGAAAAGCGCACTTCTTACGTCTGTGTCAGAGGAAATGGAATAATGAGTGTTTGTACAGCTATGGCTTAACAAGTTAGTATTACATTTATATATAAGTAGCATACAGCTAGACATGGACTTCTTTCAATGCAGAATGTCTGATACTGTGGAAGACATTATTCCTAAGCATGCAACCTGCCACTTGAAATGCAATACAGATGCAAATGCTGTGGTAAAATGTTGCAAATTTTTTACTGCCTGGTGATAAAGTACACATCTTTTGGGGTCAGAGAGTTTGTAAATCTAAAATATATATTTCTGCTAGAATACAGGCAATATTACTAATAGCATAATTTTACTTTTCACAGCATGTAGTTTTAAAATATAAAATGCAAGCTTTTAAATACTGCATTCATATTTGCTTTACCTGGTATTTCATTTGGCATTAGATCATAAATAAAGTAAAACAAAAAACCCTGCTATAATTGACATCTTCAGAATTATTGAAAGGAAAAGACAGTTTCCTCATCCACCCACATAAAAACCAGTAACACGTTGAGATGTAATCCTTTTTACTTTATCATTCATAGGCTTAAATAATTCAATTTCAATAATTAAACTCACCTAAGCTCTGAATCCATTTGATAGCATTTCCAGTATCAGAAGCATTGCCTTCAGATAAGTAGGTGGTCTCATTCCCAATTTTCCAACCAACCAATGGATACAAGCCTTGAAATAACAAAACATACGTTTTCAAAGATATGCCACAATAGGCCCATTAAATTAACAGAGAAGCTTTGGATTCAGACATTTTATTTATTTTTTATTTATTTTGTCAATCATGTATTACATAACAGATATAAGTATAAACATGATTATGAATACATGAAATGGATACGTATAAAAGAGCACATTAGAACAGGGACGGTAGGCACATTGGTGTGCATGTTAATAATGTTCACCAAAT
This sequence comes from Ptyas mucosa, assembly GCA_012654045.1. Lineage (NCBI taxonomy): Eukaryota > Metazoa > Chordata > Lepidosauria > Squamata > Colubridae > Ptyas > Ptyas mucosa. Next base: position 21,297,981 of record WNWU01000019.1, on the reverse strand, counting down.
TCCCTTACAACCTCTGAAAATATAACCAGAGAATTAAGAATCCCTATAAGAGATAGAAGAATAACTAAAGAGTCCTTCCTTTCCCCTTTTTTGGATAAGTTGTAACTTTAAACAATCGCTAAGCAACTGGCCAAGAATTATCTGTAGGTTACATTAATAGGGAAATTAGTGATTTATTATATAGCATAGCAATAAGCTACATTCAAATCTAAATTCCTTTCATAGTTATATGTTCTTCCACTGTTTGAATGAATGAATGAATTGGGGGGGGGGGCACATTTACATGAGGTCTCCTAAACATAGAAATCTTTTGAGAGACTTAGTCAAATTATATTTTTATAAAATTTTGATAATCTTTATACTCCAGGTTGAGTTGGATCTTCTATATCCAGTCTTTCCCATAAGGAAGTCTTTCTTACTTTGGTGTTGCTTTTCCCTTCTTATGACCAAGTGAAAGTGCACTTAATCCGTATCAGTTGGAACAAAAAAGTACTTCTAGGAATTATTAGAATTATATTTTGAGATTTATTTTTACCAGCATAAACAATGAAAAAAACCCTAATAAAATATGTAGTCGGAAATGGAACTTTTCAGAAATGATTTCCCTTTCTAAAACTTTAGTTATCTATGCCCTATGACCAAAATAGATTTTTATTACTAATTGATAAATAATTAATATACTTAATTATATTAATCATTTTAATTCTAATAAAATAAAATTTAAAAAAATTAAAATAAATACATTTAACATTAAATTTAAATTAAGATTTAATTTAAAAAGCATTGTATTTATATAATAATTATTTTTATTTCATGGTAAAAACTTTGCTGTGTCCACAATTGTTCCTGCCAACCAGAAACATACAAACCTACCTTTCTTAGATACATGAATGTTGTTTCCAGTATTAATATCCCAAAAGGTACCAGTTCCCATGGTGACTTTTATGTCACCTGCATCAAAACAGCACTGTCCGAACATAGCTGCCTGCTGGTCTGCTACCTACAAATAAAAATCAGACAGCGAGGTATCAACAGCTACTCTAGAAATTAAACATTTAAACATTTAGAAGTGCATCATAACCTTACTGTGTTGAAAAACTAATGTGTCAAGCTTAAAAAGAATGAAAAGCAATAGAATGGAAAGAAGATGTGTAGTTTTCCATTTCATTTAGTCAGATAAATAATATTAATAGGTGTTCTGTCTGCCTATCTGTCTGTCTATGCTTGTTTTAAAAAGTTTTATTTAAGGTAGCATCAGAATTTAGTATCACTGTTGTGAGGAAAATAAATTCTTAGAGAAATAGGAGTGTGACAGCAAAATAGAAACATAAAAAGAAACAAAGAAGGAATGTGTGTTAATCAAATAGACACACAGAGAAAGGTGGCCTTGGATGTCTAGCTAACAAAAAGCTTTATCAAAAAATTTCTATGGCAATCTAATGACATGTTTCTTTTTCTAAAACAATGATTCTTTCTTGAACATAGTAACAATAGAAGCACGGGAAATAACTGAGAATTGTGAATATGTATGCTTACATCACCTATTACTTAGTCATATGCATGCCTATTTCTCCTCCTTTCTAAAATGTATGACTGCATCCTTTGTCTGTAGGAATCTCTCTCAATATTCTTTGGAGAAGGTTCCTCCAGTGTTAAAAAAATAAAACACTGCAGCACGTCTTGATTATTTGCTTTGGATCCTGCATTTTGATTCCACACTGTACAGTCATCAAAGTGATAAAACTGGCAGAACTTCTTACAGATGTTGGCTCTGAGTTACATATACTTTATACTTCGTTTCCAATTTTCCATACATTCTTAGTAAACCAGCTATGTTTTAGCTTCTCACAACGTCCTTATCCTAGCATTGCCTCTGGCGCACTGTAGGGCACCTGAAAGAATAATTAAATCCAGCTGGCTGCTGCAGGTAGGTAAGGCCATTGAGACAGGAGAGGATAGAGACAATAGCTTCTTCCAATCCATTGTATTACGGGACAAAGATTACCACACTCAGGGAGCAAAGAGGCTTTTTATTATTTGAGCTACAATTCTAACAAGGATAGTATTATTATTATACATTTTGTGAAATAAGGTATGTGCGGTAGGAAAAGATACTGAACGTATTTAGAAAAAGATAATCACAGTTAGGCTTTAATACTATACTCTTCTCTATTCATTTTAAAACAATTTAGGGACTAGGTAGTACATCAATACAGTGGTGAAATACAATTTTTTTTACTACCGGTTCTGTGGACGTGGCTTGGTGGGGGTGGTGTGGCTTGGTGGGTGTGGCAGGGGAAAGATACTGCAAAATCCCCGTTCCCTCCCCACTCCTGGGGGAAGAAAATTGCAAAATTTCCATTTCCCCCCATTCTGGGGCCAGTCAGAGATGGTATTTGCCAGTTCCCCGAACTGCTCAAAATTTCCGCTACTGGTTCTTCAGAACCTGTCAGAACCTGCTGGATTTCACCCCTGCATCAACAGCAATGCTATTTATTTCTCTTTTCGCACAGAACTTAAGGAAGATTTGCTAAAAAAGCAGCACTTGTTCATCTATGTTACACTGTAGATACAAACAGAAAAAGGAAGAAATAGTCGACAAAACCATAATCAGTAGCATTACATAGCTTATACTCATTTTTTTAATTTATAAAAGGCTTCAGTTGGTTCCCTTACCCATTTCCAACTTATTAAACTTGACATAGAGATGATAAACAAGTCAAAAATAGTTTGAGAAATATTTAGAGGTAGTCCTTGTAATTGACTCCACAATTTCAGTAGTAAGTCATGATGATTCTAAAGCAGGTCATCAGTTGACCATACCTGATGTTGCAACCTTTTTTATGGCAGTTGTTAAGCAAACATGGCAGTTGTAAAGCAAATATCATGGTTGGTAAGCAAACCCATTGTTCTCTAGGGAAATTTTTGACCGAAATCTGAAATAAATAAGTTTCTGGGAAAAAACATTGTAAATCAGTCTTTACAACAGTCATGTGACCATAGGGCACTACAAATGGCCATAATGTAGGCTGGTTAACAAATGCACAAAATACAGTCACATGACTGCAGTGTGTCTATGTATGTTCCTCAGATTTCAGAAATTTGAAATTGGGTCCTAAGTAGTTTTTGGGAGGTTCATAAATTGAGTACTACCTGTGTATTATGATGTAATGTGTATTATGTGTACTACCTGTGATGTAATAAGAGCCTTGGTGGCACAGCAGACTAAAGTGCTGTTAAGTAGCACCAGCTGCCTGCAATTACTGCACATTCAAATCTCACCAGGCTCAAGGTTGACTCAGCCTTCCATCCTTTCGAGGTAGGTAAAATGAGGACCCAGTTTGTGGGGGCAATAAGCTGACTTTGTATAAAAAAGAACACCGCTTGGGGCCCCCCGAAAGCCCTACTAAGCAGGTATATACAAAAGTATGAAGGCTATTGCTTAACGCATTGTAAGCCGCCCTGAGTCTCCGGAGAAGGGCGGTATATAAATCAAACCAATAAATAAATAAATAAAGTAATAAAGTAATAAAGTAATAAAGTAATAAAGTAATAAATAAAGTAATGTCAGGATTAAGTTTTGGCTAGGTTCCAGTCCTAGAGCATAAACAAGCTTTGCAGATGTATTAAATATAATTATTATCAAATATAGATTCTGAATTATGGCCCTAGATAAATCCTACCCAAATAATGTATGTGACTCATATTTAGGCTTCTAAATCTAGGTTAAGAATATGAGTGTTTTATTAGTTTTGAAAGACTTCTAGATAAATGCTGAATCTTAAAACTTGGCTCTCAAAGCATCCAAGAGGCATAAATATTTAGAACATAATATTGTGCAATTTTAAGTTCTTTAAAAAGAACTTTTCATCAACAGTTAATTCACTGAAATAGAAGATTTCAAAACTGGAATGCTTAGTTTTTAAGAAGGATTAAATAGGATGATCTTCAGAGTAAAAGGAGATTTACAAATGTAAACGCAGCTATTGTGCAAATCCATTTGTGCATACTGATTCTTCCTCTCCCTTTCTTCCAATCAGCTTATCTTGAAATTTAAGAACTGAATTAATTCAATATAAAAGATATTAAATACTGGTAAGTTAATTTGAATCTATACTTACCAAAGCTGCTATTGCAATAGGTACTCCAAATATTTCAGCATCAACTGATCCAAAAATGTGACTTAAAATAAAGATAAATAAAATTAATAGTTCCAACTTATTCAATACATTTGCAGTAAATGAACCAACTAGAAAAAAATTTCTATTCTAAACATAACTTTGGTATCACTTCATATTTATATTTCAACTATTTCGTATTTAGATTTCAACTAGACAACTCATGATCCATTGGGTTATCATTTCAGAGATATTTCTTTATCTAAACAGAAAAACAGAAAGACCATGGGTGGGCAAAAAAATCAGTGGAGCGGGAGTGATATCCAATTTCTTTCTGGCTTCGCGTCTGAGTTTCCTTGTGGAAAGATGGCAGTTAAGCATCAGAAATCTTCCTTCCTTTCCTTTCCTTTCCTTCCCAGCAGGTAGATAACCTGGCTGCCACAGAGGGAAGAGAGGAAGCATGGTACAAGTGCAGAGGAATTACGGCTACACGAGAACTGTGGGAAGCTGTCAGGGAACTTTGAAATTGAGGATTAAGTAACTGGGCTGATCGTAGCAATGCCGTGGTGACACTGAAGCAGGCAAATTTCTGCCCAATTTCAGGAGTCCCAGGTCCCAGCATTCTGTAAATTGGCCTATTTGAGGTACCTTGGCTGAAAAAGGTTTTGCCCTGTGACATACCATTTTGCCCAATTAAAAATTACAGACATAAGAGCTTTAATAGTATATAGATAATTATTTTGATAGTTATGTCTTTATTTGGAAAAAGTAAAAATATGTGTTAATTAAAACTTACCTAGTGTCCTCTATTGGAGGGAAAAGTGATAATGGAATGGAAAGTAACTTGCTGAAAAGGTCACTCCATTGCAGCTGAAATCACATGCATATTAAAAAAAGAATTAAAAACAATGCAAAGACAAACTATAACAACATGGCAGAGGGAACTAGTCTTACCTTAAAAGGATCAAAAAACGCAGTGGTACTGGCATTTGAATAATCTGTAGCATACACTGCACCTAGAACAATCAGATATTGAAAAATAAAACAAAAAGAAATTATACTACAACATGGAAATTACAAATTGGTGAATGATCTCCTGAACAATGTATCAGTCACATAATACTTAATTATAAAACAATGACTGCCTCCTTCCACAGGGTTATTTTAATTACCCGTATTTTTCGGAGTATAAGATGAATTTTGCTCCCCTCTAAAAGTGGGTAGAAATGTGTGTCTTATACAGCGAATGTTGCCGAAGTCCTGCCCACCCGCAGCCCCCACCCTTTGGCCTTTTTGGCCTCTGCGTGTCATGTTCTTGGCTGGTTCCAGCCTGAAAACATGACGCACGGAGGCCAAAAACAGGGCATGCGGAGGCCGGAAACGTGATGTGTGGAGGCCAAAAACATGATGCGCGGAGGTGGCAATCGGCAGCGATGGGTTGTGTTGATTCTGGCAGCTTGGAACGGGTCTAAAATTGAGCATGAAGGAGCCAAAAATGCAACATGTGGAGGCCAAAACACAACACGCGGAGGTGGCGTTGGACTGTGGCAATCCCCACAGCTGATTGACGGTATTCTGGGAGGCCAATCCTACTGCCAATCAGCTGCTCATGCTGAATCAGGCTGCGAAACATTCTGAAGCTGACCAGACTGTGTGGTGCAATGACACTAGCCAGATTGTCTAGTGTCTGGTAGGCAAAGGCAGAATTTCTTTTTTTTCCTCCACAAAAACTAATGTGCGTCTTATACTCTGAAAAATATGGTGTCTTGTAATATAGAACTGAGCAGTTCATTTAAACTAATATTGTTCTATTAACGCTATTATCACTTCCCTTTATTGGTGCGCTTGATCCTCTGTAAAGTGCACAATTATAAAAGTAACCAATCTTACATGCACTATAGAGACTGTAAAATTGTGCATGTTAAAGACACTTCCTACCTCCAAGTGTAAAGACTTGCAGGGCAAAAAGTTCCACACGTAGCTATTATGGTTTCTTTGCATATGTCCTTGTCAGAGGATGACTGAGAATCAGATAGCACAAATTCTATGAGACATCTATTGTCTGTAAGATATGATCTGAGCATAGAATTAGAACTATCAACTCTGATTCTTAACCCTAAAAATACCTCACAATCCTTAAGTCTATGAGAATGGTAGTACTTTCAAATTGTGGTGCAAGGTATAAAATGGTGAAAAAGGGCAAGATTTTAAAGCTGAGCTTCCAGAGAAACATGAATATTTTCTAAATGGATTACTATGACAAAGACACGAATTAGAAAATGTGGGGTTCCAGTAGAATTCTTTGCTGCCTTGAGATAAACATTCGAGAAATAATGTATTTTGCAATTCCCCTTCTATATTATGCACCTTATTTCAGTTTGTTCATCCAGATTCCTGAACTTTGCTCTGCCTCTTGACTACGCTTTATGCCTGCACCTTTGAAACTTTGGTATTATCTGTTTTTGACTGTTGATTAGATTTGGACAAAACATGTTATTGCTCTTTCACTGCAAACATCTTTTGAATTTTTGACCTTGGTTAGACAGACAATGTTTTTATTTCCAGACAATTGATCTATTCTATTTCACAAGTGTTGCTTTGTGAAGGATGTCAGAATAAGATTCACTTGCAGAATTTTATAAGTGATATGTGAGTATATTACCTCCCCCCAATTTAATCACTGTACTCACCTTTAGTGAGTTTATAAAGTAACCATGTGTCAACTGTTCCAAAACAGCAATTGTCATCTTTAGCAGCTTGTTCTACCTGCAAATGAACACACAGGTCATTTTTTTTGCAGGAAGGCAAATTTATTTTATTTTATTTTATTTTATTTTATTTCCAATTTATATACCGCCCTTCTCCCTGAGGACTCAGGGCGGTGTACAGCCAGACATAAAAAACATAAAATATAAATATTAAGACATTTAAAATATATATATAATTTGGCTACAAAATTTAAAACTCACAGACCAATTAAAATATTAAAAATATTTAAAATTTCTTCTTAAGCCAGCCCGGCTTGTTGGAAAAAATGTGTTTTTAGGGCACGGCGGAAGGCACTGAGGTCATGAATTCTCCTAATCTCCGGAGGCAACTGGTTCCAGAGGGTGGGTGCCCCCACAGAGAAGGCTCTCCCCCTGGGAGTCACCAGCCTACATTGTTTGGCTGATGGCACCCTGAGGAGGCCCTCTCTGTGGGAGCGCACGGGTCGATGGGAGGTCATCGGTGACAGCAGGCGGTCTCGGAGATAACTAGGCCCTATGCCATGGAGCGCTTTAAAGGTGATCACCAACACCTTGAAGCGCACCCGGAAGACCACCGGAAGCCAGTGCAGCTCGCGCAGGAGCGGTGTTACGTGGGAGCGCCATGCTGCTCCTGTCACTACCCGCGCGGCCGCATTTTGGACCAGTTGGAGCCTCCGGGTGCTCTTCAAGGGGAGCCCCATGTAGAGAGCATTACAGTAGTCTAGGCGGGAAGTGACAAGGGCGTGAGTGACTGTGCACAGGGAATCCCGATCAAGAAAGGGCCGCAACTGGCGAATCAGGCGAACCTGACAAAAGGTCCCCCTGGCTACAGCTGTCAGATGTTCCTCCAAGGACAGCTGCCTATCCAGGAGGACTCCCAGATTGCGAGCCCTTTCTGCGGGGGCTAAAGACTCGCCCCCGATAGTCAGTGATGGAGTCAACTGACTATATCGGGATGCCGGGAACCACAGCCACTCCGTCTTGGACGGGTTGAGCTTGAGTTTGTTTCTCCCCATCCAGATCCGCACGGCTTCCAGGCACTGGGACATCACTTCGAGGGCATCATTGGGGTGGCCTGGGGTGGAGATGTACACCTGGGTGTCATCAGCGTACTGATGGTATCTCACCCCAAAGCCACGGATGATCTCACCCAGCGGCTTCACATAAATGTTGAACTAAATGTAATCTAAATGTAATCCATCCACATTGGTGCACTTACAATAACTCTAGACAGCTAGTCTGCTACTCAGTCAAGTCTAAGGGTTGATAGTAGCATACAAAACCTTAAACAATTCAGAAGGTTGACTTAATTAGGATAATTAATTACATCAGCCTTCTAGGCTCTTATGATGTTTAAAGGAAACCCTTTTCTTTATGCCATAATGTGGAAATTGCTGTTTGGTAAGTGTCAGAAGATGAATCAGATAGTTTTATGAAATGTACAACGCCATGCATCATGACTGATCCCAAAGCTAATATTTTTAAGATATCTTTCAAAAATGCACTGTATTATATTTGGGGGGAGGGGGAGGAGGAGGAGGAAAAAAACAGTCTGGACCCTTTGCTAGCTACTGACTAAAACTGCTAGATGAGAAGAACAGATTACCACTGTATTTGGCTATGACAATGGATGTGTATATTCATATAGCATGCAGCTGGATGATAATCCTGAGAGGAAAGGAAATGTGCTTAATCTTTTACAAAATGAGTATTTTGTCACTGGCCACATTCTGTAAAAGTCATTTTATCTCAATGCTTACATCATCTTATTGCTGTTGTTATTTTTCATAAAATAATTAAGATTTCCTGTATTGGTCTATCAATGTTAAAAATTGTACTGCTACATCAGAAACTATTTTTTTATATTCCCATATAAAATGACCATCAGACAATATTAACTATGGTGTTTTGGTTTTTTTTCCTATTTTGTGCCTTCAAGTCAGTTTTTGACTCCTGTGTAAACAAATCTCTGTAGTTTTCCTGTCACTATTTTCAGAAGTGGTTGGCCCTTGCCTCCCTCCTAGGGCTGAGAGAGAAAGTGACTGGATCAAGCTGGATCAGCTGACTTTCTGCCTGACAGGACTAGAAGTCCCAGTTTTTAGCCTGATGTTTTAACCATTGTCTCAAACTGACTCTCAATAATAACTACGTAGAGCTCAGAAAATAAATTAGTATGAATCACCAATTTGGAACATTTTGGATCATGGATCTTCTCCAATTGCATGCTAACCAGATATATTGGCTTCTAAAGCCCAATATTCTAGTCAGTCTAGGATCATACGTTGAGATCAGTACACTGAAAAAGACTAGAATAGTTACCAAGTTCATCTTCAATTGGAAATTTGATAAAACAAATAAATGAACATTTAGATACCGTATTTTCTGGCGTATAAGACTACTTTTTAACACAGGAAAATCCTCTCAAAAGTCGGGGGTCGTCTTATACACCGGGTATAAGCCTACCGACGCTCCGACTTCCCCAGCTGACCCCCAGTGATGGCGGGCCTCAGCTGTCTGGGGAAGTCAGGGCGTCGGTAATATCCACCCGGATGCCTGGGACGGTGGGGGAAGCTCCGCGCAGCAACCAGCTGGGTCCAGCATTCAGCGGCATGCAGCCTTGACGAGATCGGCACAACTTCCCGAATCTGAGTTGCCGGCGCTGACCGGGAGCGCCGACAACATTGAGGGGTAGTCTTATACAGCGAGTATAGCCCAAACCCTATATTTTAATAGGAAAAGTAGGGGGTCGTCTTAAACGCCCAGTCGTCTTATACGCCAGAAAATATGGTACTATTGCCAGTGACCTCCTAGCCAACAGGAAATCCCATACAAAGAATTTTAACATGAGGCTTACCTCAAATAAATGCTGTAATATCCAAACCAGTCTTAAAGAGACATGCTGTGTTGTAAAACTAAAAGAACGGGCTAGCAGAAGTCTATTAATCCGAGTGAAAAAGTGCAGCAAAGAAGAAATACCATGGACTGCCTGTTTGAAAAGAAGATTCGTAGGATAAACGTTTGAGCTTCTGTCCAATTAGATTTAAGTCAAGTTGTATTTATTTAGGACTATACAGCAAATGAAATATATATTTTGAATTGAACCCAGAATAAACAGTGCATTCTGGAATGTTTGCAAAATTGGCTTCAGTTTAAAAGGAAATACATAGGTTTTTTGTTCTGCATTTTAGCAAAAACAAAATCCAGAGGATCCCTTACCTGGCCTTTGCACTGACCCATCCAGTTCCCCATCTTCCCAGTATTTTCCATTCTCTCATTCTATAGAAAATGTATTTACTTAAGTACCTGCCTCCCTACTACAGTGGTCTCAGCAGTTCAAAATACCATCTTTGACTGGCTCGCAATCTTCTGGACCATTTCTTTGCAACTTTCCCTCAGCTGCTATTGATATATATCGGATATGTATCTTGCATCAGTTGTCTCAGCAGTAAGAAGCAGGTTTTATTGGCATGTCCCACCAGCATGCTCATTCCAATCGCCCCAAAGTTAAATAACTGGAACAAAACAACTCTGTTTTTTTCTGCATTTGGATCTCAACATTCAAAGCATTTTGAATTTTGATTTGGATGCCGATTGCTCAAAATCAGCTGCACATTTTGTACATTCTTAATATTATTAGTAGCATATGCCTACAGCTTAATGCACTGTGTTCAGATACAAAGCCAAAAAATGATTTATTTATGCCTTAGTTTGTTGCTTATTGTGTGTTTTATGAGTTCAAGACAGTGTGATTTGTAAACTACAATTTGTTTGAACTCAGCAATTTGTGTTTTTTTTTAATAAATCATGGATAAGCAAACAAGATTTACTATGTTCTATGAACACAGCCAGTTTCTATGAATACAAAACTACTCAACTGTTTGGTGAAGTGGTGGTTATCTGGACCTGTATATAACATTTTCTGTCATGCCAGTCCAAAATAAGTTTTGTTGTTCAGAATTCCAGCAAGAAGCAAGTTAGACAGACATTTTTTAGGTGAGTAGGACTAGATCACAGTCTGACTGTTACTAGTCTTTGTGTGCAGAGTGTCAAGAGAGAACACTTAAAGGCAAGAATCTATTTCACTTCTGATTGCTAAGAAGGAAATCCATTTTGAATACTGCGCATATTATAAACTTGCCACATACAGAATTCAGCAGAGCAGAAAAAGATTATAGCCCAAGAATTTGCCAGATATGCTATTTTTCCACATGCAGGTAATTTAAAAACTTTCAGTATTTCAAAACCAATCTGAGTCTATAACAGTCCCAGAACCTTTTTACTGCAGAAGTAAAAATTCATCTGCACCCCCTCACTAATACAGACAGTACTCGACTTACAACCACAATTGAGACCAAAATTTCCATTGCTAAGCAAGACAGTTGTTAAATAAGCTTTGTCCCATTTTATGACCTTTCATGCCATAGTTGTTAAATGAATCACTGCAGTTGTTAAATTAGTAGCACTGTTGTTAAGGGAATATGATTTCTCCATTAACTTTGCTTGTCAGATGGTTGTCAAAGGTAATCACATGACCCAGGGACACTGCAACAGTCATATATACATGCCAGTTGCCAAGTGTCTGAATTTTGATCACATGACCATGAAGATGCTGCAACAGTCCTAAGTCCCCTTTTTTAGTGCCATTGTAACTTCAAACCATCATTAAATGGTTAAGTCAAAGACTATTTGTACCAACATTTTCATTTAATTTCCATAAACTTATTTTACCAAATCTGCGTAGTTCTAGATCTAATAATAAAAACCAAGCTATATAATATGCTGGGAGATTCATGGCTAATTCCGTCTTCTAATCTTGTAGTTTACAAAATTCAGCTTTGGAAGAGAGGATCTATTTGTCATTTAGAAAAGGAGAATTGAAAGAAAAATTCAAACATCCTCACCTATGATATTGTTTTTCATAAAAATACAGGTAGTTTAAAGAAGGAACAACAAATACCAGCCTTCTCTACAGTAAGGGCATACATATTCGCACCCATGCAAAGTTCCTTCCATCTTTCATCCAACTTACTTTCAACACAAAGAAGTATCTTACCTTCATTAAAAAAGATCTGTTCCAGGATTTAACAAGGTTAGCAGCTCTCACATCTTGCCAACTTATGAAATTATGAAAAGGTTTCCCTGTCTTTCTGGAAGAGCAAAAAAGAATAATTGACTTTCCAATTGCTTCACTAATATTATCTTATAGTTCAGTAACAGAGTTTAGATATCAGCTCTAAACAGATTACAGATTTTGTCTTTTAAATGCATGTGGACTGTCGAATCTTGTCCTGACGGGAAGAAAAACCAGAAAGTCCAGTTGCCTCTTGAAAAAGCTCCTTGGGACAACCATGACCTGGATGACTGAGAATCTCCATAGACATCTAACTTGTACCAATTATTTCTTGTCCTCATTTCTGTGGCAATAGAACAGTTCCTGACAATCATCTCAGTGTACTTCAATACTGATATAATCTCTACTTTCAATCTTCTGTTCTCCAGTTTTATCATGCCACGTTCTATTGGCATGTACTCAAGACCTTGTTTCACCTCTTTTGCCTTGTTCATCTCTTTTGCCTCCACCCAGTCTGTTCTAGTCAACATCCTTTTGGAAATGGTGCCCAGAATCTCTCACACAGTCCTAAGGCATGGTCTCCACAGTGCGTTGAGAATGTTTCTTCAAATGCTGCCCAGAACTCTTTTAACGTAAATCTCACTTTGTTGTCTCATGTTCAGCCATCAATGACCATACCCATGTCCTTCCTCAGTGTAATGCTTCTAAACCCCTGTATTTTCCCTCTCTACATACAGTATTTTACATTTCTCCCTGTTGAAGGATATCTTGCTTTTCTTAGCCCTGTTTTCCAAACTGAGCAGTTTAGATTGCAATATTTTAAGATCCTGGTTACTGGCCAGATTTCCTAATCATCCATTTTAAATTGTTGACTAATATTGGGCCAACACAGAGACCATTATGTGTCTCCCACTCACTGTGAAACTATTAATGCTGACTGAAGTGTGGTTATCTAGTTAATTATGGAGCCATTCTATTGCAGCACTATCCACCACCCATACCAGTATAGTTTTTTTTATCTTGTCAAAGAAAAGAGGTAAGTTTTGTCTCACCTATTTTTGACAAAACTAGGCTGACTTTTAGAAAGATAGCAATCTTCATTCTGGCTACAAAATGGCCTACTTTATTATCTACTTTTCAATGTATTACAGATATTGATGTTAGGCTTACTGTCAATTATTATGTTAACTTTATTTTTCTTTTCTTAATGCCGGGTACTCTATTTACTCTTCTCCTATCCTGTAACACTTTTCCCCTCCACAATTCCTCGAAGATAACTGACATAAGTTCAAGTTCTAATAATTCTTCAGCCAGATCCTTCAGTATTTTAAGTGTATTTTCTTAGGGGGTCCTGAAGAGGTTTCAATTAGTTGAAGTGCTGGATTTCAGGGAAATGTTGGGCTTTAGTGACTATGCTTTACACAACAACATGTTATGTTATAACATGAAAGCGTAACTAGTAGATTCAAAGTAGTTGACTGGAACCTTCTGTTGTTTGTCTTTAATCTATGCTACTCAAATCATCATTTCCTTTGGAGAGAAAGAGCCAAAAACTGGAGTTCTCATGCTTTCTCTTAATCATATTAGGATCTCTCTGTTTGAAGTAAGCCATAGTTTTACATCTTTGATTTCCTTACTGCTGACATATATGAAGAAATTCTTCTTATTGGATTTTGCCTCAGTGAACAGCTTTAGCTTTCCACCTTTGCCTTCCTGGCCTTATACCTAATTTCTGAACTAAACATGGGAAAATATTCTTTGAATATTAATGCTTTCTTCCACTTCAAATAAGCACTCTTCTTTAATCTCAAACCCTTTGTGAGCTGCCATGGGCTCCTTTGAGATTTGAGATTAAACCCTTTTGTTTCCAAGAAAACTCAACTAGTGACAAAATCTTTGTCTTTAAGGTTTTATTCCTATGCATTTTCTTTACTATTTCATTTATTAAAAATAACCTTTCTAAAATCCATACTTTGTATTTGACCTGTTTAAACTGAATTTTTGTTAAGATCAACTCTAGGAAATCATGGTCAGTTCAGCTTTAACATTTCATTTTTTAATATATTCAATCAATGGCTTCCTGTTAATAAGGAACAAATCTAAGGAACTAATTGCCTTTTGTCTAATCGTTTGAAAGACATAATTATCACCAACACAGAACAAAATTATTATTAATTATTATTATTAATTTAATTTATATACCGCCCTTTTCCCAAAGGGACTCAGGGTGGTGTAACAGCCAGCTTAAAACACACAGATATAAAATTTAAAAGCAAATTTTAAAAAATATTAAATAGTTTGGCCCATATCAAATTAAAATAAAACTACCCAATTAAGACATTTAAAATTAAAAATTGACAATTAAAATTTTTAAAAAATTAGGCCAGCCCGGCTTGTAGAAATAAAAGCATCTTGAGGGCCCGGCGGAAGGTGCGTTAAGTTGGGAATCCTCCACATCTCGGGGGGCAATTCATTCCAGAGGGCAGGAGCCCCCACAGAGAAGGCACTCCCCCTGGGGGTCGCCAGCCGACATTGCTTGGCCAATGGCACCCGGAGGAGCCCCTCTCTGTGGGAGCGAACTGGCCGGTGGGAGGCTAGTGGTAGCAGCAGGTGGTCTTGTAAATACCCTGGTCCTAAGCCATGGAGCGCTCTCTGAAGGTGGTAACCAATACCTTGAATTGCACCCGGAGGGCCACCGGGAGCTAGTGCAGCTCGCGCAGGAGAGGTGTTACATGGGAGCTCCATGACGCTCCCATAACCACCCGCCCGGCCGCATTCTGGACCAGTTGGAGCTTCCGGGTGCTCTTCAAGGGAAGCCCCATGTAGAGAGCATTACAATAGTCCAGGCAGGAAGTGACGATGGCTTGAGTGACCGTGCGTAGGGAGTCCCGATCCAGAAAGGGACACAACTGGCGGATCAGGCAAACCTGATAAAAAGCCCCCCTGGGCACGGCCGTCACATGTTCTTCTAAAGACAGCCGTGCATCCAGGAGGACACCCAAGTTGCAAGCCCCCTCCGTGGGGGCCAACGACTCGCCCCCAATAGTCAGAGATGGCACCAACTGACTATATCGGGATGCCGGAAGCCACAACCACTCAGTCTTGGACGGGTTGATCTTGAGCCTGTTTCTCCCCATCCAGATCCGCACGGCTTCCAGACACCGGGACATCATGTCAAGGGCATCATTGGGGTGGTCCGGGGTGGAGATGTACAGCTGGGTGTCATCAGTGTACTGATGGAACTGCACCCCAAAACCACGGATGATCTCACCCAGCGGCTTCACATAAATGTTGAACAGCAGGAGCAAGAGGACTGATCCTTGCGGCACCCCACATATGAGGCGCCTCGAGATCGACCTCTGGCCGCCTGTCAACACAAACTGTGACTGGTCAGAGAGAAAGGAGGAGAACCACCGCAACACAGTGCCTCCCACTCCTAAGCCTTCTAACTGGCGCAGCATGATACCATGGTCGATGGTATCAAAATCCACTGAGAGATCTAATAGGACCAGGACAGAGGAAAAATGGCTGTCCCAAGCCCTCCAGAGATCATCAACCAATGTGACCAATACCGTTTCCGTGCTGTACCCAGGCCTGAAGCCTGACTGGAACAGATCAAGATAGACCGCTTCATCCAGGTATTGGGGGAACTGTCGCGCCACATTCTCAACAACGCGGAGGTTGGAGACTGGACGGTAATTCGCTAAAACAGCCAGGTCCAGAGAAGGCTTCTTGAGGGGCCTCACCACCACCTCTTTCAAGGCGGCGGGAAAGCAACTCTCACTCAAAGAAGTGTTGATAATCCTCTGGAGCCAGCCTCATGTAACCTCCCGGGAAGCCAGCACCAACCAGGAGGGACATGGGTCCAATAAACATGTGGCTGCACTAAGTCTACCCAGAATCCTGTCCATGTCTTCGGGAGTCACCACGTCAAACTCCTCCCAGATAACACTCTCAAGACATTCCTCCATCACCCCGTCTGAACTTATCCCGTCAGAGTCCAAGCCTTCCCGAATTTGAGCGATTTTGTCATGCAGATACTGTACAAAATCCTCAGCTCTACCCTCCAAGGGGTCTTCCCGCGCTCCCAGATGGAGCAGGGAGCGGGTCACCCTAAATAGGGCGGCTGGGCAGTTATCTGCAGATGCAATAAGAGTGGAAAAGTAATTAAACTTTGCCGCTTTTATCGCCACTAAGTAGGTCTTAATATGAGACCTCACCAGTGTTCGGTCAAATTCGGACCGGCTGGCCCTCCAACCGCTCTCTAGGCGTCTTTTCTGGCACTTCATTTCCCTCAGCTCCTCGGAAAACCAGGGAGCCACCTGGGATTGGCACCAGGTCAGAGACTGCAAAGGCACGACACGGTCCAAAGTACCAGCGGCCGCCCTATCCCAGGCGGCCACCAGGTCTTCAGCCGCGTCATGAGCCAGAACCTCAGGGAATGGCCCAAGCTCTGTCTGGAACCTATCAGGGCCCATCAGGCGCCTGGGGCGGAACCACCTGATCAGTTCCGCCTCCCTGCAGCGAGGTGTAGCAGTTTGAAGGTCAAGTCGAAGGAGAGAATGATCTGACCATGACAAGGGCTCGATCACAATGTCCCCTATATCAAAATCATTCTGCCACTGGCCAGAGACAAAAACCAGGTCCAGAGTGTGTCCCCCTGTGGGGCCATGAACTAACTGGGTCAGGTCCATGGCTGTCGTGGAAGCCATGAACTCCCAAGCCGCCTCAGACATTTCACCGATAGATGTCAGGTTGAAATCCCCCATGAACATAAGCCTGGGGGTATCAACAGCCACCCCAGCTATCACGTTGAGCAGCTCAGGCAAGGCCGCCGCCACATGGCAGGGAGCCAGGTACGCAACCAGCAAGCCCATCTGCCTCCCACGGCCCCACTTCACAAGGAGGGTCTCACATCCGGCTATCTGAGGCACAGTGGTGTCTGTGGCTCCCTTGGACCAAGACCTTCCTTAATAACAACTGCCACCCCCCGCCCCTCCCGAGACCTTGGCTGATGGAATGCACGGAAACCTGGTGGGCATATTTCAATGAGAGGGACCCCACCTCCAGGCCCAACCAGGTCTCTGTAATACCCGCCAGGTCCGCTTTCCCTTGAACAAGATCACAAATGAGGGGGGCTTTATTTACCACGGACCTGATGTTGCATAACATCAACCGAAGGCCCGGGCCCTAAGGATCTGTGCAACCCAGGGAACAAGAAGAGCATTGGGGGCCGGAGCACGCAATCGCTCGAAGATAGCGAGTGCATATTCCTCTAACATGATATGGCCCTCTGCTCCCACCATATCTGCCCCTCCCACACACAGTACCGATGGAACAGCCCTCAATGACTCGGAAACTAGTCTCCTCTTTGCCCCCCTGACCCCGCACCCCAGTCACATAGCCCCATCGGACTAGGCCCAACCCCCCGTGGGTTATCCCCCAAACCCACATCCCAGCCCCTCCCCGATACCCTTAATCCCCCAAACCCACATCCCAGCCCCTCCCCGATACCCTAATTAAAAAAGAAGACAGAATCTTTTTTAAAAAAAACCCTAACACCCTCTTGCCAAAAACCCCTCAAATTCCTCCTTGCTGCATGCCACCTCTCGGGGTTCCAAAACCCGTCATCGAGGTAGGCCCTCCATAGAGTGGAGGGCCAAACCTGCGAGAGGGGGGAATATTGCAGTTTGAGGAGTTCTGCCGACGTTAATCTGTTCTGTTAATCTGACATCTGTTTGACAGAATTAACTTTCCCACATATGTCTAGGTAGTTGAATTCTCCACCAATCAAGCCTCATTTGTCTGAGGCTTGTTATTTGTTTCAATAAATAATCTATCTGTTCTATGGCCTGTATCAGACTTCTAGCAAAACATCAATTCTCGCCCTTTATTCTAGCCTAGATACTTTTATTTTCTCGTTTTCCTTTGTCTAGATTCCTTCATTCCTGAAATGCAGTGTTGTATTACTTCCTGTCTTGCATTTCCTGTTTCTTTAAAGCAAGCCATACTCATTAAGCCCAATATTTATCCCACATATTTCTGCTACTCCTTACTTACCCTTACGTTTTGTTCAAAAAGAGACCCAGTGGTTAAGGGATTTCTGAGGACCTCTGAAAAACAGTAATTGATGCTCACCAGGCTGGAAATGGTAACAAATATACCCAAAGGGTTTGGACTCCACTGGTCTACTATCAAGAAGATCAAATACAAATGGAGGCAATTCAACATCAGTGTTACCCTCCCCAGGAATGGCCAATCAACTATCACACCAGGAGCAAGGCATAAATTCTCCAAGAGGAGCTCAAAGAATCTCAGGGTAAGATATAAGAAAGTAAAGAATTATCTTGCACTGATGAATGTCAGTGTTCATCAAACCACCACCAAAAAAAAGAAGATTGCTGCCCATCTACTATTTGTGAAAAAGTATGTGGATAAGCTAGAAAGCTTCTGGAAGAATGTTTTGTGGAAGAAACAGAACTTTTTGGCTTGAAGAAGAAGTGTTATATTTGGCAAGAGGCAAACACTGCATTCCAGTATAAGAACAGTGTCCCATCTGTGAAAAATGGTGGTGGCAGAATCATGGTTTGGACCTGCTTTGCCTCTGGATCAGGACAGCTTGCCATCCTTGATAGAACTATGAAATCTGAATTGTGACTGCAAAATTCTACAGGAAAATGTCAGCATGTCTGTGCATGAACTGAAAATCAAGAGAAAGAAGTCAAGCTGTAAGATAACAATCCAAAACACACAAGCCATACAACCAAAGAATAGTTAAAGCAGAAGAAATTTAATGTTCCGGAATGGCCAAATCAAAGTCCTGAGCTTAATCTTAGAAAAACATTGTGAAAGGACAGGAAATGGACAATTTGTGCAAGGAAGCCCACCAGTACCCTGAACTGAAGCTGTTCTGTAAGGAATGAACTAAAGTTTCTCCAAGCCAACATACCGGACTGATCAACACCTATTGGAAAGGTTTAGTCGCAGTTATTTCTGCCCAAGAGAAGCAATTACTGAAAGCAAAAGTTCACATATTTTTGCCACATACAAATACAGACCTTTGATCATTTTCCTCAATGTACAAATGAACAATAGTTCAATAGACTTATTTAATTGGGTTTTTAAAATCTAGTTTTAGAAGTTGTGTGGGGAATAGATCACATTTTAGATAATATGTATGCAGAAATATTAAATTCAAAAGGGTTTACCAACTTTTAAGGACTCTTGTATATTTAAAAAGCAAATTTCAAAGCATAATTTTTCAATCAATTATTGAAATAACTACAGGGAATTCTGTGTCAAAAGCAAAACTGCTCTTAAACTCTAGGGAAAGAAGACGTAGAACATAAACCAAATAATTTATGATAACATTGATTATTGGATTGTATCTCTTCACATAATAAATTGGATGCACTATGCTTGAAAGTAAAATGAAACCCTGTGTGTAAAGAAAAGCGATATTGTACAACCAACAATTTTAACACAAATTTCTCCCTAACTCAAGGTACAGGTAAGGCCTTTGTTGCAGTTAAATATTTCATAAGTAGGTCTTTATTTATTCATTACAGTAAATTAGTTTGAAAATTAATTTAGCTAACCCTCAATTAATGACCACTTGTTTAGCAACTGTTTGAAGTTACAATGGTGCTGAACAAGTGTGTTTACAATAGGTCCTTGAAATTCTGGCTGTCCCAATGCTCCTTAGATTACATGATTGAAATCTGGGCACTTGGTGACTAGCTGGCATTTATGATGGATGCAGTGCCTCACGTGATTGTAATTTGTGATCTTACCTGACAACTTCACACATGCAAAGTCAATGGGGAAACTGCAGGGAAGCTCACAAGTTGTCTCTGCTACCCATTAGTAGTCACTGCCAGCTCATTAGTTACCTGTGCACCTTTCCTCCACCCATTGCTGCTCCCCTGGCCCCTCCATATTCAGATGCCTCACTGGCCACCTGCGCACCTTTCCTACCCAGTAGATCACTGTCATAATAGAGCTGAAATCTATTCAAAAACACCAGCCTTAATGTCATTGTCCTTATCTACAGGACATGAATTCGTAAGAATTAAGCTTAGGCTGTTTATTACTTTTTTCTATTCTTTGTATCTTAACCAGGACAACTTAATACCTTAACTAAAGAATTCAAAACAATCAGAACTATTTCTACATAAGAACATTTTAGTAGAATAACTGGTTTTGCAATGGTAAGATTTATATAGTGGAAGAGATTTAAAAACCCACCTGTTTTTATATTCCTTTCTCCCTATTCAAAATGTTGAAACAACCAGTAGTACTTTGCTGAAATTTTTTGAAAGAGATTGTTTTCTACCCCGCCCTACTTCTCAACTTACAGTTTATTGTTGTAATTCTTCCTAGGATATATAGTATTTCTTTAATTTATTCACATATGGAAGAATTCTAACTGAATAGTTAAGATAATTATTGAACTAATTTTATTTATCAAATGTATAAAACCGTCCACAGAACAAGAATAATTTAGGAAAGAAATCTCAATATTCATATTATTCATAGAAATTTATTCCTGCAACTTGTGTAAATACATACCCTCTTAATTATACATTATACATTTTTTAATTTTATCAGAAAGTATTTTATATAAAGACTGTAATGATGATATACAGATTCCCAAATATTTGACAGAATTCACATTAAGTTGTGTTCTTTCTGCCCTCTAAGCTGTTAATATATTAACTAGTTTAATGGAATCAATGATAAGACTATTTTGGGCAGGCCAGACAGATTGACAACTACCCTAGTCAAGCGCTATTGATGTAAGACTAATATTCAATACATTATATTGGGGAAAAAACAATTTGAATAGAAACTGAAAAAGCCAGGTTGCTGTTAATATTCAACAGTACTAAAATTTATCAATAGGCAATACCAAACAATGCAGGAAGGAGAAAAGAGGTTGAAATAGTAATAGCTTAACATCCTAGGTTGAAAACTTTACAGTGATGATGGCTATAGCTATGAATTAAGAGGTCTTAATTCATTAAGAGGTCTCTAATTCTAGGCTGATGATATTATGATACAAACCCAGTTTTGCATACAGACATCCACATTTTTTAATTAATAGGATTAGTTATGGACACCTCTAGCAGAAATTATGTTATATGTTTGGTCACTGCCTGTCCCTATCCCCCACTACATATGTCTCCTAATTGAGAGAAAGATATCAGAGATCTGTGGTATCAGTTATAATCTTTATACATACTTGTTCCATGTAATGAAAGTTGCACGTTGTGTTGAAAGTCCAAGAGCAGAGATTTGATTCATTTTAAGTCCTGCAACTAAAAGATATATTTATTTATTTTAAAAGATTTGTATGGCTATCCATTCGGGTGGGTCATAGAAATAAAACTACAAACCCCAAAAAACCTATGCTTCCATCAACCAATTGTCTGCAAGCTCCACCACTCTATCTCAGTGTCTAGGTAAAGAGCCAGGTTTTGATGCCCTTAATTTAAACAAGAATCGCTGAATAATTATGGTGGTGTTGATTGAGTTTAATAATTAATCCACATGCATAAATGTTTCAATAAATATAAGTTGTTTCATTAAAATACTTCACTAATAATCACAATTGTTAATTCAGTTTCTAAAAGGTGATGTGAATGGAAAATAGGCTTTCCAAAGAAAAGTAACTCCCATATGTTGTGAGCTCTTTTGTGAAGGCCTTAGCTTTAATCTAGGTATTGTGATAGAATGTGCACCTAGAAAATTAGTGGGTAGGAGTTTTGCCACTACAGATGTTTCCAAGGATGAGGCAGTAGTTTCTACTGGGTTAGAAGGTTATAGCTTTAGTTTCACAAGTTTCTGTCCATTAGATAAAAGCAAATAAAGGATGGAATTTGATTGGATTTTACTGTGTCATTTTTGAGCTTGAACCTAACCTTGAATGTGTCTCATCTTTGAGCTTGAACCTGACCTTGAATCTTTGAGCTTGAACCTGAGCTTGAACATGTCTCATCTTTGAGCTTAAACCTGAACCGCAACATAAAATAAATTCAAAATGGCAGTATTAAGTTTTGAAAGAGGAAATTAATATGGTTGCACGATTACCTTGAACTGCTTCTTTAATCACATCAATGAACTGGGTCCACAGACTTTCAGGGTCTAATTCAACCCAACCGGGCTGAGGATGAAGAGCCTCTACCTATTAAGGGAAACAGAAGTTTACCAAGATCATAGATGTTAATGATTTTGATGAAGGTTACAAAAAAGTATCTTCCCATATTAAAAGAATTAAAATTGTTCAGCTTATTTCTCACATAACTCACATTCTTTTTAAAAAATAGGCAAAGGTAATTACAGCACAGCCATTAGAAATCAATATATAGTATGTACATATACTATCAAATATATTGTTGGAACCTTCATCTTATGGCCACATTTTCCATTAAAACAGACTGTTGTTTATGAGAATAGAACGTGTACATTTCTTTGGTATTAAAAGTCACCACAAAACCACAAACCAACTGTTAATTGAATTTGGAATTTGAAAAAACAGTCTAATTTCAAAGATAAAAAACAAAAGTAAGTAATGCAAATCAATACTAATTCTTAAAGACTGATTATCAGAAAATAAAGGCTACTAATGGACCTTCAAGATCAAATCAATCCTTTGTCTCCAAAGAAACTGGTAGCAAAGTGCCAAACTCCATCACAGTAGTATAAGAAGAAATATAAAACAATAAGTATTACACAAAATTAAATATATTTAAGATGTTTGCATAACTTTTTATGATTGTTTCTTATATTATTGTTTTTGTATACTCACTACTGCAACTCATAGATGAAACTAATGTTTAATTGCTAACTGCAATTCAAATGCTGTATAATTATTTAATAAAATAACCTGTCTGTATGATCCCATTACAAAAGGAGATTTTGGTGTAGCAACATTATGATCGAAGTACTTAAGGAATCCTCCCTGTATTTCTAGTCTTCAACATGCATCTCTTTGGTTCTGCATCAGGTAATGAAGACACGGAATTTAAATTACTCATTAATTAATCATGCCTCCTAAAAATCTGAATTTGATTCACGCTTCAGTAGGTTTTGTTCACAGAAAGTATATTCAAAATGTTCATACTATTTATACATCTATTACCAACTCTAGGAACCAGTTTAAGCATTGCCTTCGCAAAGACATCAGGAGACACAAAGTATTAGCAATGTAACAACACTATTTGTGATACCATAACTACAGAGATAACCTTGGAGATAACACAACAAAAGAATAGCTTTAGCCCAAGAAACAGAGGAAGTATGTGAAAGAAGCTAAGACTGCTTCCACTCTAATTTGTCATGATATAAGAGTGAAGGAAAGAAAAATACGACCACGATTCAAAATTTTATTATAATTTATATCAATGAAACATAGCTTAAACTCCCTGAAGTCTATTTGTTAACCTTGCTTATTTCAAAAAGGATGAAAATTTGCTGTTTCATTTTGATACTAAAGAGTATTGAGAATATAGGGCATAGTGGTCAAGTGGTTAAGACGCTGGGCTTGTGGATCAGAAGCGTGGCAGTTTGAGACTTTGGCAGTTTGAGCTTGTTACTTGTCCCAGCTCCTGCCCATCTAACAGTTTGAAAGCATGCAAGTGCAAGTAGATAAATAGGTATAATTTCGGTGGAGAGGTAAAGGTGTTCTGCGCATAGTGATGTGTACTCATGCTGGCCACGACTACGGAAATGTCTTCGAATAATGCTGGCTCCCTCTGCTAAGAAATGGAGATGAGCACCACTCCCTAGAGTTGGACACAACTGGAAAAGGCAAACCTGTACCTTTACCTTATTAGGAATAAATGTACCCATGAGGGTCTGATTATATAAATGTATTGAAATGCTATAAAAATAAGAAGAAACTCTTCAATACCACCTTATAGAAATAATATTGCAGAAATTTTATGAATTATTTTATGAATTTAAGTGATATTTGATATTCTTTGTATTAGTATTTTTATTTTTAGAAATTGTTGTATTGCTTGCTTTTACATTTTTTTAATCATCTGCAAGTTGGCCAGAGTCATATTAGAGATGGCTAGCTAAATAAAGTAAAATATCTCTTTAGTTCTGCAGCCAGGGAATGGACAAATGGAAATTAATCTTGTCTCCTTAAAATCTAAATTTGAGCCCAAACAAGACCTTAAGTTCTATTAAAGTAAAATTCTGTTGTATACTGTAGATTCCACCATCTTTTGTATTGTTTATGGTCAGCAAGTTGCCATATAGCTTACTGAAATAATATACCTTTTGTACAATTGCAGTCAACTCTCATTTACCTATTTAAGGAGAGAAAAAATAAATACATTCCACACTGTGATTGTATACTCTTGCTATAGTAATAATCTACTACATAGAAAATTTATTAAAAGCTACTAAAGAGTCTTTCCTCCTTCATACCAAATGAGATAAAGTAGAGATAGAGTAGAAACTAACTAACTTGGGTAAATAAATGATAATTTAAGAACCAAGTAGATTTGTAGTATTTAAAGGATGGTAGGGTATTCCCATACAGTAGAAATGGGAGGCCAAGGTTCAAAGCCATCCTTAGCCACTTTAGACCAATCACAATCTCTGAACCCAATCTGTGTTTGTTGTGGGGGAAAACTGGAGGAAGAATGCTATGCAATCTTGAATTCATACAGGAAAATCAGGGTATAAATCTAAAATACATACATCTGAACATATGTGGGAAAGAGAAACACTAATAGTGTAACTCTTTAAGCTGCAATGCTATATTTAATTCATTTCATAAAGAATAAAACTCCAGTGGCTTTTGAGAATGTTTACCTATCATTAACTTTCCCAGTTTTACTTTATTTTCATGACACAATCATCAGGTAAATATATGGGTTGGTCCCATAACATATTAAAATGTTTGTGTGTGTGTCTCTCCCTCCCTCCCTCTCTCTCTGGAGGCTGGGGAGGCCAAAGATGGCCCCGTTTTTGGCTTCCCGAGGCCTTTGCATGTCCTGTTTTTGGCCCCTCCAGCCTCCAGAAGGTGAGTGAGGGCTGGTGGGTAGGTGGAACGATGTGGACAGGGCAGCCTGGTGGTCCCAGGCGGACCGGATTAATGGCTTCAGTGGGCTATATCTGGCCCGTGGGCCGTAGTTTCTATGTAGAAGCTACTTAACACTTGCATGATTCACTTAACAATTGCAGTGATTTGCTTAATGTGGCAAAGGGGGTCAAAACTCAACCTTAACCCTAACCCTTGCTTACAAATGAAACTTTTCGACTCAATTATAGTCAAGGACTATCTGCATTAGCTTTTTGTGGTAAGCACAACTTGTGCATGGTATATTATGTACTTGAACACACCAAGAATGACAAAGATTGAGAAAACGCTGAACTATTATTATAGATAGTCATTGACATATGACCACAACTGAGCTCAACATTTGTTGCTAAGTGAAACATTTGTTAAGTGAATTTTGGCCCATTTTACGACCATTCTTGCCACAGTTGTTAACTGAATGACTACAGTTGTTAAATTAGTAGCACTGTTGTTAAGGGAATATAGCTTCTCCATTGCCTTTGCTTGTTAGATAGTTACCAAAGGGGATCACATGACCCCGGGACATTGCACCTGCCATAAGCATGAGTCAGTTGCCAAGCATCTGAATTTGATCATTGACAATGGGGATACTGCAATGGTCCCCTGATAATAAGCCCAATTGGGCTTTTAAGTGCATGTGCTAAAATAAGACACCCCCCTCCCCAAAAATAAGACCTCCCAAAAAATATTTAATTGCATGCGTAGCCGGTCCCTGCCATTTCCTCTGGTTAGGGTTAGAGAGACAGAGCTGGAAATCAGGTAAGATGGCACACTCCATGCGCTCCAAAAGAATAAGACCTCCCCGAAAATAAGGCAAACGCTTATTTCGGGGTTCAAAAAAATATAAGACAGGATCTTATTTTCAGGGAAACATGGTAACAAGCAGCATACCTACTAAACATATTTTTAAAAATATTTCACAGGATTATTGCATTAATAGTTGGAAGAAATAATGAAGATGTATAGTAATTCAGTTCACAACCCAAGGCAAAAATCCTCTACTCCAGCTCCCAACAAAATCTATTTATTAAATTTCTACGTGGCCCATCTCACTAATACAGCACCTCTAGGCAGCTTACAATATAACAAAAAGTTAAAAGATCCTAAAGTAATTAAAAAACAATTAAAATGAAATGGTTAAATGTTAAGAACCAAGATGATAGGCAGCCTGAGAATCTTCTCTACCCTATCAGTCAAATATAGCAAGTCCCTATTGACCAAGTTTTTGATCTCTTCCAGAAGGCCAGGAGTATGGGGGTGGATCTCATCTGTGATGAGAGAATATTCCAAAGGGTGGGGGCCACAGTAGATGTTCATTTCAATCTGCTTAAACACGATGGACAGTCAGGAAAGTATCTTTGAAAGAAATATGCAATAACTATTACCGTACTTAAGCAAAATAGTTGAGTAGTAGAAACGAAGTAAAAACATTTTTAAGCCCAAAGAAACAAGTTGATATTTTGAAGTGGCTCAGGTAGATTCCTACCTGATTCACAGAGTATAAGGAAGGGAAAGAGAAATGGAACAGACTTGCAAGGTTCTTTTATTTTAGCCAATCTGAATAAAAATAGCTTGTCTCCTTGTGGCATTCATTTCCTGGTCTGGTCTATCCAGTGGGGCTGACAAAGACTTTTAGTATATTTATTTATTGGGGCATATATGTCATTCCAATTCAAACAGGATATCCAACAGCTTAAGTGATAGACAAATCTCACCTACACCAAGACAAACTTTAGTATTAGAAATATATACCTAGTGCCAAAATGTACTTCCTTGTAATTAAAACATATTTTCTTGACATGTTTTCTGGATCAGTTCTGCCCCACTTACCATATAAGAGTCTTTCGGATATTTGAAGACAGCTATTATTACTACTTGAAGTCTTCACTAGGCTAAACATACAAAGTTTTTCTTTCTAGGCTGCTTATAACCATGGTTTGGTTTTACAGGTGATCCTCAGGTTACAAGCACTCATTTAGCAACTGTTTGAAATTTGTGACAGCACTAAATGAGAAGGGCGTATTACCAGTCCCCAGAGTTTCAGCCTACCCACAGTCACATGATGTTGATCTGAGTGTTTGGCTTGTAATTACAATGCCACATGATCAGTTTCCGATATTCCCTATTGGTTTTCCGAAAGCACAGTCAATAAAGAAACAGACAGGAAGCCAGAAGTTGCTATTGCATAAAGTCCTTATTTAACAATGGCAACCAGGACTACCGTGATGTAGTCACACAATATTGCTACACATAAAGTGCGATATCATGTGACTGTGTCACTTAGTGGTCCCAAATGCCATCATAACCTAAGGACTTTATTTATATCCCATTTAAGCTACAATTTTAAGGGACTTTTGGCAGTTTATGGAAAGTACAACAAACAAAATAACCCTGTTGGTTAACTCTGGTCAGTTTTTCAATGCCATTTTTAAATTGCAGCCTGGAAACAATGAGTTAATGCAGTCAGGTGCTAAATAGAGAAGAAGAATGACTTTTTAACATTGCATATATGTTGAAGTTTGTTTTTTTTTACTATTGCATCACATTCCTGACTCATGTTTAGTTTGTGATTTAGCACAATATCCAAACTCTTTTTGCATTTAGCACTGCCCAACATTATCCCCTCCCCCATTCTATATCTTTTCTTAGTCAATCTAAGAAAAACCCATTTTGCTCTGCATTTCTTCCAGTAAATTTATCTTCCTGGTTTCTGCCTATTGTTTCAGCTTATAAAATCTTCCAGAATCTTCATACTTTGCACTGTTATCCTTCATCTTTATGCTGTTTGCAAATTTCATTACCATATTTTTAGCAGGTTATCCAATTCATTTAAAAATATGTTGAATAGCACAAGGAGAATAACTAGAATTCAGCCCTGTCGTATGCCATGCAAACACTTCCTTCCAGCTTGATATGGGGTTCCCCCCCACAATAAACTTTATGTCTTTTTCAATAAGCTTTATATCCAGACACTGGTAGCATCATGGTCAAGACTGCATTTTGCTACTCTTTCTATTCACATTTCATGGGAGATCTGTGCACTATCACTGTACTTTCAAACAAGATTTATTTGCATCCCACTTTGTTATTTTTACAAACAACTCAAGGCGATGAATGCATTTAATACTCCTTCCTCTTATTTTCCCCATAACAACAACCCTGCGAGACGAGTTGTGCTGAGAGTGAGTGACTGGCCCAAGGTCACCCAGCTGGTTTTTATGGCTAAGGCAAGACTTGAATTGGAAAGGTTATTGCTTTCAAAAGTACTAACACCTACATTTTTGTATTATTTATCTTCAACTTTTAAAAATGTTCAAAGGTAACATGGATAGTATCTATGGTGTGATTATTAAGCGCAGGTTAAATACTGAAATTTTAAAACAGTATTTAAGCATTATATAGAGTAGGATCTCTGTAAATGCTGCAATAAGAGGTCAGCTTATATCATGCAGTCAATGCGTTAATCATGGACTTTGTTATTCACATTCCTGCTGCATAAACAGTTCAGAATCAGTGCCACACAGCAAACCAAAGCAAAATCCAATTTCTGTATAACCATTACAGGTCAATGTGCAACTTATTTTTATTTACTTATACTACTAAACAAGAACAAAAAGACAAGCAAGTTGTATATGTATATTTCAATGATGACAGAAGTTGCAATGTACATTACAGAAAAACTACAAAGCCCAACGTGATCACTAAATCAGAGACTAGGGCAAAAACAAAATAAAACAAAACCAAACCCCCAGTTCTTTCCTCATTCATAAAACAGTGGAAACAAACATACTGCCCAGAAGTAGTAAAAGACTGAAAAGAAACCAGCTTGGATTACAGGAGGCAACTGTTTATAAAATATACACCAAGGAAAAACTTTATAATTGTATATAACTTATGGAAAGGCAGCAAGTGCCACTGAATTTAAGCAGTAACTCTCTCGTTACAATTTAGGAATACGAATCTCTGAGTTTGTTTTTAAGTAAACTATGAAGTTGGCACAACTATGATTTACTGAATCAATTATGTTGAGCCGAATTATTTACTGAACAATCGAGCTGAGCACACACATTTTGGATTAACATGTTTGGATAGTGCTCACAATTTTTGGATTAGGACCGCGTTATTCTGAGTTGTAATCTTAGGCAATAGCATAAAACAATCCCCAAAGAACTCGGTGAGTAAAACGGAGTTAAAGGAACCTCATTATGTCGGGCCTTCTTCCCCGAGGCCCGCACAATTCTCACCTGTTTGCTACTGAATCCTTTGAGGACCGCCGCCTTGTCGTACACATGGCACCGTATCACCGTGCTGCCCACGTCTATCCCCAAGATATACTTCACCTCCGGGGCAAGAGCGCAGGCCGTGGCACCGCTGGCAGTGGAGGCATCGTTGGCCGCTGCTGCGCCACTATCGATCAGTTTCATCCGCGCCGCGCCTCTTCAAAGGCCAGGCAAGCAACTTTCCGCAGAATCTAACGCAAGTCTTCCCGCAATGGCTCCGGCGGAAAGTGTCAACCGACCCTTGGGGGGGGCCGGCAGTAGCCGCCCTTACTTCAGGGCGGGTTTTATGAGGCGACAAAAAGGGGGCGGAGGCTGTTCGCAGAAAAGCTGGTAGGGAAACGAAAGAATCGCGCGGGGAAGCCGGAGCCAACCAGGGGAAGGAAATAGGACGAGAGGACTGGGCAGAGTCGCTCCCTTTCTCGGATTTGATTTCCCAGGTGGCTCCCGTGAATGCTTTATTCTAATTTAACCCCAGAAGCGATTGCAACTTTTGCCTGTTTCCGTAGGCAGGGTGTCTCGGGGAAATATTTAACTGAGCGGGGCGAGGACAAGAGCAGAAGGCGGCGAGCAATTTTCCACGCAGTTGCTTGTGTAGGCAATCATAGGTTCTCCAGAGGCCGCCTGCAAGTTTAAAACACAAAAACTTGTTTTGGTTTTCTAGTATAATTTGCATTCTAGGAACTGAAGCCCAAAACCAGGTGGTTTCTTTTTGTTTCTAGGATGATGATGCAACAAGTAAGTTATTACCATTAAAATATAGGTGCTGGATTTTAGCTTTTCCCTGGGCACTATTGGCACTATTGTGTCAATATTTAGTCTTTAGTCGGTTTTTCCACCCTCTTAAGTTACTTACGAGTCATTAAAAACAACATTGCCTCTACTCGCAGATCTGCAGTGAAAAAGGACCCAGGAGGCGGGAACGGAAAACGAACTACCTCTCAGGGTTCCCTTCTTTCCCTGGGCACTATTTGCCAGAAATGAAAAAATAAAAGATTGAATCCACTTTTCTCACTGGAGGTGATTCTGGGAGTAGGATGGGAAGGAGGAGGGAGGGTGGTTTCCTCTCTTCAGCTGCTTTTTCCTTAGGTGTCAGGACAAGGGGTGGGTGGGGAGATGGCGCGTGGCTCCTTTGGATACGGTTCTCCAATCTCAGTAACGAGAATGGAGAAATGCCTTCATTCTCATTTCTTATCCTCCCCCTTTCCACTTGCTTCAAGTGAGGACAAGCTCTGAGGATGAACAAGGGTAGGAAGTTCCCTCAGGACTTCCTTAAGGTGGCAGAATTTTCTGCGGGTTCTAATCTTAGGTAAGACTTGAGGACTAAGGGCGATTCCACACAGGAGAAATAAAGGCGGTGATGGACTGAAAGGGAAAAATTGGTTAAGTCGAAGATAATTTAGGGAAGTGGGTGGTGGGTGTTTGGTTGAACCAAATGAATTCTAGGCAGCGTTGGTTTCCTGAAGACTTTCTTCTAGAGCCGTGATGGCGAACCTATGGCACGCGTGCCACAGGTGGCACGTGGAGCCATATCTGTGGGCACGTGAGCGTTGCCCTAGCTCAGTTCCAGCATGCATGCGCGTGCCGGCTAGCTGATTTTCGGGCTTTCCGGTCCCACTGGAAGTCGGGAAATGAGCCATTTCTGATCTCCGGAATGGGGAAGGCTCTGGGAAGCCTCTGGAGCCCGGGGAGGGTGAAAAAACGGGCCTATCTAGCCCACCGTGCCATCGCGTACCAAAAGCGGGGAGCGTGGTGAGGTCGTGTGTGCATGCGCGGGACACATAGAATTATGGGTGTGGGCACACGCGTGTGTGACACCCCCCCCGCGCGCCCCCCCCACTTTTGGCACTCGATGGCAAAAAGGTTAGCCATCACTGTTCTAGAGGAACTGGAATGAGACTGTTGATGTAGTCCCTCCCAGGTGGGATTATGAACAGACCAGTTCTGTTTATGGCAAGGGATTTGTCTTTGTTACTGATGGCCTTGGGGAGAAATAACTGAGTCTTGCTAGCCTAAGGAACAATGCCAGTCAGTGTAATTGTTCAGTCATCTCTAAATTGGGAGAGGAAGATAAGAAAAGGCTTACTGGCACAAGTAGAAATAAATCACTGCTGAATTTTTATGTATTATTGAGGCAGAGATGAGAGATGGGGGGGGGGGAGAGAAATTATGCTTAGTTAAGTGTTTTAATGAAATACTGCATAAATTGCTTTACATGCCTGGAAATAAAAAACATGCTTATCACTATTAGTAAACGGTGAAATCACAAGTTCTTTTGTATGTTGTATTATTTCTGAGAATCAATAATAAACCATATTTACAGACCATTCGAAAGAGATAACCAAAAAAACTAAGAAGAAAACAAAAAGGCCAGAACATATCCTCTCCAGCAACCAAAACTTCAGCTAAGCAGAAAAACAAGCAAAAAGTAATACCCTAATCAACTACTAAGGAGAAAATGATTTTTTTTCTCATGCTGTTTTAATACTATAGCTTTTATATTATCAGTCTGATTGCATGTGACTGCTCTGATAAACAGGGTAATGAGAGGCAACAGGAATGTTCCGGCATGTTCACAAGATTTGATGAATGACAATGAGGGCAGCTCCATTAATCCTTTTATTAAGAAACATTAAAGAAGCATGTAGAATATCTTGTCTTGGCCATACTTGACCAACTAATTGCATTACTTTGTAAATTACTCCCTCCACCCAAGCTTTAGTTGGCAAGTGACTTAAAATGCAAAACACTAAGGTGAAAATAATTTTAAGGGCACACATTTGCAGGTCAGGCATGTTTAAACTTGTGTTTAATCTCCTAATGCTACAGATTTCTTGATTTTAGAATTAACAAAGAGTTTACAGATTAGTGGCATTTTCTCTCTCTCTCCCCCTTAGACTGGCAGCAGGCTTTTTTCCAAGTAGTAAAACTTACCTTTTTAATCCCTGGAGATCATATATGCAGAGTAGATTATATCCTATGACACATTCTGTTCTTTTAGTCTTCAATATTCTCTGGATTATATTTCTCAAACCAAAGACAGTTCAGCAGTATAAGTGCTATGCTTAATGTTGTGATTCCATTGAATTTATATTGATGGTATTCATTATTACTGTAAATACCGTATTTCCCTGAAAATAAGACCCTGTCTTATATTTTTTTGAACCCCAAAATAAGGGCTTGGCCTTATTATGAGGGAGGTCTTATTATTTTGGGGGTGCAGGAGCCAGCAAACGTGGCCACCTCAGGGTTGCTGCTGTGCCGCGCTGCTGTGGTAGCGCAACACAGACGCTTGTCAGATGTTCGCTCGGGCAACCAAAGGTGAGAATCTCTCCAGCGTTCTTGACACTCACCCACCTCCCATCCATCCATCCACTCCCCTCGCCTGCAAACTCCCATCCTGCTCCCGCCTCTCCACCAGGTGACCCCCAGATGCCCAAAGCCTGCGCCCGCCCAGCTCCCTTTTCCACAGCACCCAGCTCTTTATCAAGGGGGGTGGCATGTGGGGCAGGGGATAAGCAAGATGCGTGGAGTGAGATGGGGCTCGCTCTTCTTGCCGTCTCTTCTCCACTTGCCAGGGGCCAGGGAGACGGGAGATGTGCGCCTTACCTGCCTTGCAACTCTGTCACATGTCTCGCCATTGTCTGCCGGCAAACATGTAGGGTAAAAAAAACTTTGTGAGTTCAATCAAACTTCTCGAACTCACAAGAAGTTTTTTTTTTTTACCCCACGTGTTTGCCTGCAGACAATGGCAAGACACAGAGCTGCAAGGCAGATAAGACACATCTCGCATCTCCCCAGCCTCAGCCCTCCCCACCTGCCACCCCCAAATTGCATCCAATTTGGGCAGGGGCAGGAAGCCCTGCCATGCCCGGTGAGAGGGGGAGAAGAGACGGCAAGAGGAGTGTGCCCTATCTTGCTCCATGTGTCTCACTTCTCCCCCACCCTGCTACCCCCTCAATAAAGAGCCAGGCGGGCGCAGGCTTTGGGTGTTGGGGGCTGTCGGGGGCCGCCCAGTGGAGAGGCAGGAGCAGGGCGGGAGTTTGTAAGCTATCGCTTGCCTTCTCTCCTTGGGCATAGCAACTTCTGCAGCAGGAGACTCGCACCTTCCAAAGGGTTCTGTAGGAGCAGCTATCCACAATTTAACCCTTATTTCATCCCAACCCACATGGCCCAGTACGGTCAGGACAAAATAAGGGTAAAAGAATTGTGGATAGCTGCTGCTACAGTACCCTTTGGAAGGCCGGTGCAAGGCACATGGGGCGCATCAGTTGGCCTCCTGCTGCAGAAGTGGCCACAATCAATGGCAAAAGCTTGCTGGAGCTGAGGCAGCTGTTCCGTGGATGGAATTGCTTGCTGTGACTGTCACCATTAGGTAAGGAGGGTGTGAGGCATGTGGGGTGCATTGCTTGGCCTCCGGCTTCTTTTGCAGCCGCAATTAGCTGCAAAAGCGGCTGTGCTTGCTGGAGGCGGCGACCAGAATGGCACCCACGAATCAGCTGTTTCGTGAATGGCGGCCAGAGCAGCTCAGCTGATCTGATTAAGGGGCCAAGAAGCCCTGAGGTGACCGGGGAAGAGAAGGGCTGCCTCCTGTGCTGGCCACACCCACACCCTCACTAGGGCTTATTTTTGGGGGAGGGTGTATATTTACGGCCACCCCAAACATCAGGCTTGGCCTTATTTTCAGGACATGTTGTATTTTTGAGGAAATACAGTATAGTTGACATATTGCATTATTTTAATGTGCTGTATCTATTGTATATTTCCTGTAAGCCGCTATGTTATTCAAACAGCATAGAAGCATTGGTAATAGTCTAATCCAATTTAGGTTTATTAGTCTTTTTTAATTAAAATTGTATTTTTAAAAGCTAGAATTGTCTATGCCCATCTTAATTGCTCTTACCTCCAGTCCTTCTTCTTTTCTTGTTCCTAGAGTCCTCTTAGATGACTTAAAAACCACTTAGGTAAAATCATCTATAACCCTTTCTTCCCTCTCCAGTAAGAAGCTTTCCTAACAGAACCAAACAACCTGTACTATCCTTATTAGGAGTATTTGTATTTCTGCATGGAAGCCTAAATGTAATCAACAGGAAGACTGTATGGTTACATGCAGGCTTCTTTGTCAGAGAAAGATTTTTCAGGCTTTTCTATGGTAGCTTGTTACCTGTCATTTTTAGCCATGGTGGAGAGATATATTAAGAATTTGGAAGAGGGACTTTCTAGAAGGAAAGATAATAACAAGGATAGCAAGGATTTTTTTTCTGAAATGGGGAATGAGCTCTGCCAGTCTCCCCTCCTTTACCTTACTTTTCCCTTTTGTGCCAACTGCTGAAGGGCTTGGTGACATAATGAAGCTTTACCAATGCCTTCCTGGAACAAGAGCTTCTGAAGTATAAGTCACTTGGAGAAAGTGAATGTGAACTCTTTGTTCCCCAGAAACTAACATATGTTTCTGTAGGCATGATTGTGCTAATCAGCATGAAAATTTGACTAGGTTAATATTTGGACTTAAAACAGAAATTGTATATTCCCCCTATTTTAAACAGTTGCTGTAGGAGCTAGAGCTTTGAGCTATTTGTTAAAGTCTAGTTAATTGGCTGAAAGATTAGTCCTTCTATCTAGACCAAATGATGTTTTCACACTTAGCAGGAAGAAGCAAGCACTTAATTGGTTTTTAATGTTAGTTTTAAATTGTTGATGCATTATACTATTTGTAGATGATTCAACAGATTGTTAGTAGATGGGTACCTACAGATATCTACAACTTGTAAATCGAAAGTATCTAACTGGAAAAATATTTTAATGTTTTATGGCACAACTAATTTAACAAAAAAGCGGCTTTTAGACTTTCATAGTTTGGTTTTATATAGCCATAGACTAAAGAGAATAAGGTAGTACCAGACCATCTTACCTGTCTCCTAACAGATCTGTATGCAGGTCAAGAGCAATAGTTAGAATCGGAGATGGAACAAACTATTGGTTCAAAGTAGATTAAAGAATACAACAAGGGTGTATATTGTTACCTTGCTTATTTAATTTATATGCAGAGTACATAATGTGAAATGCTGGGCTGGATGAATCACAAACTAGAATTATGATTGCTGGGAGAAATCTCAACCACCTCAGATATGCAGACAATACCATGTGAATGGCAGAAACTGAAGAGGAACTAAATAACTTTTTGAAGAGATAAAAGAGGAGAGTGCAAAAGTTGGCTTGAAACTTAACATTAAAAAACTAAGATCATGGCATCTGGTCCCACCTCTTCCTGGCAAATAGAAAGGAAAGAAATGGAAGCAGTGACAGATTTTATTTTATTGGGTTCCAAGATCACAGCAAACAGTAACTGCAGCCATGAAATCAAAAGATGCTTGCTCCTTGGGAGGAAACATATGGCAAACCTAGGCAGCATATTAAAAAGCAGACATTAACCTGCCAACAAAGGTCTGTACAGTCAAAGCTATGGTTTTCCCAGTAGTAATGTATGGCTGTGAGAACTGGACCATAAGGAAGGCTGAACACCGACGAATTTATGCTTTCGAACTGTGGTGCTAGAGAAGACTCTTGAGAGTCCCTTGGACTATAAATAGATCAAATCAGTCAATCCTAAAGGACATCAACCCTGACTGTTCTTTGGAAGATATTGAAGATGATTGTTTTTTGGAAGATACTGAAGCTTAAATATTTTGGCCACCTAAGGAGAAGAGAGGACTCACTAGAAAATACCCTATGTCAGAGTTCCAAATAATAGCAAATGTTGGGAAAGTTTGAAGATAAAAGAACGGGGCAGCAGAGGATGACAGGATTAGTTAGTGTCATTGACACAATGAACATGAATTTGGGGAAATTCCAGGAGACTGTGGAGGACAGGGGAGCCTGGTGAGCTGTAGTCCGTGAGGTCATGAAGAGTCAGTCATGAGTTAGTGATTGAACATCAAAAAACAGAATTAAAGTGTTTTCCAAATTAGTAAGTCAAATGAATAAAGAGTTGTTTCTATGCAAAATCATTTAATGCTAAGAATCTTTTATATCTTCTTTGTATCATCAAAAGCAAGGTGATGCACTGAACAACTAGAAATGCAATTGCAATACAAATTTGAATCAACTGGTATAGCTACAATTTGGGTAGCAAATTATTCATAGATAAATGTGAACACAGCTCATCAGATTTGACTCTTTTGGGACTGATTCAAACTTAATTTATTTGAAATTAGGATTTAATATTAATTGTATTTTGACTAAGAATGTCATTTAAATTATAGATACTTTTATTCCTCTTTATTCCATATTTACCGGATTATAACTGCCTATATTAATGGATTATAACTGCCTATATTAATTTTTATAGTTCAATTTTGATGATCCTAATGTCAACATATGTAAAAAAAAACACTTAAATTAATACATGTTATCATTTGGCTACCAAAACCTCTACCCAAATCATTACATTATTACATTTTAATACAAGTAGACAAAGCCAAGTCTTATATAAAATTATTGTATTAAATTTCTCCATGGTATTTCAACCATACATGTTAATCCTTCATTGTACATTGTAAATTTGCATTTTAAAATACCTTTGCACAATATTTTATATGATATGATAGAATTCTGACATACACGCACTATACACAAAAATACACTTGATATTCATGCCGATTTATGACATCTCACTTGTTAGGTAGACAAAGCATTTTCTAGAAAGGAAATTATAAAATCTGCACATTTTCCCTTTGAGATTTTAATAAAATACTGTTTTGTACAAGATTTGTGAAAAAATCCAGCATTTATAAAATACACTCCGAGAGGTCTTAAGCCAATTATTTATGTCTTACAACATAAAAAAAAAACCCCAGGGTACCTTATATGGAAACTAATACTGATTTGGCTGATTCATAAGAAAAATAAAAATGAAACAGATGTAATGTATAGATATGAATGAAATCATTGAAAGTAAGTGGCAATTTGGATTAAAAAACAAATAAAAATCTAATAGGAAGAAATGCATATTTTTGCTGGTTCTAAGTCAACTTTTTCTTTAGTGGCTAAAACAGAGGTTACAGATTTTGACACAGAAAAAAAAACATTCTAGGGCCTAGAGCCATGATGGCGAACCTGTGACACACATGCCAAAGGTGGCACACGGAGCCATATCTGTGGGCACGCGAGCCTTGCTCTAGTTCAATTCCAGCATGCATGTGCGCACTGGCTAGCTGATTTTCGGGCCTTCCAGGTCCACCGGAAGTCAGGAAATGACCTCCGGGGGTGGGGGGGCAGGCCATTTTCACCCTCCCCAGGCTCCTAGAAAGCATCTGGAGCCTGGGGAGGGTGAAAAACAGACCTACCGGGTCCACCAGGCCATCACATGCCAAAAGCAGGGGGAGTGCGGGTGGGGGCCATGCGCGCAAGAGCAGGGAGTGGGGTGCATTGAATTATGGGTGTGGGCACGGGTGCACGTGACACCCCTCCTGCACTCCCCCCCGCTTTTGGCATGTGACGGCAAAAAGGTTAGCCACCACTGGCCTAGAGTATGGATGTTTATATTCCTAACCATGTAAACAAAAAGCAATCCAGCCTTCAGTCACACTGACAAATAAAAGCGGTTGTCATCCATGGAAATCCGTAACCAGATCATACCTATTACCAAAACCCAAATTAACAGACAGCCTAATTTACTTAAACTCAGAAAAATAATAGGCTGATTTCTAAACTACTGTGGATTTAAAACCAAATGCCAGCATTAAGAAAGTATTCTCTGTTAAACATAATTCAAGGCAAAGTATAAGTAAAGTACTGTTTGTTCAAATTGAAAGTGGTGAGTATGGCCACTTCCCATGCTGTGATGTAACAATATACTAATTTTGCATGAAATTGTTAAATTTCATGTTAAAAAAGGAGTTTTTTTGTCTTGGATCAACATGGACTTGGCGTGGATACAAGTATGTGGAGATAATATATTGACAGCATTATTTGGGTATTTTCTTATAGTGAAATTACTCTAGCATGAGAAATGTGTTATTTGAAAGTGGTCATACTCATTCATATAATGCTACTGCTGCTTCCAGTAAAAAAAAAATCTGAATGTTTCAAAAGTTAGTAATAAAACAGTATCCTGCTGATTCATGTTTTATTTCTCCCAAAAGACACTGAAGGTAAACAATGAAACAAAAATAAAAAGACTTGTGGGGTGTCCAAGAATGAGTTAAGACTGTCAATTATTTTTTTAGGAAATCATAAAATCTTTTATCCTATAAAAAAACAACTGTTCCAAATTGTAAAGAGTTCATTTTCATAAATAAGGATAGGTTCAGAGCTCATGTTGTATGCCACATCCAAGTGTATGGGATTACTGAGCAATGTGCAGAGATAATTATTGTGTTCAGGATAAAACCAGATCAATAAATTGTGTACCTTATTTGCTGCAACATGGTGCCATTTAGTTACAGACATTTAGAGGTAGTCCTTGACCACCATTCATGACTGTTCAAAGATATGATGGCGCTGAATAAAGACACTTACAACCCATGCCTGAATTACAGCTGTTGCTGCACCCCTATGGTTGCCTGATCAAATTTTGAGTGCTTGGCAGCTTGCCTACATTTATGACTCCAGGGGCACTTCAATTCCTCCCCACCTATGCCCCCTTCTGTGCCTTTTTGGAACCCTGGCACCCTGTGCTCCACTGCCTCAGCTAACTTTCACTGTCTTCATCCTCCCAGTGTGATGAGGAATGCCCAGCCTGGTTGGTGGACTCGGCTTCAGCTGTGGAAAAATAAAACCCGAAGCAGACCTTTTGTAACCAGCTTCTGGGTGGGAGTGAGCTTTCTGTTACTAAAAGGGGGGGAGGAAACCCTCAAAGCAACCCCTTGTAAAGAGCTTCTGGAAGGGATTAGTTTACTGTTTCAATCCTCCCCTCCTTGGGACTGCTTTTAGTTTTTTTTTTTATTTTGGGAACATAAAGCTCAGCTTTGCTGAGAAACTTTTTGCAAAGGAACTGCCTTGAACTCCTCCCCGCCCTCCCCCCCCCCAGCGGAAGTGCTGCCCAGCCCAGCAGCCAGATTAGGCATACCTCGTTGGCAGTGGGAGCAAGGAAATGGTGAAGATCGGGGTGGGGGGTGGGGTTGCAGAGCACAGGTGGCAGGGGTCTCCTAGTGCAGGGTGGTAAGGTTAACTAGGACTGGGCTGAGCTTCCCATGGTGTGTCACACAGCCTCACAGTCCTGCTGTTCTGGGGTTGCTTCCTACTCCACAAGGCAGAGTGCAGGGCA
The DNA here is from genome assembly GCA_012654045.1 of Ptyas mucosa. Lineage (NCBI taxonomy): Eukaryota > Metazoa > Chordata > Lepidosauria > Squamata > Colubridae > Ptyas > Ptyas mucosa. The sequence goes on along the minus strand of WNWU01000019.1, from coordinate 21,258,402 downwards.
GTCAGAGGGCAGGGATTGGGTGTGAGATAGATGTGTGGGGGCAACTGGAGGCAGTCCCTTACTTTATCGAGACTTTGGCTGGGAGGGACAAAGAATGAGGACTGCTGGGATTGCAGTCATTAAGCAATGTCAATAACATCTTACTTTATGACCACATCACTTAGTGACAGAAATTCTGGTCCTAACTGTCTTAAATTGCTTTGGTATAATTCCTAGATATAATTTTATGTAAAGTTGGCAGTGCCACAATAGTTAAAATCTATTCACACCGTATCAGATTAAAAGAATCTGAAATATAGAAATAAAATAATGGTTACATATAAATAGTTTGTAGAAGTTATGTAATCTTTAAAAAGGAGACAAATCATCAGGAATAATTCTTTCAGACTCACTTCCAGTTTTAAAAAAGCAATTCTAGCGCTATCAATATTATTGCTGCTCTCTTGCGTTAATGTTTAAAAGCCATTTAAAAAAAAAATAGGCAAGATGGCTAGTGTAACTACCTTAATTCAAAAGTTTCTGGATTTTATCATCTAAATAACGTTCTTTAATGAGCATAATTAGTATTAAAAATAATGCGACTGGCAGAAAATATTAATTAAAAGCATAATTTGGATTAGAATTAAAATTTAAAATTGAATTTATTTGTATAATACAATAGAAAGGTAAGTATTCTGTGTACCATACTTATTCTGAAGATTTTGATGCGCCAAAATTGACAGCCAATTTTCTGGATTTTCGTTTGGTAGAAACATTTGGTGTTGACTTTTTACGAGGTACCCTTGAATTTGGAGATGCCATTTTTTCTTGGAAAGATGCTGCAGATTGAACAGTGTGAGAGGGTCTTAAAGGATCTGAGGAAGTATCTGGTGAATTCAGTTTTGTAGTGTCAGATATTGATTGATCATTCTTTAACTGTGCATCCTGAAGAGAAGCTTGGAACTCCTTAGACTCAAAATTTATTTTGTTTGCGGCTGTTTTTTTAGTTACCTAAAAACAAAACAATAACCTGAATTACTTTTCTAAAATCAGAGAATGTATTTATATATACATTCTATCTGCTGTCAAACTTACCTGCAAAGGTATAAATTGGTTATGTGTGCCAACTGGTATAGTTGCAGGATATGCAGTTCCAGGATATGAACCTGTATAATAAGATTTGTTGTGAACTGGCATTGGTGCTCCCCATTGCACTGAACCAAAGGCAGGAAATGATGAAGGAAATATATTAGCTGTGGAAAAAATTGAATATAGATATATTAAATAAAAACTGTTTTTTTATTTAAACTGTTTTTAGTGGGTCGGTTTTCAACAATACCCACTAAATAAATTTGGTAACTGCAAGGTCTGAACTGATGTTACTGCAGCAGAGCCCCTATAGACTCTTATTTTACTCTATAAAATTAGAGAGCAAGAGGCACAATTCAAGGAACATAATGAGTTTTTTAATATATTAATCAATTGTTTACTTTTTATTATACAACTTGTCTCCCTACAATTTTTCAAGCAATACACCTATTTCATCAATATTTTCACTTATTCATATTAAAAAGAGTGCAAAATAACTCTTTTTCTTATCAAGGGCTCCATTCAATTAAATATAATCAGTTAAGAGCATGAGGAGAGCTACTACTGCTTTTCTCCTTTTCTGATGCCCCAGTCTTAAATAAAAAGTATAAATAAATTCTTGTCAGAGCACTTGCAAAGGACTAGACTATGTGATACTTGAATCATTTGACAGCAAGTGTCTAGAAAAGGAAATAGATTCTATATTTAACTTTTTTGGATGTGAAAAGATTTCACATCCTGAACATTTCTGAACAAATAAAAGATAGCATTTAGCAAATTTACCAGTCTGCTGTTGACTGAAAACTGGAGGGATAGCTCTGGGTGCCATAAGATTTCCCAGTGGCTGATAATTTGGAAATATTGGTGGGGGTGGCAATGGTTGCTGCGGTGGCAAGGGAAAATTCATCCCAATAGAGCTCTGTATGAAAAAGATAATGTTTTCAGCATTAGAAAATAGAAGCATTATATGTTAAAATTCAACGCAATAGTTTTAGAACATGGTCTCACCAGCTGTTGTAAAGCAAAGAATGCTGCTTTCTCCTTGGCCTCATTTTGAGAATGGCACTGAGGTCCATGCACTAATAAGCCATTGGATAACTTCACTTGACAAACTGTCATTGTCTATGGAATAGAAGCAGATAATGTGAATAAATACCTTTTTTTGCAAACAAAAATAGTAGCTTATATTTTAGTCCTGTGATTCTAAATTCTAAATAAAAGCAGGATGCAATATACCATTAGATCTAGCAAAGAAGGCATGTACCATCTGCTAGGGACTTACATTTTAGTGGATCCCAGGAGGCAAGCCTTTTCTGCTGTGGTGCTGCCTTAGAGAACATTCTCCCTTACCCCATCCCACCCTCCAGTCATGTTAGTTCCATCCCTATTAATGTTATGTCACCAGGCCTTTGGGGTGGGGGGGGGGGTGTCCCAGAAATAAGATATGCTCCTATGGCTCCACTATTGTGGTTATTATAGTCATTCTCTCCATGCCTTAAGGTTTCTATAGTTTTAATTTAATAATATTTTAATTTTAACAATTATTTTTATATTTTTATGATTGTTTTTATATATTTGTTGTTTTATCACAGAATAACAGAGTTGGAAGGGACCTTGGAGGTCATCTAGTCCAACTCCCTGCATGAGCAAAGCCTCCCTTCATTTGCATTCCCTCCTACATAATCTAAATTTTATCTTGTAAGCCTTCTGAATTCACTGACAGTGAGTTGGGTAGCCATATATGTTTTCTTAAATAAATAAATAAAATCTAAATTTGCTTTGGAGAGATTTCTAGCAAATTATTTAGGTTCCTGCTTGTGCCTCCAGAACTGTTTACCATTATATCCACTGCTATTTGTTCATTAATGAAATGATTTAGATCTTCCCTGATGGAAGAGAGTGAATAAAGGAATGTCTTTATTTATGCTTTTTTATACTTTGCCATGTTTTTATTGTAAACTGACCAAAGTCACTTAAGTGAGGATTGGGTGTGTGTGTGTGGAGGAGAATGTAGAAATATGATGATAGATAGACAGACAGACATAGACAAACAGATCCACTCCCTCTATGACTAAGCACCACTGAAAACAATTTTGATATTAGAAGAAACCTTTTGTTGAGTATATATGAAGTTTACCAGATGCCTACACAATCCAAATGCAATGTCAAATCCTTGATTTATGCAAGTAGAAAAAGGCTGTTAAAAGGCAGTATTTCTTTCAATTTTAAATAAGTAATAATTAACTTACTCAGCCAATTTATTTAATTCCAAGGTTACCTGTGGGGTTCTAAGGAATGAGAAATCTGGTTGCAACATTCCAACAAGGGAACAGATACGAGAAAGTTCAGACACAGCAGTAGATACTGTATTTGGTGTTCCAAGTGGAGGATGGCTTCCTTTTCCCATGGCTTGAATGTTCTGTGACCCTCCAATATTAGATTTATTCATGAAGTCCACTATCAATGAAACATAATATAAAAATGAATATATAACACCAATGTTTTGAATAAGTCAAAATATTTAGCTTTACTTGCTTCAATGTAACATATTCACAACTAATCTGCTACAAGCAGACACTCATCCTCCCTCTATTTTAGATAGCCCCTTCAAAAGGTACATAGATGGCTAGGAAATGTCTTTGAATAGACCATCTTCTGCAGCAAGAGAATAACAGATCCTAGAGCAGTGATGGCTAACCTTTTTGTCATCGCGTGCCAGGAGCGGTGGGGTGGGGGAGGTTCATGTGCTCCTAGACTCCTAGAGAGGCTCTAGGAGTCCTAGAGAGACTCCTAGAGAGGCTGGGGACAGCAAAAAAGTCACTTCCTGTCCAACCGGGAGTTGGGAAATGGGCCGTTTCAGGCCTCTGGAGGGCCCCGGGGGGGAGACTGTTTTTGCCCTCCCGAGATGCATAGAGAGGATCTGGAACCAGGTAAGAAAGAAAAACGGGCCTCCCCCCCAACCCTCCGGAGGCAGGAAACAGCCTATTTCCCTACTTCTGGTGGTCCCAGATGGCCCAAAAATTAGCTGGCTGGCACGCACATGCGCACCAGAGCTAAGCTGGCGTGACCACTGATATGGCTACACGTGCCACCTATGGCACACATACCATAGGTTCGCCATCACAGTCCTAGAGTATCAAAAAGTCTGTATATAATAATGATTCCATGTTCTTTTGAAGGTGTATTTCTTTACAAACAAACCAGTAAAAACAAATTTTCCCAACCTCCCTACTCTTTAATAGTATTTTTAATATGTTAAAGAGTTTGTTCTAGGTAAAGAAGAAAATTCTAATTTGAAGTGCTCATAAGTAATTATAATTATTAATTTTACTATTCAATTTACTATACTATTCAATTTACTAAAATAAACCAGACATACCTATCTTTTGGGGATGTCTACATTGTGATGCAGGTTCAAAAGAGTCCTGTTTACAAGTGGAAGGTGAAATTTCATTAATCTTCCCTTCTGGAGTGGCAGAAGCATCTATCTTCAAGATTTCTTTGAGCATCTGTGTTCCTTTCTTTAAAAAAATGAAGTTAAATTGTAATATATTATAAACATATATATGTGTATATGTGTATGTATATAAATACAGAATAACTTGAAATTTTAGCATACATTCTGCATCTTCCTTTAAAAAACATAATTCTAAATGAAATTCCAATTTGACAAGTAACACAATCCAATGTACAAACCATGGCAAAAGACTGGGGAGATAAATGATCTTGATTTGTTGGCTCCTTGGAATCAGGTGATTGTTCCTTTTCCTTGAAAATTTTTAAAGATGCCAAAATATCTCCAAGTTCAGACCCATTCTAAGAAGTAGATAAAGAAATAGTTAAAAGCATACAGTGTGTAAAAATAACAAGATTTAAATATTACGTAGAAGGTTCTTACTAAGTATATTCAAAACAGTTACAATATGTTTTAAAAATATTTTACCAATTTTTCTGCCATGTTACCTACTTATACAACTTAGCATAGTTACTACCCACTCTGCTATTACAGATTTATAGTGAAAAAGAAGAGAATAAATGGCTTATTCTGGACTCTGAGAAAACTCAGCTAATTTGAAACAGGATTTTTCTTCAAATTAAAAACTAAACACATTTTGATTCTAAGACAACTGTTGTTTGTACTATTCACAACAATTTTGTCATCTCCTTCAATAGAATAGTGAAGAAAGAGACTGTACTTGGAAGGATGCACAACAAATATGCATTCTCAACAAGGTTAAGTGTTTTTAGTAAACCATATTAGGGACACTAACAACAATCCATCATAGAACTTCTAATATGCTGATCTTATTCATTGTTTTAAACATGTGGCTTAGTTTACTGTAGACACTATAAAAATCTCCCTTTTTACAACCCTGTAGTCCATTAATTAGGAGTAGAATCGGGGCAACTGGATGGAGCTGACAGTTTATTGGCCTGATGCCCTTCCTGATGCCTATATGGAGTTCACAGCAGATATTTTTTCTGCCATTATGAGGATCGAGTCTCAAATGTCCAAATGTGTCAAAAGTAGAACCATTTTATACATATAAGGCACTGGTATCAAACTTGCGGCGTCACGTTGCTGTCACGTGACGTATTGCAACGTTTCCCCCCTTTATGGAGCTGGATTGGGCGTGGCCTGCACATGACACATCTGGCCCATGGGCTACCACTTTGACACCCCTGATATAAAGCATCCTCAGTGTGTTAGTACAGAGATCATTCTTACTTTTACACTTTCGAAAACTAGGGTCCCTTCTGAGATGTTTTCTGTTCCCCCACTCCTCCTTCAGACTCAGATTTTGTTTATCAGACAATTGTCTAGGCCAGGGATGTCAAACTTGATTTCATTGAGGGCCACATCAGGGTTGTGTTTGACCTCAGAGGGCTGGGGGTGGGCGTGGTCATGGTAGGCATGGCCAGCTCAACATCACTTGTGTTGGGGGCACCTATGGTGGCCAAGTGCTAAGGCAGGACTTCCCTGAGACCCTCACTCACTCTCATTATAATCTCCTTCCTTCCTTCCTTCGTTCTTCTTTTTCCTTCCTTGATTCTCCTTTTCTCTTCCTTCCCCCTTTCCTTATTTTTCCTTCCTTGCTCTCTTCCCATCTTTCCTTATTTTTCTTTGTCTTTTCCTTTCTCCTTTCCTGTCCCTTCTTGCATGCTCAAATGCAAAAGGGAAACATTTCTCCTTTTGTTTTGTTTTTAGTTTGTTTTGATAACTCTGCCGGGGCCCCACTCCATTTTTTCTGGCAGAGGGCTGGAGGCCATTGCGGCCAAAAACGGGGCACGGGGGATGGTGCATGTGGGCCCCGAACTGTGTTTTTGCTGGCAGATGCACCCCGGATTAGTCCTTTGCTATGGGCCAATCTAAGCACCTGTGTCTTAAGTTGTTTAATAAAAATGCAGTTAAAAACGCTATACAAGCCATCATTGAGTATATATATATATACAGGAACAGAAAGTGCCTCACAGAAGCAGTTAGAGGTAAATCCTAGAGAGGCAAGAAACGCATCACAAAACAATGGAGATGAATGCTAGAGAGGAATAAAGCTGCATACAAGGCAGACATAACATCTGTAACATCTTCCCCTTTTCATATTAACACAAACAACATTGTAAGACTATACATATAACTGGAACAGGAAGTGCCTCATAGGAACAGATAGAGGTAAATCTTAGAGTGGCAGGAAATGCATCACAGAACAATGGAGATGAATGCTAGCCTACAAGGCAAACATAATATCTGTAACACCCTGTGGGCTGGATTCAGTGAGTTTGACACCCCTGGTCTGGGCTGTGTCTCTCTTTTTCTATCTCCCAAGGTTAATCCACGTACCATTACAATCTATGTATTTTGAATAGTGCAGTTAGTTCCAGGGAAGCAATAAGAATAGAAAAATAATTTTGCCATCTTATGGTCATAGAATAGGCATCTGGGCTCTTATATGTGGGGTTACATTTGTTTATTTCTGCCAGTGTCATTTTAGATATCTCTTCACCCATTTCATTTCCTGGAGTTCCTTAGTGAAAGAAGAAATGCCAGAGGATCAGTAACAAGGCCTACTGGCACCCAGGTTTCTTTATATTCCAGAGACTAGTAAGATTTCTCCAGATCATTGGGAAACTCCTCAAGTGTTGTCAGAAAGCCTGCCAAATCCATCAAACTTGTGGGGCATCTCAATAAGTCCCTCTTTCTTTTAAAGGTTGGCAGTTCCTGTTAACTTCACTGTCAGGAAAAATTGATCTGCCTATGGCCAACAGATTGATGGAAAAGACTTATAGAATCAGATCATGACTGGTTCAAGATGAACACCACACCTAAACCCTGACCAGAAACATGAGTTGGGACAGTGATGACCTGCGACAAGTTCATATTTGTCATAGCAGCCATGAACTTCCAAGAAGTCTTGAGAGGTGAGGCTGAACTCATCCAGCTCTAGCAGAGTGAATGAATCCACAACCACTCTACACTAATAGCAGTTTGGTAAAGTTTACAATCAATCATCAGATGTCTGATCATAAGGAGAAAATGAATAAAAATCAAATAACAAAGCAAATGAATAGTGAATGGGTTGAGAGGAAGTAGAAAGCCATTAAAATCAGGTTTGAATGAGCTGATGAGAACATCAGAAAGTGGTAAGAAGTTTACAAAACAAAAGCAATGTAACAACTGATAGAATAAATAGCATTCTCCCTGAGATTTGGCTGGCTCCAACCCTGCCTGCTTTTCAAAAGGCAGTAAAACTTGGTTTATGGTATGACCCATTGAATAAGTTTTCTTGGCACTTTATGTGTTTTTATTTTGGAGGTACAGGTTTTTCTTAATGATTGTTAATTACCGTATTTTTCGGATTATAAGACGCACATTTTTCCCCCCTAAAAGGGGGTGAAAATTTAGGTGTATCTTATACACTGAATGTAGCCCCGCCCACCCACTGGCCCCCACCCTTTGGCCTGTGCCTAGCAGCAGTTACCTCCTTGCAAGCAAACAGCAATAAAAAATAGCTCCTTTCAGCTTCAGCACAGCTTAATTAGCACAAGTTGATTAGATTGGCCTCCCGACTCTCAGCTGATTTGCTCTCACCTGTTTTGCTGCAAAGAGGTAAATTGCTGGAGCAGATATTTTTTCTCCTTGTGCTAATCAAGCTGTGCTGAAAACGAAAATGAAAGTAAAGCAGGCTGTTTGCTGCTTGCTGTAACGTCGCAAAATTAGGCAGAGGCAAAGGGAATTTCTTTTTCTTCTTTTTCCTCAACAAAAAAGGTAGGTGCAAACAATGGGAAATTTAGGGCAAAAGAGGACAGTTCAAGATTTTAAAACAGAAAAGAAAAAAAGGAGAAAGAAAAAGGCAAAAATAAAAATGGGAAGGGAGAAAAAGAAATGAAAAGAGAAAGATGTTATACATATTTAGAATTGAAATATGAATAGTAGTAAGAAATAAATGGGAAATCATGATTGTAAAAATGAAATGAATAATAATTGGAATATTTGTCTTTGTATTTTTGAAATCTAAACAATGGTAAGTTTTTCTTTTTATTTTTTTTAGAAATATGAGTAAATATAAACTAACAATTGAAATACCTTTAATGGTATATGGTGGTGAAAGTAGAAATGATTAAGTTGTGATTTGGAGGATTATATGGGCAAAACTATTTGGATTATTGGGAGAGTTTAAGATGTGAAAATAAGTAACATAAGGGGAAAGCTCTATTTAACTAGAGAATTGTAATAATTGAGATACTATTAATTGTATATTGTTTTGTGGTTTGAAGGAATATATAGGGAAAAGTATTTGGTTTATTATTATTGGTAAATATAATTAATTGATTTGTAAGAAATTGGATTGCATGGAAATAATTGGAATATTCATGTTCATATTGATTAATATACAAAAACAGTTATATAACTAATTGATTTATATTAAAATGTTGAATTTGTATTAAACAACTGCAATATTACATAATTAACCAATGTGAAGATGGATATAAAAATAGATGACAATAGGAAGGGGTATAATATAGAATAGAAGGGAAAAATTGAATTTGATTAAGATTAGAGATGAGGATGAAGGGTAATATTGGTTTATAAAAAAAGTAGATGAGGAATAAATAGGGCAAAAAGGAAATATAGAAATTGTAAATTTAATTGAAATGACTAAACACTGTTTAAATTTGTGAATCGGCCAAATACTCTGTTCAAAGAAAATACATTGTATGTTTGTATGTGTGTTTGTCTAAAAAATAAAAAAAACTTTTTATAAAAAAAACAAAACAAAAAAGATAGGTGCGTCTTATATTCCGGTACATCTTATACTCTGAAAAATACGGTATCCAATTCTGAATCCTGTGCAAAGTGGGCAGTTACAATATATAAATCAATTAATATAGCATAATAAGTATATAATGCTCATGTAAACAATTTCTAAATTTTGTGTCATTTATTAACAATGTTGCCAAATTAATATTCCAATGGGCCACTGAGATTAAAGGCAACCCTCTCATGGGTAATCAAGTCATATTCTGATTTATATTTGAGAAAGGGAGATAGGGGCCAATATCGCTTCATGTTCAGAGCTTTACATTATCAGCATAAATGTAATTCTAGAGAGAAACACAGCCACAAACAAAATTAAATGCAGTATTTAACTACTTTAGCAAGAGCAGAAATCTGTAGTTCCCAGATCCACTTACATTCCCATCAATCCCAGTTAATCATGGCCAACTGTAAAGGTAGATTACACTGTTGTCCAATAACAAATGGGGGGAGTGGCATAATTTCCTAGCTTTCTGTTTTGGGTTAATAAAACTGTTTCTTTCCAGAGTATAGTCAAATATATATTTCTGTTTAGTCAGCCGTTTCCTACCTTTGCAGTTATACTGGGATCATGAATTGCAGATTTTTGTTCTATTTGAGTACTTGAGCCTTCATTTCTCTTCAGAAGCTTTATATTACTCTTACTTACACCTGCAAAATTCTGCAATTTAATAAAGGTTTTTTCATTAAATTGGTTCTTATATGTGAAAATATTGCAAAATAATTCTTCAAAAAACAACTACCAATATTTTAAAATAAAGCGTAAGCTGTAGAATTCTATAATGAATTCTATAAAGTTATACATACGAGGGTGAATGGTTCAGAAAATAGTTTTCCAAATTCACTGCATGAAGTCTTCATACAAGTATCTTTTAGCTATGCACATACATACTGAAATGACATGGGAAGGTCTCAGAGAAGCCTCAGTGAGAGGACATAGCACTTCAAAATGTTAGCAGCAGGTTTAGAGGGATATTTCACTTGCTTCCTGCTCTCATATTAAAGGTTCCTTGATTTTGCAGTCAAGTGATTGCATATAGTGATTGGGATCCCTTTTCATATTTCTAGAAGGCCCAGTAGTCAAATTGAAGACAAATGGTTATTAACCTGTAACCTGGAGATTACTATTGGTCATGGAGTAAATGACAAAGTAATTTATAAATTATTAGGAATAACTATAATTTCAAAAGATGTTGACATTCTCTTGCAAAAGTGTGTGTGGGTCTGGGTGTAATATTAAAATTCTGTGAAATTGTAATCTTTTCATATTCCAATCATTTTATGAAAAAAAAATCATTCAGGAGTCTTCCAGATGCCATTTTGGGTGGCAGAAGTTCCTAGTTTATGTTACAGTGTGCATGAAGGAAAATACTGGAATAACTATTGTATCTGCTCAATGAAATTCTGAACTGACTTCCATAAAAGACCTCTAACAAAAGTAAAATAAATAAATAAATAACAAAAGTACAATTATGAGTAGTCATATGCAAGCAGAAAGATAACAATTACCAGTTTGTTTGATATTTTTTGTGTTTGACCTTCATTTCTTGGCTCTTTAGAATCTTCTTTGGCTGTAATTAAAAAATTCATACAACCAGTTTAAAGAGTAAAATACAATGAAAAATAAAATTTCTGTATGTGTCTACTAAAAAAAATCTATTAATTGTAGTAAGATTTATTATTAAGTAGAACAGCGAGCTTTCTTCACACAACTCAATATATTTTTCCTCGCTTCCTTCATGGTTTATCTATTCAGATATTGTACTATCATAAAATAAATAGAATCAAGATGTAAAGCTGCAGTGGAAAAATTCAAAAGTGCTGTGTTTATGAGAGAATTTTGAAGAATTAAGATCCACAGCCATGGACTATGGACTTAAACTTCTTTTAGCACAGGATTCAGTGATACTCATTGAAGTCAGCTGTTTTCAAAACAGGATTCTTAAATTTAAAGTTAAATGTTAAAAAAATATTTAAAGTAAATTAAAGTACTTACATTTCCTAAATGAGTCCTGGGCTTTTTGCTGGCTTTCAAAGCTATTTTCATTGAAGCCTGGTTTGCAGGACTTATTACTGGCACCAAAGTTTACATATTGAGGTAAAAAATCTTCAACCTAGAAAATCAAGTTTTGCAAGAGTAACATTTTGCATAGACCACATACTTTAGAATACATAAAACGTGAGAGGGTAATCTAGTGTTGGTGAACGGGAGCACGTGCACTTGAAACCGGAGAAGCAGCCACCCAGTGCGCATGTTCACAATGGGAAGATGATCTTCCGGTTTACAGCATGTGTATGCGCACTGGCCAGCTAATATTTGTGCATGCATGCATGCCAGAAACTGGAAGAGCAGCCGCCCGGTGCACATGCCTGCACCAGGAAGATGATCTTTCGGTTTCCGGTGCGCACAGGGCACCTGGTCTTCCAGTTTCTGTCATGCATGTGTGTGCGAAGACCAGCTGGCCAGTGCACATGTGTGCACTGGAAACCAGATCATCATTTTCCTGGCGAGCGCATGCACTCCGGGTGGCTGGTCTTCCTGTTTCTGGCGTGTGACGACCAGCTGGCCGGTGCGTTGAAACCCAGAAGAACAACAGGCAACAGCTCTGCATGCCACTCCCGGCACGCTTGCCATAAATTCGATATCTCGGCTATATAGTGATTGGGATCCCTCTTCTTATTTCTATAAGGCCCAGTAATCAAATTGAAGACAAATGGTTCTTAACCTGTAACCTGGAGATTACTATTGGTCTTGGAGTAAATGACAAAATAATTTCTAAATTATTAGGAATAACTATAACCGTGATGGCGAACACGTGATGGTGGCACGTGTAGCCATATCAGTGGGCACGCCAGCTGAACTCTGGTGCTCATGCGCATGCCAGCCAGCTGATTTTCGGGCCTTCTGGGCCCACCAGAAGTAGGCCCACCAGAAGTAGGGAAACAAGCTGTTTCCTGCCTCCAGAGGGCCTGAGTGGGGTGGGGTGGGGAAGGCCCGTTTTTCTTTCTTACCTGGCTCCAGATCCTCTCTATGCATCTGCGGAGGGCGAAAACAGCCTTTCCCACTCCTCAGAGGCCTTCTGGAGGCCTGAAAGGGCCCATTTTCCAACTCCTGGTGGGACAGGAGGTGATTTTTTTGCTATCCCCAACCTCCTAGAGAGGCTCTGGAGGCTGGGGACAGCAAAAAAGTCACTTCCTGTCCCACCGGGAGTTGGGAAATGGGCCCTTTCAGGCCTTTGGAGGACCTCTGAGGGAGTGGGAAAGGCTGTTTTCGCCCTTCACAGATGCATAGAGAGGATCTGGAGCCAGGTAAGAAAGAAAAATGGGCCTACCAGGCCATCGCGTGCAACGAGCGGGGGGAGGGAAGCGGGGTTGCATGGGCATGCGCAGGGCAGGGCGCATAGAATTATGAGTGTGGGCACACACACGTACGAACCTCTCCCAACCCCCCCTCTCCTGGCATGCGATGGCAAAAAGGTTAGCTATCACTGAACTATAATTTCAAAAGATATTGATATTCTCTTGCAAAAGTTTGGTTGTGTGTGTGTAATATTAAAATCCTGTGAAATTGTAATTTTTTCATATTCCAATCATTTTATGAAAAAAAATCATTCAGGAGTCTTCCAGATGCCATTTTGAGGGGCAGAAATTCCTAGTTTATGTTACAGTGTGCATGAAGGAAAATACTGGAATAACTTTTGTAAGCCATTTAAAAGCAATACTATGGTATATTGCTCATCACAAATCTGCTTAATAAAATTCTGAACTGACTTCCATAAAAGACCTCTAACAAAAATAAAATAAATAAATAGATTACAAAAGTACAATTATGAGTAGTCATATGCAAACAGAAAGATAACAATTACCAGTTTGTTTGATATTTTTTGTGTTTGACCTTCATTTCTTGGCTCTTTAGAATCTTCTTTGGCTGGAATTAAAAAATTCATACAACCAGTTTAAAGAGTAAAATACAATGAAAAATAAAATTTCTGTATGTGTCTACTAAAAAAATGGACTATGGACTTAAACTTCTTTTAGCACAGGATTCAGTGATACTCATTGAAGTCAGCTGTTTTCAAAACAGGATTCTTATATTTAAAGTTAAATGTTAAAAAAATATTTAAAGTAAGTTAAAGAACTTACACTCTACAGTACTTACATTTCCTAAATGAGTCCTGGGCTTTTTGCTGACTTTTAAAGCTATTCTCATTGAAACCTGGTTTGCAGGACTTATTACTGGCACCGAAGTTTATATATGGAGGTAAAAAATCTTCAACCTAGAAAATTAAGTTTTGCAAGAGTAACATTTTGCATAGACCATATACTTTAGAACACATAAAATGTGGGAGGGTAATCCAGTGTTGGCGCACTGGGCAGCTGATATTTGAACGCACATGCACACCAGAAACCAGAAGAGCAGCCGCCCAGTGCACATTCCAGCACTGGGAAGATGATCTTCTGGTTTCCAGTGTGCGTATGGGCACTGGCCATCTGGTCGTCTGGTTTCTGGTGTGCATGCATGCGCAAAAACCAGCTGCCCAGTGTGCATGGGTACATCAGAAACCGGAAGAGCAACCACCCGGTGTGCATGTGCACCGAATGGCTGCTCTTCCAGTTTCTGGTGCTCCTGTGTGGGTGAAGACCAGCTGGCCGGTGTGCCGGAACCTGAAGAGCAACGGGCGATGTTGTATGCCATACAACACTTGCCATAGGTTCACCATCTATGGTCTGCAGAAGAACCCAACCCCCAATTTCCTAAATTCAGTCAAAGCACTCTGTCAAATTGGAGACAGCTTCTAGCTCTCTGAAAGAAATAAAGACCAGAAAAAAGTTGAAAAATAAATATTTAGGAAATACGTATTAGATGTATATGGCAAGACTTTCAGAAATATTCAGTCTTTGAACTGTATTTTTTAGATGTGAACAAATTATCATACAATGTATTTAATTTGACATCCTAGCAAGTTGTTTAGGATTATCAACATAGATTAGAATTTCCATGGCAAGTGAAATATTCAAGCTGGCCATAGAAATGGATGAAGATCATGAGATGCTGTTGCTGCACAACTGAGACAGCCAAAAATACCTTAAAAAAACCCTTAATATTTGCTTTGTTGATTATAGAAAGGCTTTTGATTTTGTTGTTTGTATGAAGCTTTTAGACCAGTGTTGGCGAATGTTTTTGGCACTGAGTGCTGAAACAGGAGCGCATGCGCCAGAAACAGGAAAAATAGCCGCCCAGCACGCATGTGTGTGCCGGGAAGATAATCTTCCGGTTTCCAGTGCACGTATGCAGACCGGCCACCTGGTCTTCTGGTTTCTGGCGTGCATGCGCGTGTGAAGACCAGCTGCCCGAAGATCATCTTCCCGACGTGCACATGTGTGCCAGGTGGCTGCTCTTCCAGTTTCTGGCGCTCCTGCATGTGTGAAGACCAGCTGGGGGGCGTGCAGGAACCCAGAAGAGCAACAGGCAATGGCTCGTGTGCCTGGAGATATGCTCTGCGTGCCACTTCCGGCACACGTGCCAAAGGTTCACCATCACGGTTTTAGACTGTGCTTATAAAGGTGGAATTCCCAGAACATTTCATTGTCCTCACTGTAAAACCAATACACAGACTTGGAAGCCACTACCCAGATGGAATATGGTGAAAATGATTTGACTTCAATTTGGCAAAGGAATGAGACAAAGGTAGACCTTGACTTAAGACAAATTGCTTAATGACCTTCCCTCAAAATATTTACAATCTGGGTTTGATTATCAACGTGCCATATAAAATGGATACAAATGAGCTTGCCCCTTTTTGACATATACTAACCATTTCATCCTTATTTTGTAGGGAAGGCTGAGACTTTCCAGGGTTCTGCAATGATTGCCAAATGTTGCAAAATTCATCATCTTTTTTATTGTGAGCTTGCTAGAAAAGAAAAACAAATAAAATAAAATGGAAACTGCCATGAAAACTCATTGCAGAACAAAAATCTGGAGTCTATTATTTTTTTCCACAATGTTTCCATTATCACAAGAACTAGCCATGTCTTAAGTTTCAACAAAGTAGCAATTTAAATTGCAGGCATATATCTTAGTTACTTCAGTGAGTAAAGTAGCCATTTATATTTAAAAGGATAGAAGTTAAGACATGTTCTCATCTTTTAATGAGCACTTGCCCCATAATAGAGTATTATTATATTGTATTGCAGAGACAGTATTTCTAAATTCTACACCAAGAGATTTTTTTATCTTTTTTCCCCATTTCCAACACATAGTCATGTCCCATGGCCTCAATCCACAAAATCAATCCTCTCCTCTTTCATACAGGAACTCTCAGAAGCTTTCATGAATTTCTCATTTGTGCTTTTCAACTCTGTTCAGTACCATATAGTACAATCTCCCAATTGTTTTCCATCTCCCATTATTTCTAAAAGTAAACTGGCTCACAGTAGCTATTACTACCACTGTTGCTATTTAATCCTAGACTTTTGGGAATTGGAAGGATCTTGTTTTTAAAAAAATCAATAAAAAATCAATACTCTCTTCTGATTCTGAGCCGCCATGACATTATCAACTAGTCAATGGGTGATAAATTGGAAATTTTTTAGTCCACCCTATTCCATTTTTAAGAATACATAGCGACTCAATTGAGCTATATTTAAAGCAGACTCACTGAAATAAATAGAAGAAAAATTAAATTTGATCTATCCTCTTTTAGGATCCTCTTAGAATATCAAAATGTCACTTACTACAGCAGTGCAGTGCAAACAAGAAACAAGTTATATTGTAGAATTGATTTTATGGGGATACCATAAAAATTGGGTTTAATTCAACTGATTAATAAATAAAATTAGATTAAGTTTTCATTAATTTTGGAATATTATCAAAATTTAGATAATTTGATGCATAACTCACAGACCAATTCAGTACTTGTAAACATAAAAAGTGTGCCTTGGGGAGATAGGTAGCATTATTTGTAAACAAACAAAAATATTTACATAAACACATTTCTTCACAACACATGTGAAGAAATGTGTTTATGTAAATATTTTGTGCTTTTCTTGAATTTATTGCAATTAGATACATTTTGGAATATGTGTCCAATTTATTGTCTTTGCTTGGTGTTATTTATTGTTTCATTTGCATTACTTTAGCTTTGTTTATATTATTTAGAAACAGATTTTTAATGTATTATGTTATTATGTATCTTAAGAGTATTGAAAAATACAAATGTACCAAATAATATATAATCTTTTTTCACTTTATTACTTATTTTAACAAAAGCCAACTGACAAACAAACCCTAATCCGACTTCCTACAGAACCCAAAACCCTAAGGTAGCAGGAAAAACAACTTACTTTACATTTCTGATGGATACTTGTATAGGTTACTTTCTGCTGAGAACTGGAATTGCCCTGCTTTTCTGCTTTGATACTATTATGCTGTCTTCCATTCAATTGCTGGATAATAAAGAAAAAAATCACTTTCCAATTTTTCTATATATTTAAAATATTATACATTCAGCTATTTTTTTCTTACACAATATTACAAATTAACAGGCCAACAATATATACTCAACAACTTTAACAATAATTGTTATGGGACATTATCTACTTTCTTTAGATATTATGGAACAGAATCTCAAACAAATGTAAAAATAAACTTCTCTGATATACACACAATAACTGAAGCGCTCAAGGTACAACTGAGAACTATCATTTCCTCCTTTGTGCATATACTAGACTTGCTACAGTTATATCATCATCATCATTCTAGCCATTGTCTATCCATTGTAGGATGAAGACCTTCTCCACATGTTTCCAACCAATATGATCCTGAGCTTTGTTTTCCCAATTGGACATGCAATACTTGCTGATGTCGTTGTTCCATCTTGTTTTAGGTCTCTTTCATGGACGCTTTTTATTAAGTGGGATCCATTTTATGAGTGCCTTGGTCCAGATGCCATCAGTTTTTCTTGCTGTGTGACCAACCCATTGTAATGCTGAGCATATATCTTTCCATGGCTCTTTGCGCCACTCATAGTATTTGTATCGATTATGAGGTTGGTGTCTTGTGTTTCACTGGCATATGTTAGAGCAGGTAGCACACACTAATCAAAAACATTTCAGGCATAGGGGAGGTTGTTCTTGAAAATTATGCTTAGCTTGCTAAATGCCTGCCAACCACATTTAACATGTTCAATTTCCTTTATTGTATCACCTTCCATTGAGATCTGTTGGCCAAGGTATACGTAGTGGTCTACTACATCTAGTTCTTCTCCAGACATAATGTTTTTTTCTTTCTTTGATGAATTTATTAAACATCACCTGGCTCTTTTTATTTTTAAGCCAAATGTTTCTCCTGCTTTGTGCAGCTCTTGTGTCTTTGTAGCTCTTCTGGGTCTTGTGAGAGTAACAACATCTGCAAATCTTAAGTGATTTAAACAGGCACCATTGATTTTTATTCCATCTTTTCCCCAATCTAGTTTGTGAAATACTTCAAGGCAGGCTGAGAAAAGGATAGGTGATGTAGTATTGTCTTATTGTATACCTCGTTCTATGTTGATTTCCACTTTACGATCATTAAGGTAAATTGTTGCCAGTGCTTTTTCATATATTGATTGTAATAGGTTTATGTAAGCAGTGTCTACGCCTTAGTTGAACAATGCGTTAATTGCTTAATGGAATACTGAGTTAATATTATAATTATAATGGAATAATGAGTTAATTTCATAGTCAATGAAAGCCATGCACAGAGGCACAGTGTACTCGCTGTGCCTTTCAATGACTTGCTGAACAATCTGGATTTTATCCATTGTGCTGTAGCCACTTCTGAACCCAACCTGCTCTTTTGGCTGTGCATCATTTAATGTTCTGAATATTCTTTTTGCTATTAACTTGATGAAAACCTTGTAGATGTTTTTTTTTTCAGCAAGCATAATTTTCAAGAACAACCTCCCCTTATGCCTGAGAGAAATTTTCAATCAGTGTGCGCTAACTGCTGTAACATATGCCGGTGAAACATAGACACTAACCTCACAATCGATACAAAAGCTAAGAGTGTTGCAAAGAGCCATGAAAAGATACATGGTCGGCATTACAAAACAAGATAGACCTGTACATGGATTAGAGAACAAGCAAAAGTATACAATATCATCAAGAGAGTAAAATAATTGTAATAGAAATGGGCTGGTCACACAGCAAGAAAAACTAATGGCAAGTGGACCAAGACACTCATAGAATGGATCCCACTTGATAAAAAGCATCCACAAAAGAGACCTAAAACAAGATGGATTGATAACATCAGCAAGTATTATGGACCCAGTTAGCATAAAGAAGGCTCAGGTCCATGTTGGTTGGAAACATGCGGAAGATGCCTTCATCCTGCAGTGGATAGACAATGACTATAATGATGATGATGAATTGCTATAAAAGAAAATCAGAAATCATTTCTTTACAATCTTTTTTCTTTTCTTTGGTTTTTGTCTTTGCTCCTTTATTCTTTCCTTTTTTCATTCTAAATATTTGACAGTCTTAGTTTTTATTTTGTTTTCAAACTTCTAATAAAGTTTATTAAAAAATAACAACTATCATTTCCTACTTTTATCATATGTAAGTCTGGTAAATCTGCACTAACTAATTATTCTTTTCTGTGTGTGTGTGTGTGTGTGTGTGTGTGCGCGCGCGCGCACGCACGCGTGCGTGCTCCTTTGGGTCAGGGTTGTTTTGTTCTTGACTCCTGGCAACTGCCTGGCAAAGTCCCTGCAGTTTTCTTGGCAAAATTTCAGAAGCATTTTGTCCTTGCCTGCTTCCAAGGTCTGAGAAACAGAGTGACTGGCACAAGCTGGTTCATGCCTAAGGCGAGACTAGAATTCATAACCTCCCAATAACTAGCCTGATGCCTTAACCACTACACCAAACCAGCTCTGCTAATTATTATGACAATTGTTAAGTTTTATTTAAATTTGGCTATGCTTTTCCTAGCATAAGAGAATAGCAATATATTTATTTTCATGATAGAACTGGGCAACTAAATTCACACTTACTTGAGTTGGAACAAAGAGAGAACGAGGAGAATGATTGAGGCCTCCTAGATGTGCTTTTTGGGAAGATACAGAAAATGATTCCGATGAATATGAGTTGTAGGAACTCACAGCTGGCTGTGGCTTAACTATGGCTGTTAACTTCTGATTTCCTGTTTCAGTTCGATAGCCATGAGATATGTTAATTAAGGCACAAGCTGGCATGCGGTATC
Organism: Ptyas mucosa; assembly: GCA_012654045.1. Taxonomy (NCBI): domain Eukaryota; kingdom Metazoa; phylum Chordata; class Lepidosauria; order Squamata; family Colubridae; genus Ptyas; species Ptyas mucosa. The sequence goes on along the minus strand of WNWU01000019.1, from coordinate 21,238,777 downwards.
CTCTGGAAGGTGAACTCCTAATGGAAGAAAGGCAATGAAAGCAACTTTGTCACGGTCATTACTCATATAATTTCAAACTATATATTAAAAATATTTATAGAATATAATTTAATATTTTGGATGGAGCATAAAATGAACTTGACTAATATACTTCAGATCAAGTTTTATGAGGCTGAGTGAATGGTTGGATGGAGGTGTTTTTGATCTCTATTTCTCATCAATAAAATGAAAGTTTATACATTACAATGACAATAAAAGTAGATAATAAAGAACACAATTACCAGAAAAAAGCATTTTAGTGTCATCTTCTTACACAATTATTTTATGTTTCTGAGGTTTTGTTGAAACACTTAAGAAAAATAAGTAATTGTTTGCAACAAACCTTATTGTTAAACCTCCATGAAATTCTTCATCAAACAGTACTTCATACAGCACATCAGATTCTCTGCTGGCTAAAGAAAATACACATTGTAAGCAATAGCATCAAATGTGAAATTGTAAAGAAAAACATAATATTATCGCTTATTACTACAATGACAACAATTTCTATATTCAAAAAAACCATTATATTTATCTCCAGAACTATTTACAAAGATCAGAATTACCAATTAAGAATTTTCAATATTGTCCTCTGTACTGGCTTCCATTCCTAAGTAGCTGACTACTTAGACTATCTTCACCTACATGCAGGGTGGATAAAAATTGATGATTAAAAAAAAATTGGATGTTTTTTATTTAAATTGATTTTTTTATTTAAATCAGATTTTTTTAAAAATCAAATTTATTTTAATAAAATGCTTTCGGAGTAAAAATCTATCTAAAGATAGTTTTCTATTTAAGATACATTAATAATTTAGTTTATTCAGCATGAAATGGAGCTTAGTTATGCAGCATAAGGCTATATATTCTGCAATATTGGGACTGAGTCAACAGCGAGTCAGAGGAGGAGCCGCTGCGGGACAGAGATGACAGTTGCTCTTTAAAAATTATGATTTAAATCGAGTTGATTTAAATCAAGTCTTTTTACTGTGATTTAAGTCATGATTTAAATCAACTTGATTTAAATCAAATCCGCCCTGCCTACATGGTTCCCTCCTAATGGTGTGTATTATAAATTCCAGAATTCTCAACTATTATGACTAACAAAATGTTATAATCCAGAGACAGAACTCTGATTCATTTTTATAATTTCCGTATTATTGACTTATGTGCGTCAATGAGCTTTAAAGTAGTTTCAGTCTTACTAGAGAAACACCACCAAAGTCATGGTGTTTTTAAACTGAGAATATATACAAAGCCATGTTATGTGAGTTAACACACATTCTCATCCTTCCAAAACAAGAAAAAAAAAGGATCAAAGAAGGCATCTGGTAGCAATGTTTTTTTCTTATATTTTATGCAAATAATGAATTAATAACAGTTAGGGCTTTCCCACGTTTGATTATACTGTATTGAAACATGTGTCCAAATGTTCTTTAGTTACAAGTGCTACAAAAGTACTATAGATCTGTTACCTTGTAGACTAAAAATAACAACTCATCCAACTATGGTAGCCTACTCCATTTCACAATAACCAAGGGGTGATATATGGTGTGGACATTATTTTTTAAAAAAGATTAATAGCAGTGGCCAGACAATATAAAAACTAAATCATTATGTCATTTGTTTGGATCCAAAAGCGTATGTATGAAATGTTATTTACAAAACAGCTTTCCAATTCTCTCCTGTTGGCAAAATTGTATACATTAAAAAGTCTAGAGGCCCTTTTAAATAGCTTGAACTATGGTGAAGGGTACTGCAATAAAAAAGCAGAGGCCATTTGGTGTGGACAAAATTCTTATGCTCAACAGTAGCCTGTGTGATTCAGATGAATCCTTGACTGTCTCCAAGAATATCAAGAAAAGTACAGAAGCCCCACTTATAGAATTTTGAATTCAGCTCATTAAAACCAACAAAAAGATGTACCTTTTTACCTTTGATAAATATCCAGTTGATAGTAATCAGTATTTTTTAAAACATAGAAATCATTCACAAATCAAAGGCAGGATTATCAAAAGCTAAAAAGAAATTCAGTCATACCTCCTTTAATTCCTATTATAGTACCACGAAGTCCAAGGGGAACAGAAAAGTTCTCTCTCACATTCACAACACGGTCAAACAATCGATATTCTGCATCTTGATCTGGTAAAATTCCATGTTGTTGTTCTAAAGGCTAATAAAACCAAAGATTTAAACTATAGCAAAAATATCTAATTATGAATATGATATAGAATAAAAGTAGTTATATATGCCTCTTGGGGTATTAATTTTGTGTGCAATTTTATTAAAATGAATAAACTAAATAATCATGTAATGTCTGTTTACTATATTGAGCTTATGATGCAAGGATGCTTTCTCAGTAGAAAGCAAACAGACTCCAAATCCGGCCAGCAGAAAATATAGTAAGCTTCATCTACACAATCGAACCAGCATTGCCATTTTTTACATACCTTGTTCATCAGTTTTACAATATGTAAGATGGAGGAAAAAAGAGGAAGCTGGTATGAAACATAAAGCCTTCCTTGAGTCAAGTTTAACTCTTGATGACTACATGATACATTCATGTTTCTTTCTTGGCAACATGAAATTGGTTTGCTACTGCCTTTAACAAAAATTCTTATGCAACTATAGTTATATTAAACTTACTCTGTATAATAAGTGAGATTTCACTGTCACACGCACTTTCTTATTACTCTTTCTTTGCTAAAAAAAAGCAAAAATAATTGGATGAAATCATTCATAATTATTGCTGTACAAAGTTAAAAGGTCACATATTATAGCCCACATAAATTATAACACTGATAGTAAATCTATCTATATTCCTTAGCTTAATGTGTGTCACTCAACCTTATTTTAAAACCGTTCTGTAAGATAAGTCCAGGAGTTATGTAACAGCTCTCTTTATTGGTGCCTGCTGTTTGGAGGGTGGTTTGAGAAAAAAAAATGTGCTATTAAGAGAAAACAGGATGTGAGAAAGACAACTTTAGACTTTGGACACATCCACTGCTTGCTTATATTCTGACTTATCACACAGAACTTAATGGACAATCGATGAAAATAATATGACTTTGATGGAAAGTTTGTTCATTCCTACTCCAAATATTGTATTGATACACAGTTACACTATATAACAAATGTTATGAGTATTCTAAACTATTCTGTTGTTTAGAGTTCTCCAACACCAAACATTGATCTGAGTATAAAGAAACATAATCTAACAAGAGCAGGACAGAGAGGAACCTTATGAACAAAACCTTCAATGTAACTCTAGATGTATGTGATTTCATGAATTGTAAACTCAATAAAGTTTATCTAAATCAAGGTAGGTGATACAGATTATATACAAACAAGTAAGTCATCAGGTAAACTGGTAAGGTCTCCTGAATATTTTATCTTATTTTAAAATTGACTTTTTTATTGCTTTTCCAACCCAAAATTACACTCAAATATTCATAATGTACAACATTCTGATAACGATTTAAATGACATTTGGAACCTAATTGCAATATATTGTGATAAAAATCAGATAATTTAGACAATATTTTATGTACCTTGCATTTGTCTATTTCTTCTTCAATCTTTTCAATGATAGCTGCATCCAGAATTTGCAAATCACAAGATGAACGTGAAAGTGTACTGACAGGATGACCCTTTAGCCATGACATGATTTCTTGAACCTTCTCAGCACTATGGTTAAAAATTATTCCATATTAATAATCATCAGGATGTAAAATCTAGCATAGTCAACATGTAAATATTATAAAGTGGAAAATTATTATGTATTAAGATTTGTTTTTAATTAAAAAAAACAAACGTCCTAATGTAAGAAAAATAGATATAAGCATTGTCCCAAAGCTTAACAATTACATCAAAGCTGTCAAAGCAAATTTGAAAATTATAATCCAATTATAGTAGTTTGGTGTATATAACTTTATAACTGTTATCCATGTGTTCTATGCCATATGCTAAATAAATCGGGCAACAAGAAAAAAAATCTGTACAAAAGAAATGGGATTATTCTTATATCTCAACCCCTACAATTCCTTGGATCAAGATTATATATTTTCAAAATAACAATTGTGTTCTTAAGAGACAATACCTTAAAAATAGTATTTTGACTGCTTGATAGTAATTAGAGAGCTGCAACCATGAAAGAATGTGACATGAAATTGTTCCTCCTTCAATTCAAAGACCCGTCTACTAAATTTGAACTAGCAAACTTCATGCTGATTGTCTCTGCAAGATCAGAAAAATTATCTACTTATTTACTAATCTACCAAAAATATGAACTACATACCCATTCTCCTCTTCACCAGGCCAAATGTCATCTTCATAAAATATATCTTCTGGACTATTTTTGGCTAAGTAAGTAAAAAGTTCTGGTACCCTGTGAAATATATAAATATATTTGAGTAGATATTTCATATTTACACACATATATATCATAAAACCTCCATCATCATTTACTAGACTCCTGTTTGCAGGAAAAATAAGTTGCATATAATAGTGAAATATATTATGCAGAGCTCCAGAGTTATATCCAAAAAGATGCTTTGCACTGAAACACTAATGTAACACAGATCTGTAACTTTTTAAAACAGCTGAGGTGTTTTTCTAATACATTGCAGAAACAATCATGTAACTTTCATAGTATGAAAGATATGGATTCAGTTTTCCTCGCATAATGGTAATACAGTAACCAAGGAATAATCCACTATACTCACATATGAAAGGATTTAAAATTAATTAAAAGTATTTCTTCACCCAGTTAATATACTACTAAAACTTTGATTCCTTGTATAACAAAATGGTGTATCATAGGGCAAAATGTTTGAACCAAAGTACAGAACCTCAAATGGGCTAATTTATAGAATACATTCAAAATTCAGGGCCAAAAAATAGAAATTTGGCCAATTTTATAAAACCTTCTATGACATAAAATAATCATAAAGGTTTATGGCCTAATACAAATTATCATAAAACATTCTCTGTGCTGATGTTTGACTATGATATACATTTCAGTAGGGGCTACTTTCAAGGCAGGACATCTCTGACTATATCCCAGCTTTTCCAATAAAGGCAATTACATTAGAAGCTTTGTCAGTGTTGAAAACATTGAGGAATCTGATAAGGAAATGTCTCTGAAAATATGACGGTCACCATTTATCTGGTGCATTATCAAACACTGAAATGTAGTATCATCAAAATTGGTGAAGTCCGAGAATCAACATTGTTTTGAAAGAAGAATATCTAATTTTGGCACAATATGTCTTTTATTTGGTTATTTGCTTATTTTTGTTTTAACTGGCCATTAACTGCCTGGAGTCTAAGTGACTAAACAGTCATACAAACTGAAAAAATAAATATAAATATAGAATAAACCATAACTAGCTAAACCTAAAAATCAAAGCCAATATGATAAATAGGCCAGTTGCTATGGAGAAACAATATTTAGATCACTAAATAGATGAAATAAAGAGAATGCTTCAATAGACAGTTATCTGGATCCAACAAAGCTTTCCTACAATAATGCTATACAACAACATTATCAATCACAAGGTTATACACACAAGTCCACAATAATTTTAAGCTTACCTTTCTAAATATTCAGCTAGAAGCTGTTCCACTGCAGAAGAGTACATCCATTCATTTCCAACTTTTTTAGTGTAGCCAGGGACTTCTTCATTCCTCTTATTGAATTTCAGATTTAAACCTACATTTGCTTTATGGTCCCCACGTGGACTGCAAAATAGATATTGAATGTTAACTTTATATACTGCAACTTACTAAAATTCTAATACTAATTTTGCTATATATTAATATTAACACTTAATATTCAGTCTTCAAATTTATTGGCTGAAAAAGAGCAAAGGATGAATATTAATAAAATCTAAACCAAGTTTGAATGATTTATTCAGCAAAATATATGCTCATAGTCACTCTTGGTTATTTCCATGCTAGATTGCTGTAACATGATCTATAGTACATGAGTTTATCTTTGAAGATTACCCAGAAATTACAAGTAGTCCAGAATGTAATGGCACACGCAGTTCTGGGTACTCTGTGGTTTGCCCTTATTATATTGCTGCTGCCTGAGGTGCAATGATTCCTAGTTTCTTTCCTGGTGCAATTCAAAGTATTGGTGATCACCTTAAAAGTCCTGAATAGTGCAAGGCCAGGTTATTTGTGGGAGCTCCTCTCCTTGAGTTATCTATCAGTCCTAACAAGTCAAATAAGGAGGGTGTGCTCCAGGTCCACTCCTTAAATCCTATAATTTGGCAAAACCTAGGAGGCACACCTTCTGTGAAGTTGTATCTACCTGGCAGGACTGAAGGTATCAGAAACTGATGCTAAGGCATTCAGTATCCTCAGAGATCTTGCCATAGGTTGCCTCTGGAAGTGAGTGCTTTGATTCCTTACAGTTCCAAATGAAGCACTGTCTGTATATTTACTTGGAAACAACCTAGGAAGGCCCTGAAGAAGTTATACTGAGCCTTCAAAAAGTCATAACTGCCTAAACCCTTCAAGGGGACACATCAATATTATTGGTATCACTGAGCAGCTTCAACATGTAAAGTATGTTCTGCCTTCATATCTCTAACTGCTTCTCTTCTTTCTGTTTTTATTTCTTTTTCCTGATAAATTATGCTCAAATTCAACCTATCCCATGTTTTGGAATATGTTTTAAAAATGTACATACATGAATAATTCCACATGGGGAAAAGAAAGACAGAAAATTGGACAAAGCACTTTATAAAAGAAGTACTGTTGGAAAAATAACTTTAAAGAAAGGGGGCGTGGCCGGCATCAGGCAATACCGTTTGGATTCTGGGGCTCCAGGAGAACACCGATATCCTAGCCGATTTTGGGGATCCCCAGGGATCATAGTTGTCTTGTAGAGACAGCGAAGAAAGTAGATGCTGGCTGGCACGGATAGGGAATGAGCAAGTTCCCTGAAATGCCGGCATTAGTCTTGGACCCGTCGGCGAAGGAAGGCAGCCATTAAGGAGCTGTCACAAGCCAGAATGGCCACGATCAGAAAGAGGGAATGTAGGAGCGGTAATTGAACGGAGTATTGTTACCAGGTGAGTAATTGGCCAACTCACAGGTAAAAGAAAACAAGTCTTTGACTGCTTGAAAAAATTGTAGTGGAAGATTGGCGGCTAATTAGCATAGAAGGATTAAAGTGGAGGGGGAAAAACAGAACTTTAAAAATCAAAGCTAAAGCTCTGGAAAAAATCTTCCATTTAGATTTAAAACTGGATTTTGAGGGGGGGGGAATAAGACAAGGAAAAGAAGATAGAAAAACATTTTAAACAGTAGAAGAACTTAATGTGGAAAAGAGGAAGTGAATGCTTTTGTGTATTATAAGATGGCTTCTTTGTTATGGAAAGGATTGTGAATCGGAGAAAGACAGCTGCTGGCGAGAAAAAGGTGTGAAAGAATTCATACAGCTCTACCAAGATAAGAGAACAAAGGACAAAGACTGAAACGGTGCTGGCTCAAGTGAAGATTTGAATTGGACATTATTTAAAGGGGGGAAAAAGAACACTATATTGACTTGGAAATTTGAAATATATGTAAAGGAAAAGAATAAATTTAAAAATCTTAGCCTTTTAAATTGAAAATATGGAGAATTGGGAGGAATATAAGACATTGAGGGAGATGTTTCAAAAAATAAAAGAAGCACTTAAGGGAAACAAAGAAGCAGAGGATTGGTTAGAATGCAAAAAAAGAGAAAGAGAACAGAAGAATGAGAAACAAAAGAAACAAAGAGATAATATTTGAGAAGAAATAATTGAAAATAAAGATAAAGATGATTACACTGGATTTAGCAGTGACAGAATAAGAATGGATAAGGGAAAATAGATCTCAAATAAGAAAAGAAGAGAAATAAATGGGGAAAGATTGAGAAAGAAAACTAATAGAGTTAAAATTAAAGAAAAGAGGCTGAAGGGGAGATACAAGAAAGGGAAAAAGAGGAAGGTAAGGGAATGGGAGAAAGAAAGGCAAATACTAAGAAATGGAGTTGTGGAGAGACTAAGGGAAAGTGGTTAAGAGTTAGTGAAATGTTTATTTGTTAATAAAGAGAATGATATTAGTGGTAGAAATTATATGTGAAAATATTGTTAAAAGAAATAGACCAGTAGGTGCGATGTGAAAGAAAGAATGATTTTGGAGAAAGCATTAAACGGAGAGAAATAAGTAACATAAGCATTAATTGAAATTATGATGGAAAACTGAAATTGAATGTAAAATTGAATGAAATTGAAATGTTAAAAAATGATTTTAAGTGTTATACTTGCAAGAAGTAAAGAAGAAAAAAAATTATTGTTAAAAGTAAAGAAGATAAAGGATTGGAAGATTGTTTGGGTAAAAAATTAAAGGGAAAAATAGAGTAAGATGAAATATACTGTTTATAATTAAAAAGATAAGAAGAATTATGTGAAATATACTGGATAAATGAAAGATCGGGGTTGCCTGGACTCCATAGTGGAAAATATTAAATTGAAGATGAATACAGCAATAGAGAGAGATGAGGAGAAGAGAGGTGGAAGGGAAGAGGAAGGGAAAAGAGGGAAGGAAGAGTAGGGAGAAAGGAAGGGAAATTAGAGTAGGAGAGAGGGTAAGATAGGGGGAAGAGAGGAGGAGAAGGAGAAGGGGAAGGGAAGTAGATAAGAAAAGAAGAGGAGGGGAAGAGAAAGTAAGAAAGAAAGAAAAGAGGGAGATGGTAGGTTGGAGGAGAAAGATTGCTGTACAATAAAGAAGATGAAATGGAAGAAAGGCAACCCCAAACAAACACAAATATATTAAGATAAAGAATGAATTGTTAAAGAATAAAAGAGAATAAGTATGAATAAGCAGGAAAATTAGAATTTGAGGGCGAATGAAGATGTTGTTTATATAAGTAAGCAAAGAAATATTGAGATATGATTAAAAAAGGGAAAAAAGAAAATTGTGGCAAAAATTGCAATTGAGTAAAATATATTTGAATTTGATAAATTGTATAAGATAAGATACGGCCAATACCCTGTTCAAAAAATATGTGGGTGAATGTGGGGGGACCCAATAAAAGTTGATTTTTTTTAAAAAAAAAAGGAAAAATCACTTTAACAATGCTTTACAGTGCTTTAAAAGGAATTTAAAAAACAACAATAAACATTCCTTTTTAGTAAAAAACCCCCCAGATAATGGCATTTCAAACTCTTTTGGGTTGATTGGCAAAGGACCCTATGAGCTTTAAAGAGCCAAAATACTCCCAATGATTTCACTGACTCACAAAAAGGAGCAAAGAAAGATGTGCTTATATATTAATGATGCAAAAGTGCAGTGAGTTGTTTTTGAAAAATAATATTTGAGCACTTACGGTATTTCCTTATCATACTTCATAAAGGTATTCTTTCCTAATTTTAAACTAAAAACTGGGCACAACTAACCTAAAATTGTCTTTCTTGACACTGTGCAATCTAGTCTTCTCTCTGTACTAAATGCACAAATAAAGGCAGATGGTCTAGTTCCATTAATTTTTCTCTGTTAAAACTGATTTTCAAAGCAAATAGGAAGAATCAGATTAATAGCATTTTAACCTGGGTTTAATTCAAATGTAATTAGATGATCAAATGCTATTATATTCCAAACTTACTTTCTCCTGGCTCCTCTTCCAATAAAAATGCTTCCTGTAAATCTTGACACAAGATAGCTGCTCACTCCAAGGCGACTGGCCAATACATATGCAGGATTATATTTCACAGAATATTTCTAAAATATCAAACATTTATTTTTAATATTTGAGAACTATATTAACACTTATAGGAAAAAATATGGAGCCTTTGGGAGACTACAGATTTGTTATGCAATACATCTCTATGGACAAGTCTTTACATAAGGTATCTCATGAAGTGGATTTGTATCATCCTTCTTCAATTCACAGGCATATAGCAAATCTATACATTAGGCTTCAAGTAAGTAGTACATGTGTTTTCTGAAATGGTATGTAATAAGATAAGAAAATACTGAGGTTCACTGTGTACCATTTCTAACAGAAAAACAAAAAGAATAAAAATAATGAAATCAGCATTTGCTGAATAAAGAAAAGAAAGAGATAATATGAGAATGATGGTGGGGTATTAATATGTCAGGAAAAGTTGGCTGTTGGAAAAGAAAAACAGGAAAAGGAAAAAAATCTTTCTTTTTGATAGATTTACAAAGAAATAAAAAAAGAAATGCACATAGTCCTTGACTAAGAACAGTGACCATTCAAAATTACAATGACTGAAAAAAGTGATTTACGACTGGTTTTCACACTTACGATCGTTGCAACATCCCATGGTCACGTGATCAAAATTCAAAGGCTTGGCAACTGATTCATATTTATGACAGTTGCAGTGTCCCAAGGTCATGTGATCACCTTTTGCAACCTTCTGACCAGCAAAGTCAATGGGGAAGCCTGATTCATTTAACAACCAGGTTACTAACTTAACAACTTCAGTGATTCACTTAACAACTGTGGCATAAAAAGTCATAACATGGGACAAAATTCACTTAACAATTTAGCAACAGAAATTTTGGAATGAATTGTGGTCACCAATTGAGGACTACTTCTAACATAAATGCATTATTATTAGATATTCCAAGGCAAGAAGAAGCATTTCTTTTCCAGCAGAAAGATTAGCGTAAGTTACGGTTATTTTCCCAGTTCTCAGCTAAGGTGCAATGCAATTTGGTTGCCATTTCTGAATATTGTAGTTTACAAACAGCAAACAGATTTTATATTTATCCCAAAGTCATCAGGACAACAAAGACCTGTAATAATAATATAATTCCATGATAAACTCACAGTCAAGCTAAACCAAAAGCATTTTGTTTGGAGCAATTAAATGAATTATTGGAGTCATTATTGAAATGATTTCTGATTAACAGAATAATGCAAAGATATTCTAACGAAAGCAAATGTAAACTAATATAGTCATAGATTGATCTTAAGGGCTGGAATGTTTCAGAAGTTTGATACTTTTCTCATCAGAATTGTTGTTTGTCAATAATTATAATTATTGACAAAATATATAATATATATATAAAATAATATATATATATTATTATAATTCTAAATCAATAACTGGCTGGATGTTGAATATTGTATTCACATAAGTAATTTTCTTTTTTTAAAAATAAAATATTATAAAACTTATCAGAGCATAAAATACAAATGAAAATCAAAACGAAAATAGTGGGAAAATGGAAAAAGGGAAAAGAGAGAAATGAAGGAGAAAGGAGAAAAATAAATAATAAATATAATAATATGCATAGGTAATTTTCTAATCAAGTCAATGGACGAAGCTTTTAATTCTAAAATTGCAAAATGTTTCTTTAAAGAATATTTAAATAAAAAAGTTGTAAAACCAGTTCAAAATACTTTAGAACCTTTTAGAAACTAGTGTATGTATACAAAAATATAAATGGAAAAGATTAAAGTAAAAGAACGTAATTGTTAATTATTTGAAAAATTTTCCATAGCGTTCAATTACTTCCTGAAGGATTAAGATGAACTCTGCAAGGGTATTCCACTGCTAGAGAAGTAACACTTACATGCTGATTCTGTATTAAGATATCCAGCTGAGGTTCAATTGGAATGTTGAAAACAACACGGATTCTGCCATCTGAGATTACATCAGAGGAATCCTGAACCTAAAAGAAATAATTGATATACCCAGGTTCACAATGGAAAAAGTCTTCCAAATATTTATAGTGATTACAGGTAGTTTAACAACAATTCAAATTAACAGCCTCAGAAAGGATGTTTTATGGCCTATAAAGCATCTCTGATCACTGTATGTTCCCATCCCAGTCATGTGATTACATCTGGTTGTTTGACAACTTGTTTGCATTTACAACCAGTTGCAAGCACCCTGTGATCATGTGACTGCTATTTGCAATCTTCTCTGCCAGTTTTCATAAAAAGTCGATGGGGTAGACAAAAGGAAAGATTGAAGATACTGCTGACAGACGAGAAGACCTTATCTTTGGGAACTAGATGAAAGAGCTTCCTACTGAAGGATTTTAGCTCCATGCCTGCTTGACATGGAGCTGCAATTCGTAGTTCCTGCTTGCGTGGAACTGAAATCCTTTGGCACGGAGCTCTTTCAGTCAGTCCCAGAAATAACAGAGAGCCAAAATCAAGCAGGATTTTCAGCCCAAGTGGAAAGGCAGAAGTGTGGATGTTTTGTGGGGGTGGGGAGGCCTAGTGCAGGCCACAGTCTCTTGCTGCTCAAGAGCTGAAAATCCTGCTTGGATTTCAGCAGGGAGGATTTTCAGCTCCTGAGCAGAGACACTAGTGCATAGTCTGCACCAGGCCTCCCCCCCCCCCCACTTACACTCCTTACCTAAGACTCTGTCTATTTAATGACCCACAAGATCACTTAACAAGTGCAACCAGGAGTGCCAATATTATAGGCATTAAGTGAAGCAATCACGTGATGTCTCACTTAACTGCTTCACTTAACATCTGAAATTCCAGTCCTAATTGTGGTTATTCAGCACCTTTTCTGTGAAGAAAATAAGAGGTGGGAATATTATGTACATTGCTTGGAATTCTACAAAATGAAGACAGAACAGAAATATAATGAATAAATACATTTTAAAAAGAGATGAAGACAAGTACAAAGTTATATATTCAGACAAATGATAACCCAAAACAACCTAGGTAATAATTTGATCTAGTTCTGATAGTTTAAATTTATGAAATGAATCTGATGGAAGATTATTTTGAAACTCACTTCTCCTGTGCAGCCATAGTAAGGTGTTCCTAGCATGAAAACTGTGCATCCAAGAGGGAATAAGTCATCCAAAGTTTTTAATTTGGAGAAGTGGCAATCAAAAGTTTTTAAATCCTGCCAAAAAAACCCAGAAAGATACATCACAATAAGACAATCCACACTAACATTGTAATAATGCTTGCCAATGATCTATTTTAAAATAGCAAGTTTTATTCTTCAGTGAAGATGAATAAATTTAGGACTTTCTGTTAAATAATGTCCTTCAGCTGTTCAGCACAGTCAATATCATCTTAAGTACAATATACTTACTCATGACAAAATAAAATGCTAGTGATAAAAGTGGGGAAGGTCTGGTAATATTTAATGACTATCTGTAATCCTACTGTTTATGACATATAGTATAATCGGAGGTTTTTCTAAGTACTACTTACATATAAAGAGGTTCTGGTCAAACAAAGCAGTACTGTGCCTTTGTTTTATTGAATACCTTGAGCCAATATTCACTGTCTTTGTTGGAAAAAATATGTGACATTTCAGATTTAGTAACTAGTGGCACCTCCTTTAGCAGCAAGGTCTCCAACCAAACATTTCCTAACACATTGATTAGCCTTGAATATTGGCTTAGAGGTGTCTCAGCCTTTTCCTATTTATAGCACTGCTTTATCTTATGGATATTTTTGGTCTAATTTCATAAGCTACTAGCTTCAGATTTTATCACATTTCAGTTGGAGAAATCTTAGTTGCCCATTCCCAAACACAGAATTTATTTTGCTTCAATCATTCCATCAAAAATTTCTATGTGGGTTTAGATCTAGTTGTGTTACATAGCCCACATTTGGATATATTCAAGCCATGGATGGATATCTTGACATGGAGAATATAGTGGTTCAATCCCAAACACATTGTTTCTTGAAAGACTGGAGATTTTTTATTCCTGAGATTTCAAAGCAACCCCAAATTATGATATACTGTATTCCCTACATCATGCTTTATGGCTGTAATATAGTTCTTTCTATCAGAATGAAGTGCTTCATATACTTAAAATTTTCTCATTAATGCCATGATAGCTCCAAAAATTTCAAAGCAGGTGGCAATGTGCTTTCCAACCAGAGGTGGCATCTTCCTACCACTATTTTTTTGTTCAGTTTTTCTTTCTGTGGACATGAATACAAAGAATTCAAGAGTGGCATGCACATTCTTTACTGTCATCTTTATAACCTGAAGTATTGTATGCCTTGCTCTTGAGATATTCTTTTATTAGATTGCTATTCTTGGGAATAATAACAATGGTGTTGCATTTTCTCTATTTGTAAACTATCTACCTGAACATGGATTGATCACATAGGTAATTTACAGCTGGATTACAAAAAGTTATACAGGGTTCATATACTTTCTCTCCCTACAGTACTGAAGAACGTTGTTATCAGAGCATATTTTTCACTGGATACAGCACTCATACAGGATTGTAGAGCATAAATGAAGGCCTCTGGATCTAGATTTATGTGTCTAGCTACATGTCTATGTAAATATAAACATGCATACATTTCTAACAAATTAAGAATTTAAACATAAAAAATATTTAAAATTTGAACTGTGCTAATAAATATGGATTCTTTAATAAATTATAATAAATATATAAATAAGTATAACAATAACAAATGTGAAAAGATTACCTTGACAATTGTCTGGTATGCAAAAGGTAGATTTTGCTTGGACCACTGCTTTTCAAAATACACTTCACCATTTTGATTTAACTGATATCTACTCCCAGTTAGTAACTGTGCATAGACAATTACAGATGTTTCATTTATAATTACTCCTTTTCTTCTTTGGTAGCTGATTAAAAAAAACAAATTATATATAGTAAATTAGAATTTGCATTTTTAAGAAATTGTACTTTAATAAGAAAAAAAGAAAAATTAATAATCATTTTGAGGGTGGGGAAGTCAAACAAATAATAATAAAATCGATTAATTTAAACCTATCACTTTTTCCAAAAATTTGCAAGGGTATGCTGGATTCCTAAATTAGACAAAAGGTAATAAGATTATTAGTAGACAGTTTTCTAATAAACATTAGTAGTTTTACATGTTATGGAAACTAGCAGAAAGATTCTGTAGAGATAATACCCATGCAGCCTTAAGGCCTGACAGGGACATAAGGAAACTTCACTCATCTTCTTCCAATCCAACTTCCCATTATATATCCAGTATATAGTTTGACTAAATAAGGGGAGTGTATATAGCTATGTCTTTTGCCAATCTGAAGCCAGTCTGCTTCACCCAAACGGTGGCATCCTGACCTGTAAATAAGTTTTTCACAAGGACATTGAGATGTTCTGGAATTCTCATTTTTATGAGCATAATCTACTGCTTGATATAATTTACATAACTGAAGTCCTTTCTATAATCAATGAATCACATATTGAGTTATATTTGGTGTTATTTTGGTTTCTGAATTATCCAGCATCAATCACCAATAATGTATCATGTTCTTTGGCCTTTTATAAAGGCATCTTGAACATTTGGCATCTTTTTCCATATTGTACTCTAATCTGCATTGGACGATCCTAAGCATTATATTGCTAGCATGTAAAATTAAAGATACTGAACACTTTCTTATGTCTCCTCCCTCTCTCTCTCTGTATCTCTTTTGGTACTGGAATCTAAATTGATCTCTTCCAATCTATTGACCACCTTATAGTTCACCAGATCTGCTGGCACAGTGTGGTTATAAAACATGAGTAATTCTTCTTTTGTTGCCATATTTCAGTGAAAATTCTGAGGAATTTTTGGAAACAAGATGATGCTGGAGATAAGGTTGTCTGCTTTATAATATGTTATCCTCCTAATTTAAATAAATTAATTCTAGTGCAATAGGATAGAATCGGGACACACTGACCTCTATAGCCAGTAGGTTATACTAATCTAAGATCTTGTACTTCTAAAATTTTCTCCTTCCCCTCTCTAAAGTACTCATATAGTACACATAATTCTTTATTTTACCCTTAGATTCTTCCACACAGTTAAATAGCTAAAGCCCTATTTAAATGTTGCCTACATATGTATTTTTATTTTTTTTAATAAACTATAATTGAGTAAACTATAATTAAAACGCTATTACCTATTTTAAAGAAGTCAGCTTATCACTTAGGAATTCCAAAGATACTCTATGCTCATTTGTATGGATACTGTATCAGAAAATGACCTCTAAAATGTTTACTGTAATCACTGCCTTTAGTGGCATTTACTATATACCATATTCACCAAAGTTACTAAATGCCAAAAATATATCTGACCATGTCTAAGAGATTGTCAATCATCCAGGTCATGAATGAGGTGATTTCAAAAGGCAACTGAACATTTTTTCTTTGAAAATGTTTTGCTTCTCATCCAAGCTTCTTAAGTTCTGATTTGGTCTATAGCTGACCCATGCATTTCTAAATGAGTCATTTTAACCTGCACACTCTTAATTTTGCTATAATGTCTCCAATCAAACTATAAATCATGTACAAACTTACTGTTCTGAAATTCCCTGGATTTCTTTAATCCATACATTATTTTCTTTTTCTCCAACAAATGTTACTTTAGTTGGTGGCACAGCATTTCCCCTATAAACTTTTTGGGCTCCAGGACGCTCCTCCAAGTAAAACCTTAAATAAAAGCATGCAATTAGTTTAAAATAATACATTTTAAACTTTCATCTCAGTTTTAATATCATTACAAAATTTTAAGTATCTTGAATTCAGTCAATATTGATGGAATTGTTTGTTTTCCTGTAGAGCTTTCGTTAGTAATATCATCAATGCATGGGAGAGTTGTTTATATATAGAAGCTTGCCTTTCTAGTCCTGACTGGGGTGTGATTTTTTCCCTTGATAATTCCTTAATTAGGGTATTGGTTCTTCCCTAATTGTTTATCTGGTATGGTTTTCTTCTTATCTGAGCACTGCATACAAGGGAGGATCAGTTCTGCCTTTTTCTTTTCATTATTGGCATTTGGTTATGTCTTTTGAATTGTATATAGATGGAATTTATGCATCTGTTGATAGCTGATTTGTGTGATTGCTCCTGGTTGTTTTATGATGTTACAACTACCCACAAAAGGAGTTACATAAGAACTTACATACTGCAAATGACACATTCAGTAAGCCAGAATTCCAGCAAGAGGAAAAAGACTACACGTAAAGTATCCTCCAATAAGTACACATACCATTTTGTTAAAAAGTTCCTAGATAATAATCTATCATATCACAACCTATCAAAAGGATAACTGCCATATACCAAACATTTCTGAGACATCCAATAGACCACCACAAATACTTGACATTCCTCCAAAACATAAACCAACAAAATATTTCCAAAATATCTTAAGCAAAGTCCCAGTAACCAAAGAAGAAAAAGGACTCATCAACATATATTGTAAAGACTGAAACAGCAATTATATAATTATATGACAAACAGGAAGAACCCTAGCAGAATACATTCTTAACATCACCTGGTAGTTAGAAAACATGGTGAAAGTTTCTAAATCTGTCAACATTTAGGTAAATTCAAAGACAATTTTAAGTTGGAAAATGTTGACATTTTAGGTCAAGCCAAACCAAGAAAGCTAGGAAATTCGTGAAATCTTGGCATTCTAAAAAAATAATCTAATAATCAGAAGTCAGAATGGAAAGAAACAGCTCATGGCACATTCCCTTTATAACCAGCACCCATATAAGCAGGAAACTGCCCTCGATAAACAATCAGGAAAGAAACAATATCCTAATCAAATAACTATTAAGTAAGAAACCACATCCCAACCAAGACAAGAACAAGCTACTATATATAAGGAATCAGCAAACATTACTTTTCATACATCGATGATGATACCTAGTGTGTGGTAATGAAATGTCTGCAGGAAAGCAACCCAAGTTCAGAGAGCGACAAGAACCTAGCAGTTTAACCAACCTATTACATATTTTATTAATTAATTAATTATATTTTTATCCCACCTTTATAAGTAACTCAAAGCGGTGAACATTCATAATACTTCTTCCCCTCTTTTCTCCCACTTTCTCCCTGTGAGAATAGTTGGGCTGAGAGGAAGTCACTCAGCTGGCTTTCATGCATAAGGTGGGATTAGAACTCAGCCTCCAGTTTCTAGGCCAGTACCTTAACAAATATATTATTTGTCAATGTCCTTAAGGTACTAGGTGAAACTGAAATTAATTTGCTAGTAACACAAGTTGAAAGTAAAAAACACATTCTTGGAGCTTCTTACAATTTTGTTTTAACATGGTTTTGAAAAAAAATTCTTATAAACTTTTGTTTCAATGTCTATCTTCTGAAGTTTAGCCTTAAAAGATACATATATAGACCTAAATAATAACTCTTCCAAATTAGTCTCTTACTTAGTGTCACCATCAGATACAGCAACAGCTCTGGCTTCCTCAAGATGTGGCCAGTTAACAAAGATTGATTTCCCAAGTATCAAACTGGCTACTTTTTCTATATCCTACAGGAGAAAAATAATTGTTTAGTGCAGAAAAAAAAATTCCATCCCTACATTTGTATACTAGGTTACATAAACCTTTAAAAAAATGGCTACAAGTAGTCTTCACATAACAACTTTCTTTTTAGCTTGTTTGATGATGCTGAAAAAGCAATTTTACAATCAGTCCTAACTCTTATGAACATCACAGCATCATGTGATCAAAATTCATGTGTTTTTCAACTGGCAGGAATTTATGACCATGGCAGCAGCCCATATGTGATTGCCATTTACATGCTTCACAGCTGGCTTCCAACAAGCAGAGTTAAAGGAGAAGCCAGCAATAAAGTTGCAAGTTGTGCTTGTATTATGTCTTGCTTAACAAGTGCAGATGAAGTCGTGTCATAAGTCTGGTGCAGTCTCACTTAATGACCATGTTGCTTAACAATGGAGTTTCCAATCACAGTTGTGGTTGTTAAGTTAGGACTACCTGTAATTAAATTTAATAATTAAAGCTACATTTTGTTGGATTCTGTTTATAATTATTTATGAATAACAATTCATAAATACATGTATTTCTTTAAAAACATACTTGATGTATATTCTATTTTTATATGATTTAGATGCATATTCTATTTTTATATGATTTAGATTTGTCAGTGAAACTTTGGTGATATGCCTTATTTTAAACATTCATAGCAAGATTGTCACATTAGGCTCTCTTGAAACTATTATGCAGATCAACAGGCAAACACACCAGATTTTAGATGTAGAAATAATAGCACTAAGAACCTGAAATCTACAGGTGTGTTGGCTAGTTTTATGACCACTTTCTTTCTTTTGTGAAGCTTATTGCCAGGTCTGCCAAGATTAACATTGTCTCTGCATTCTTTTCACATCAAATATAAATTTAAGTCAGCAAACTAGTGCTGCAAGTAAAAATGTGGACTTTTTTTTGGTGACAAGACGATGTCCAAAACTTAGCATTTCCTACACAATGGAATCATAGTTCAACATTCAGAGCAAGCATTAAAACAGCATATTACTATATCCTTTCAAGGTCTTCATGTAGTGGAAACACAAGAATTCTCTTCAAAAAAGAACAAGTTAAGTTAAGACTAGTTCTTAAGATCAACTCAATTATAAATAAATCAACAATCAAGGAAATCAATACTCAGGTAAGTCTAATTTCTAATTATTTGTATTCTGTATTCCATATAGCTACTAGCCAGATTCTTTCAGTCACAAACTTCTTCCCAAATTTTGCCCACAATATTATCACTATACTATTTTCAAAATGAAGTTATCAATCCCCAATGGCATATACTTTTGACTTAAATTCAGTAATATGTCCATTAACCTCAGAACTTACTTTACATATGGTAGAACTGTGGACATGTAATGATTTATGTTCCTTAACTGAAGTATTATCATATCAGATTCTCAGAAAGGTTTTATTTTTATTTATTTGTTTGTTTGTTTGTTTGTTTGTTTTTATATGCCGCCGTTCTCCGGAGACTCAGAGCGGCTTACAATGCGTTAAGCAATAGCCTTCATACTTTTGTATATTTATACAAAGTCAGCTTATTGCCCCCACAAACCGGGTCCTCATTTTACCCACCTTAGAAAGGATGGAAGGCTGAGTCAACCTTGAGCCTGGTGTAATTGCAGGCAGCTGGATGTTAAATGCTGCCTTAATAGGAGGCATTAGCCTGCTACGCCACTCAGGCTCATCATTTTAATTACTATAGTTTTCAAACCAGTTGTCTAAGTGATGCATTAATAATGTTTATTAAATTAAATTAATTTACTATTAATGTGGTGTAATACAGGTAACATAAAACTCTCAGGCTGCACACTGAAATCCAAACTACAAAGAGTATTATTTCTACAAAACAAGTTTGAGAAAGCTAAATACTTACCAACTCCTCTGAGTCTTCTGCAGCTATAATTTCCAGCAACATATTTTCTCCATGACTGCTTTGCTGAAATACTTGCACTCCACTTTTTTTCAGACCAAACTAGGACAAAGGAAGAAAGACGATATTTACCAAGAAAGAGGATAATAGGGACAAAAACAAAATCCTGGGAAATATCATAATAATGCTAGGGATCCCAACTCCTGAAAATTCCTCTGCTGCATGTGACATGCTCATATATTCACATATATGCATGTGCATATTACACAAATACAGGTTATGCTCACAAACACAAAGCATATATAGTTCTGATATATATATTCTTTGTACCAAAACTACACCTCAGTCAATCTCTCACTAATAGTAAGGGCCATGACTAAAATAATTAAAATGAAGTTATACCTAGTTCAAGCTACCTGAAGTAAACAAGCCAACTGAACCCCATATATATATGCATCTGTTTCAAATCCATTCAAGCTACCCTCACATCCAGAAACATATACCTACATATATTCTTTTTTTCTTTTCAGCAGAAATAGCAAAAAAAGAAGAATTAAGATAGGCTTGTGAGAAAAGAAAAAACAAATTTGGATGGAGAGGAAGTCAGAGGAAATAGAAATGGGCAGGGCTGGAGAGAAAAGAGAGCCACTCAGTTTGACATTAGAAAAAGGATACTTATCACCAAACAATTAGCCTTGCAAAGTCAAAACTAAGCATCAGAAGCATATCTTTTTTGCAACAGCAGTATTAGTCCTTCGTAATAATCGATCACTAAAGAGTTTCTGCTATTCATAACCCTCCCTCCCATTCATAAATATAATCAAACAGAGCAAAAATAGTATTCTTGCATATACAATTAATGTCAGCCATTAGGTTTTCTACATTTAAGCCTTTTAAATAATTTTAAATCGGGGTGTTTTTAAATTTTGGAGCCAAATTTAGATATTCTTTTTAATTTGTTCTTAACGTTTATATTATGTGTTTTTACTTGGCTGTACACCGCCCTGAGTCCCCAGGGAGAAGGGCGGTATAGAAATCTAAGATAAATAAATAAATAAATAAATTTAAAAACAAACTACAATGAAAACTTGCATTTTACCTTGTGATTAATGTGTTTTAGAGTAGGAAAGCCACAAAAATATAACTTCTCAGTATCTAATTGAGTTATTTTATTATCAGCTATATCCACATGCCAAGCATCCATAGACACAGCTTCACACCTACATAAAAGAAAGAAAGAAAATAAATTAAACTGCAGATAAACCATTAATCAGCATTAAAGGCAGATCATGAAGACATTGATGTTTTGGGGGTGGGGGTGGGGTAACAACTTTGAACACAAGTATGCAAAATAATAATGCTGAAGCCAAAAGCTTCCCTATACAGCTATGGGTAGTTCTCAATTTATAACCACGATTGAGCTCAAAATTGCTAAGAAAAGGTAGCAATGTAAAAAAAGAGCAACATTTCATTTATATAATTTCTTAGATTAATATTCTGTGTTTCCTTCAGAGGTTCAGGGTGGTGCATTTATCCCTCTGCTTTTAATTTATTCTTTTCATTGATAACAAAATTCTACAGACTTACCTCGTATGACACTTTTCTATGGAAAGAAACTTTTCTGGCCATGGTGATAAATACCGGAATTCTTTATCTCTATCATATGAGCACATTAGGCATTCACTGTGTCTATTTCTTTGCTTTTCTTCTGCTTTCAATAATTTGTTGCCTGGTGCCATGGCTTCTAATAATAGTTTCTAAAAATAAAAGACATAATTTTGTAGTCATGTAGAAATCATATACTTTTAGAATCTTATGAAAACATGTTAAAAATACTGGATTGAATCAGAGTCAGGTTTCCTTATAAATCAATGGAACAAGTTACTACAAGGTCACATGTCAGGTATCTACTAACTATGCTAATTGAAATTTATGCTGACGTGTCCTGCTGAAATGTATGACTATTAAATTAAAATCATTGTCCCTTGTGTTATTAGTGATATTCATTCTGGTACAGATTGCCTATTTCATACACTGTTGAGTTAAATTGATACTGAACAGGAAAATACCAAATAAGAATCACACTTAGGAGATGTATAGGAACAAGAGGACACGTTTTTATTATCTTTTAAACTGGTGAAATATGTGATAAATACTGTAATAATAAAAATAAAAATAATAAAGGTCTCACCTCATCAATAAATGGGATTAAAACTACAGCTTCCCACTCTTGTTGCTTTCCATTTAAATCAGTTTTAAATTCTGTTGGATAATATTCAATAATGGGAGACTCTTCACTAGTCATTAAATGCTGAGAGGAAAGGAAAATTCATATTATTTAAACGTTATATTAAACAGGATGACTAATATAAAAATTAAATGTATATGGCAGAAATGCCAAACAAATCAAAGTATGGATCAATTATGTAATAATAGTACTGAACTAATATATCTATATATAATAATATGAAAAAGTAAGTATATCTCATTAAAACTTTTTACTTTTTCAATATGTTTCAATATGTAGATATTAGATCTTCATTTCATCAATATTAGTAAAGGGAATATAATATAATAAATATCACACATCATTTATATTTTGTACTTCATTTGGTAATTTAAATAAACTTAAATGCAAATTTTGCATGTGGATAAAGGAAAAATACCTCTACATTTATCACAATGTCAAATAAAATGCAAATTAATTAGATCAGGTACAAATGAATAGAATCTCAGTAAAGAGGATCTGGGAAGAACATGTCTTATTTAAACATCAGACATTTAGTTTGATTTGCTCTTTTTCGAAGTGTGTGGTATCACCATGCTTATATCAAAAGAGATCTCTGAGATCTTCAAAAAGGTTACAGATATCTATGAATCTGGAAGGGCATTTTAAAAGACTGCCAAACAAGTAAACATTAACCATTCCACTGTCTAGAATGGTTCCACTGGTTTCATCTACAAGTGAAAAGATTTCAAACAAATGCCAACTTGCCCAGACTAGACTGCCCCAGAAAGTTCAGACAAAAAATAGAATGCAAGATGCTGAAACAAGATGCTAATAACTCCAGAAATTGATTCATGACCTAGAGGTAGCTCTCATCACCACTGATGTCGAACGGTATGAGTCTACCACTAGAAAGAAGCTACATCAATTAGATCTGCATGGGAGGTGTACCAGAAGGAAATCTTTGCTGACCTGAAAGAAAATCAGGGCAAGACTAAAATCTGCTCATGAACATTTAGGCAAAAAGTGGGATTTCTGGAACAATGTGCTCTGGACAAACAAAGCAGAAATGGAAATATTTGGCCATAGTACCCACTTTATACACCAGTCAAACTCAAGGCTGGATCCGGCCTGCGGGGTGCTTAGATCCGGCTCATGGGGCTGCCCTGGAAACGCGGTACCTCTGCCAAAGAAAATGGAGTCTGGAAGAGCCATGTGCAGCCCTCCCGGGCTCCGTTTTTGGCTGCCTTCAGCTCCCTCATGAGATCCATTTTTGCTGGCAGAGCACTGCAGGAGGCTGCTGTGCTACCAAGACAAACTACTGGTAAAAGTAGCATTTGATCACACAAGTGACATTGAGCTGCCACCCCTCCCCCCCAAGGTAAAACACAACCCTGATGTGGCCCTCAATGAAATCGAATTTGATACCCCTGAAATACAGTACTTCACCAGAAGAACATACTACCAATTGAGGTGGAAATGTTTGGTTTGGGGCCATTTTGTTGCATCAGATGAGTTTACTATCATAAAATCCACTATGAACTCTTCATTGTATTGGAGCGTGCTTGAGGAGAATATGAAATCATCTGTCAGAAGACCACGGCTCAACTGAAAAGGAACCTTGCAAAATCACATTGATCTTAAACATTCAAGTAAATCCACCAAGGAAAGTTTGGAAAACAAAGAGAAATGGGTTGGAGGGGGGAGGTTGCAAAGGCCAATACTTGGATGTAAATCCCATCAAGATGCTGTGATATGATTTGAAATGGGCTGTACATGCAAGAAACCCTTCAAACATCATACATACTGCAAGGAATAGTGAGAAAAAATTCCTCCCGGTCAATGTCAGAGATTGGTAGACTTCTATAATAAATACCTACTCAAGGTTGTTTCTACCAAAGCCAAAACAAGCCAAGGGTGTACTTGTTTATTCCAGATGCAAAATTTGCATTTATGCTTATTTAAATTACACAATGAAATACAAATATAAATGTTACACGGTATTTGTTATATAACTTTTTATCTATCAATATTGTTAAAATAAAGATCAAATAACTGCATGTTGAAATATTCCAAAAAAAGTCAAACATTTCAAAAGGATATTTAGTTTTCATATGAGTGTAATATGAATGAATTAAAATTCTCCTTATACATACCAATACAAATGCACGCTTTATCAAAATATTGCAACCTACCTGGTAACATTTTGGTAATAAATCCTTGCTAGCTGCAGGAAGTACTGCAAGAAGTTGTTCAAATGGCATAAATGGTTTTCCTAAATCTAAATGAATCTTCAGTTCACTGATATTGCAAATATCTGAGAGATAAGGTGCATAATGGAAAGGGTAGTACCTAAAAGGAAGTAATGTATTATTTCAGTTCTTTAAATTGCATAGATGTATGAAAATCAGTATCTTGAGCTTATTCAATTAAAGAGCTGAAGGTAGGAAAAAGTCATCTGAAATAACAGGTCATTCAAGTGATAATTCAAGTAACATAATACTGAGAGTAAGATACAGGTTGAGAAAGAACTAGAAGGGGTTGGCTTTCTAGGGTCTTTTACTGTAAAAAAAATTAATCTAAAATATATAAGTATATGATATATAATTTATTTTGTAATAATTAGCTTACCAGCTCCATGATTGAACCCCATGGTAGTAATAATGCAATATCCACTGTATTGCCTGGACATAACATTTTGCCTGGTCAGCCAGAAAGTCACTAAAAAAAAGCCACAAATACATACACAATGAACAGAAATAAGAAGTTATGCATTTAAAAATAACTAAGCAACTGTATTCATCAAGCAGCTGGGATATTTTGGCAAGTTTTTCATAGCAAAAGTTTACAATACTTTATTGCTAACACTTACTCTGAAACAACTTCTACACCCATCTTTGTCATATAATATGTTCGTTTGTATTGTCTAAATTCTGCTTCAAACAAACCCTCATCTTCCAGTTCATCTTCTACTGCTGCTAAAAGAGACACAAAATTGAACAATACTTGTTATTTAACTATTATTAACACTATCCTGCAGAAAATACTAGTTTTTAAAATTGACATGTTCTACATTAAATATATTAAGATGTAAACAGCTCTGAAAGGTCTTTGAATATTAGTAGCTCAGGTTGGTAGTTATGTTGTTGGTTTGAGCTCCGAGCTTGGCGATTTGGTTGCAAACGTTTCGTCCCGATTTGAGGAGACATGATCTTCAGTGCGCTTTGAATTGTGCTTGTCTGGGAGAGCATTTGGGGATGAAATGTTTGCAACCAAATGGCCAAGCTCAGAGCTCAAACCAACAACATAAACAGCACTGTTAATTCAGGCTATATAAAATCCATACTCAGCAGTATCATGTTTACCACAGTAATTAATCAGCTATTGTACTATTGTACCAAATGCGAATTTTCTAATTCTGAATTGGAAAAATAATTT
Organism: Ptyas mucosa; assembly: GCA_012654045.1. Taxonomy (NCBI): domain Eukaryota; kingdom Metazoa; phylum Chordata; class Lepidosauria; order Squamata; family Colubridae; genus Ptyas; species Ptyas mucosa. The sequence continues at coordinate 21,212,907 of WNWU01000019.1, read as the reverse complement.
TCTTCAGTCAACTGAGCTGCAAATCTCACTTCCATTTAATTGATAAGAGCATGATACATTTGCTATGTAAAGTATCTGAAAAGTCTTCCAATAACTAAAGTATTTGATTGGGGTTTGATGTCAATAAAATAAAACGTCTAATATGATATTACGGATAAAATAAAAGTGCAGAAAAGAGTTTATATAATTTTAGTGTTCTTGAAGTATACTAAATCCTAATGTTGTGTGAAATGACTGGAAGACGCCTAATATAAGGAAACTTTTTTCATTGATAGCAGGTTGTTAATATAATTATTTATACTTATGCTTATATCTACATATAAAATACGGTATTTTTCACACTGTAAGACGCATGAGACCATGAGACACACCTTAGCTTTAGAGGAGGAAAACAATAAAAATAAATTTGCCTCTGCCTCCCAGTATCCATCTGGTATTCATCTAGCTAGTGTCCTTGCAGCAAAACAGCAAATAGCCTCAACACATTATCACAGCCCCAGCACATGGTTCATCAGGGCTCAGCTCCGTTGCACTCACTACTGGTCAACTGAGCTGAGCTGCTACTGCTGCCGAGGAACACTGGAGCATTCACTGTTGAGCATCAGCGGTTGGATTGGTATCTCGGAATACCGCTCATCAGCTGTTTTAGGTGGTGGGGATCATTGCCGATTGCTGCCGTTCACCACCTATCGCCACCATTCGGTGATTGGCGGTGGCAAATGGCAGCAGCAGCAGCAGTGATTGGTGGTGGGCGACAGTGGTGATAGGCAGCCTAGAACAGCTGATCGGCGGTATTCTGGGAGGTCAATCCAACCTCCAATCAGCTGCTTCGCAGAGATGGCTCCAGCATTCGGCGAACAGCAGCAGCGGTGACAGGTGGCAGCGGGACACATGATGGCAGTGGTGACAGGCACCAAATTCCCCCCCCCCCCAAACATTTGCTCTATAAGACACACAGACATTTCCACTCACTTTTTTGGGATGGGAAAGTACATCTTATAGTGCGAAAAATACAGTACCTAACTGGCAGCAAAACATAGGCAAATATAGGGGTTTTATTTAACTTATATATTAGAAGTTAATATAAACTACGTAGCTCTGTTTGCCATGTGAGAATAATATTTTATATTAAGTTTTGCAGAAACACAAGAAGCAAAAGTATAAAAGTTCATATTATCCAATACATTCAAAATAATTGTACCCTGTGTGGGTAGACTATAGGTCAAAATATGAACAGAAGAGTATTTCTGAACTTACTTTTTGAAGCCTCTACATGTCCATTGTCAGTTTTCTCTAAAGCATCCAAGCATATAACATTTTCCTGAGCCTGTTGACATTATAATTCATACTTTTGAATTAACAAAGTAGTATTAATACCACAATACTATAGAAAGGAAAAGTCTAAATAACGGCACTTTCATTATATCCTTGGACATCTCACAAATTGCTTCTGATGGTTAGGGTTACCTCCAGAGCCAATTTGGAGTTCTTGAAGAAAAATAGAAGAAGAAAAAATTATCTTCTCCTATAATATTGGATTTAGTCCAAAATTAAGAATGACACTTTAATAATGAAGAAAACAAAAACAAATCAAAGCTCCAAATCTGTTCATTTTTAGCATTATTTCAACAAACACTCAGAAAGTTCAATAAGGTCCAAACATACCAACTTGGAAATGAATATTTAATTAATCAATTAAATTTATTAAATGTATAAGTTTCTTAGCAATTTATTTAAATAACCCCCCAAAAATTCAGTAAAAATTATTAAAACAGTTTAAACTCACATAAACAGACAGCGAAAACTAAAATAAACAATATAGAAATAAAAGAATTCTAATCATTAATCTAGTGATTAGATCTAATCTAATCACTAATATGTACCAATGAAATTCAACACTTCTCCAATTATATTTAGGGGGGGGGAAGCAAAATCCAATATCACATGTGTAAACTTCAGCTTTTAATTTTCTCCTAGTAGTTACTAGGTCCCCTAAAACTATACTTAAATGTGTTTCTCAGGACCAAATGCTAAAGAATAGGTGAGAATGAAAACTGCTTGCTCTGTTGATAGAAACCACTCTGTCATTTTGCCAAAATTGTTATCTAAACAATTGCAGTCCATCAGAAAACAACTTGATAAGCCTGATACGTAAACTTTAAAGAGTTTAGTAAATACCACTTTCTATTTAATGAGAATAAATTACAGAACCAAAGAGTTGGAAGTGATTGCAGAAGTCATTTAATCCAACCCCTTGCCCAGTGGAGGAATACTCATACCATCCTGAACAAATAGCTCCCTATCTTTGGTTGAAAACCTTTAGTGATGGAGCATTCACAAATTCAGAAGACAGGCTGTTTCACTGCACAATAGCTCTTGCAAGCAGGAAATTTGTTCTTATTTCAATCTTTCCCTGCTAAGCTTTCATGAACTGTTTTAGTCTTACCCATGGATGCTATGGAGAATAAATTATACGTGCAACATCCTTCATGTATTAAAGCTGCTATCATATCTCCTGTCTTCTCTTCTTTAGGCCAAACGTAAGTTCCTTTAAGCATAGGATTGAGCCTCTAAGCCTTTTACCATCCATGTCACTTTTCTTTGCACCTATTCCAGTGTCACAGCATCCTTTCGCATGGTTGAGACCAGAACTGGAAACAGTATTCCAGTAATGATCTGATCAGGAGTGGTAGTACTTCCTGTGATCTTAATACTATATCTGCTGATACAGTCCAAAATTGCATTGGCTCTTTTGGCAGCTGCAGCACATTACTGGCTCATGTTTAATCATGGTCTGTCAAGATTCCCAGATGCTCCTCACACTTTTACTATGCCAGATACTTATTTTTTATCTGTACATCTGTTTTTTCCTAAGTTCAGAATCTCACATTTCTCATCACAGATAGCCATTTAACATTGAGTAGAGATTTGCTTCATTGGTTAATTCAATCCTTTGATCATGATGCATAATCTCTTCCTAGTTGCTAAGGATGTATTTCCAGCAAATTTGCTCAAGGCATTTCTCTTGCTGTCATAAGGGCCACATATATATTTAGGAATAAATACAGTAAACATCTTTACATGTAGTAAGCACTAAACATTAATTTTCATTCAAAAAACAAGAGTTCTATAGATTATCTCAAAATACCAACCTTGAGGTTTTTTTGTTTTTTTGACTCTTCAGCTGCAATACCAGCTGCTTCATTTAAATATTTATTACCAACTTTGCTTTCAAACCATTTTAGATCTACAAAGATTTCACTGAAGTGTTCACGATCAAACTATTAACATAAAGGGAAGGAAAAACAAGCCATCAGACATTCCATAACCTGTTTTACAGATAAAGTTTAAAAACAGAAAGGACCACATACAGTTAACCAAATACTATATGCAAAAATAGTATAGTAAAAAATTCATAAGGCAATAGATGAAGCAAACAAAATAGTTATACTATTAAGTATTGAAAGGTAATCAAGAATTATGGTAACCTTTATGGAAATCTCAAATTACCTGTCAGCTCAAAAGAGTATTTTCTTCTAAAATAGAGGTTCCTAACCTTTTCTAATACCCCACATCCCTAGAACACTACTGATATATTCTCACACCCCTTACAAAAGTAAATAATTATATGCATATAATAATTATATGCATATAGTAAATAAATATACACTATAATTTTGAAACTTTTAAACCCAAGTTTCTGCACGCCCTGGAATATTGTCTATTCTAAGCTAACAAGGTTATATCTTAAAAGAAGGATTATTAGCACACCAATTCTTAAAAAAAAGAAATGCAGGCATATTCTGTTTATCCAGATAGTCAGTTGCTATTCCACTGGGGAATTATGGAATTTTCCTACCAACAATGTGGATGACAAATATTAAATCAAGCAAATATAAGTATTGTCCTTTGAGCTGAACATAGTTTATTGGGTAAGTAATTAACATAGGAGAAAAATCTTGCAAACAGGTCTGTCTCATACAAGGTGTGGATACTTCAAACTTCCTAGATACTGTTGTCAAGAGACTAACATTTCAGTTCACTTCAGTTTCTATAAGGGCAGTTGTGATCAAATGTTTATTTATTTATTCTGAAATTTATCATATTGATTATGTCACTTCAGAAGCACAAAAAGTACAGCAGCCATTATGAAATCCACTTGGACAAAAGATAGAGATTGCATACTAGCAGCTCTGAAACTGTGTTGCCACGGTTCAAATATTTTATGGTGCTCAAGTGGTGCCATTTCCACATTATAGGCTATTAGAGATTTAATAAACAGTTCTTGAAAATATTGTTCCAGGCACCCAGAGGTACAGTTAATGTATCCCTCCAGGTAAAAGCAGAGTAACCAAAAGTCGAGCTAAGGGCCTGGCTACTAATTTACTCCACTGGCTTAAATACTACTATTTTTCATCAAGACTGATCCCCTGAATACTTGCAAATCACTCACCTAACACAAGGTGTCATTTGGACTCCTCTTTCTGGATTACACTCAAGCTAAAAGAGAGAGGGTTCTAGACATGAAATATCAGAATGAGTTCAGCCAGATTCTAGCGTACATTGGAAATGTATAAAGCACCATAGATAGCAATTAGGCAGTTATTTACAAAAATACTGAACAAAAACTTTTTCAAGAGCTAAGCTTGAAAAGTTCCTTTCTTAATGAATTCTAATGCTATTTGTTTAATTTTATGTAATACAAAGAATACATACTTACATCTGACAATTTTATAAGGTATTTCTCAAAGCGGGGCAAGTTGAGGTGCCCACTTTCATTTATATAACCTAAGAAACAGAAGAAGAATTTATATTTACAACCATGAGCTGTGTTTCCAGCCCTGATACTGGATTATACTTTTAAAAAATGATCTATACTTATTTCTTCTGTTCAATAAAGGAATTGTGGAATCTTCCCATTGAACAATGCGGGTAGCATACTAATAAACACAGATGCCTTTTTTTACTGCAGCTCTCCACTGTTATTTAGATCAGATTGGAAAAGCATGGGAGGCTGCTAAACGGGGCACAATATCACTTTTTCTTCCAATGCCAGTGGAAAACAAATGCATGCAAATCAGGATCTACTGGGTAGATCAGGTCAAAAAAATCAGCTCCACAATAACAAGAGAATCATTGATTTTTACATTCTTCTTCCTCTTTAGTTAAGTGAATTAGGGAAGTGCTTATTTGAGCTGCTTCCAGTGTTTTGAACTCAGACAGTGTTTTATTCTTTTCCTTTTGCTTTGGCAACATGCTTGCATATGTTCCTTAAGGTCATCTTCTTTACAGGTAACCCATGCCTGGTACCACTGACTTTCAGGCACTTTTCTACTCTTGTTGAAAGGCCTACAAGGCCTATCCAAAACAGTTCTAGGTCACACCAGATCTTCTTTACCAAAGCTGCCACAGAGCCAGTTCTTTATTTTAGGGCTATGACCAGCACTAGTTATGTGCCACTCTGCAGGGAGCCTAGATCAGAGGGAAAATAGGTGTATGGAATTGAGTGGCTTTCCTTGGTGGCTCTAGAGCTGATGGCTAGAGAAGTGGCAGCTGGCCAAAACTGCTTTATTTTAGGCACAAGCCAGGAGGACCGGGACCCATTATCCATGTGCTTTTTGCTGTACATTAAATAAATAAATGCAGAACCTGGGTGGGGCAACTGCAGCTTTGAACCACCATTCTAGCTCATGTGTGGTCTGTGCCAAACCTACCAGAGCCTCCTTTAACCCTTGAGACACTTGCTTAATGACAACTGGGATTACAGTTGTTGAGTGAAGGGGTCACATTGGTATCTCACTTAATGACCCCTTTGCTTGACAACCAAGATTTCAGAGCCAACTATGATAGTCAGGAAAGGGCTACCAGTATTGTCTACAGAACCCAGTCCACAAAATGGAAAGAAAAAATGTAACTTCCAGCATGATACAGACCACAATATCAAGATTAAAATAATTATTTTCTTTCCCATTCTACCTTTTACTCTGTAGCAGGGCCTAGTATAAGATCATCTTGCAGTAACTATGTGAGTTAGCTTACCTCCAAGTTCAGGCAATGTAGTCATGTATGTTCTATAAAGCAGCGGCAATGCATCATGGTTAATATGAAAATGAGGTAGATGAGGAATAAAATCATTTCCAACAAGAAAGCCCATTAAAATCCAATCATCTATTATTCTTTCAATTTCATATGGAAACGAAATCTTGTCCTGATAAATAATGTTGATACAAATAATTAATTAACTAAACATGTAAACCTTTAGCAACTTTCAATGACTTTTAGCTAATCCACTCATACTTACTTTAACTGGTGAAAATTCATAGTCAATATATTCTCTCATTAATGATAAGTGCAAAAGATGAAAAGTGGTTTCTTCTGGGGCACTTGCTCTGTAAATTAATACAGTTCAGTAAGCTAATTAAAATGTTACATTTCGTAGATTAAAATGTGAATGCTTAATATGAAGAAATACAGTGGTTTTGGTTATTTAGCAGTTTTGCATAACTTCCTTTGCCATCATTTAACAATTTTTTCAGCAGATTACCTTTGTGATTTTTTGCCACCAAACCGGACCTCTTCTCTTAAAAGGGAGAAGTGTGGGTCATGACTTGTCAGCCCAAGCATTATCTATTAAAAGAAGTAATTTAATAGAACCAATCATTTAAAAATTGATCAATAATGAATAAGTTATTCTCAGCAGCTTATTATACCCTGATATCAAAAGATCTCATTGACATCCATGAGAATAACATTGCCCCTTTCCACAACGGAAAGCATACTATAAAACAAACTGCTTGCATAATGCATACAACCCTACAAAATATCAGGCAAACCTGATCCAGTGTGTAAAATAAATCCTTGCAACCTAAAGAGACTCAACCACAATTATTGGCATTTATAATCAAGAATCTTATTTCTTATTTTTTTTCCAAATAAATCATGTTTACATGTAAACATACCAAGTCAGCATCTAAACCATAGAGACAGTGTCTTGTGTTTGGATCATGGTCAGGCTTTGTTTTTTCTGATCTAATAAATTCCATAATTTTATGTTCTCCTTCTCCTGGTGTCTGAATGAAAAGAAAAAACAAATTAATAAATGTTGAATTAATAACAATTAATTTAAGAAGTCTTATAAAAGTAAATAGTAACCTCATGGCCTGATAAGTAGACAGTTATGCCTTGCCAAGATTTGTCTGTGGAAATCTTCATATTTACAAAATACTTCAGATGTTCGTGCAACCTGGCCATAAATTCAGTCCCTAATAACAGAAATCTAAAAGTTACATTTTCATTCACTAAAATCTAAAAAATAATTTTTTTAAATACCATGGAAACATATTTATTTAAAAATTTTCACAATTTTTAACAGTACTAATATTTGAAATTATGTTAAACATTTACACAATTATAATACAGATAAATGTTGAAGTTAAACATAAACATAAACATCTCTATTACATTACTTCAACTACTTTCTGATTTCAGGAAATAGAACCTCCTTGGGACTGCATCTCCTCCATTAGAAATCTTCTTAATCAGAAAAAATACTTTAGTTTGACAAACGTAATGGGAGTGTATCAAACAAGATTATTCAGGCACACAGAATCCATATATGTGTAAAACAGAGAATTTGCTTATTAATTGGTTTTAGTATATAATGGAAGTACTTAATTGAAAAGAACAGTAAATAATGAATAACAGTAAAATGTAGCTTGCAATTCATGGTATGGCAAGGGAATAAGGGCAGGAGAGGGGGAATTCTATAACAGAGGTACCATACTGTTTAGTTTTATATCTGTGGCCTCTGATATATTTGAAAATCACATTCTTTTATTTTAAGGGGAGGATAAATTTTTCATGAAAATAAATAAAAAATGAAGAAATTCAAAATAATGTAGCAAAATTACAGAATTCCCTACCTGGTGTAATGCAATTAGAATCAAATCTGGATTCAGTTGGAAGAATTTCTCCTTTTTCTAATGCCTTCTTAATTTTGTCTTCTGCTTCCCTTGCTGACCTATAACAATACTTTGTAGTTTAGTGCTGCAATAATCTGATGGCTACATATTACAATCTCACAACAGTTCTGTAGAGTATGGTAGAAATATCTTCGGATTACAGATATACTTTGCAGGAGAATACCCATGCCAGCACTTGCTCACACATAATGTACAGTTTCCTTAGCAAAATAAATTTAATAAAAGTTTTATATTATTTAACATTCATTACTGTACAGCTATAAAGTTGCATGAAATAAAACAGTTGGCAACATTGTTAACATTGAATCTATATAGATAAAATCATCCATGGAGTTGTGAAACAAGTCCAACATCTCCCCCTGAATTGAGAGTAAGCCTGGGGATTGCTTGGTAGCCCTTTGATGAAAACGCTTAAAGAATCTTACTGACAAAGACCAAATAGAAAATCTATATTATTTCCTATATTAGACTAAGAAAGGCATACCATAGCTTACAAAGGCACCACCATTTTGAGGGACCAGAGCTGAATGCAGCCCCAGAAATCTGAAACTATCATTCTAATAGAAAAGATAGGAGAAATTAACATATAATTAAGGCATGATTATACACTGTATTTAATAAATGAAACTGGTTTTAGTCAGTTATCAACATAAATTAAACAATATCAGGTCTCCATTTTGTTAACCTGCATTTTGGAAAGTAGGCCATGAAATGTTAAAAAGGTGCATCCTCTAACACAATAAAACATGAAAATGACTGGATGAAAATACTTGATGATTCAAGTATAGCTGTAAAATGAAATGTCACATACCCATGCAGACGTATGACATCAATTCTGGCTGCAGTCATTAAGTGAATCACTGCGGGTCATTAAATATGATGTCATAGGACCACAACTTGCAACTTCCTGCTGGCTTCCCCACTGAGTTCACTTGTCAAAATTTGATGAAGTTTGCAAATGGAGACTGTGCAACTGTTGTAAATGCACACCAGATACCAAGCAATTGCATTATGATCACGTGACTATGGGGACACTGCAATAGTAGCAACTCTGAGGACCAGTTTTAAGTCTACTTTTTCAGCACCACTGTAAATCTGAACATCCCTGAATGAGTTCAATGGTCAGTAAGTAAGGACCACCTGTACTATCTCTCCCTACATGGCTTCCCTTCAGAAAGGAATGATTGGGTTGAAGCCAGCACCACTTGTTCCCCCTTAAGTTTCTCTTTGGGACCAATGGCCAGAGAAGTCAGTTTGTTACCAAGAGCAGGAAACATTTCTAAAGCGCCATAGTTTTTCCACGGGAAAAAAAAAGATTGAATGATCAATCCTATATTCACTCCTATAAATAATCGTAAGAGTATGAAGAAACAAGCATATTGCATCAAAGCCTGCAGGAAGTACAAAGAGACCAGTGAAAACAATAAATGAAAAACCCATTTTACATACATACCTAAAACGTCTGCCACGTTGCTGGTTCATTTTTGCTCTTGGAGCTACTCCATCAACTGCCATAAAAAAAACTTTTCTTGGTTTAATAATGCGAAATAAAACTTCTAAATAGTGAAATATATCAGCAAAGATCTTATCTTCAGAGATTCGAAAATGAACATCATCATCATTAGGATGTGAACATTGATGAATAATGCCATTCATGTCCAAATATAAGTTGTCAAATTCTGGAATCTAGAAAACACATTAAAAAAAGAAGTTGTACTATAAATACAAGTTTTAATTCAGTTAAATTTGAATGAAAATTGTACTTTGCATTATCTAATTTCATTTCATATCTCTATTTGGAAAACACATATGCTAATATTCAATATATTCTGCTTATAAAAAGCCAACTAAGTTTCATAGAGACATATATCCTGTCTTCCATGAAAGTTTTGATTAAAAATAAAATTCAGAAACTGCTAAAAATAAGCTTTCTACTGTTAATAATTATTCTGTAGTGATTACATTAACTTTAATTCTAAACTCTTTCATTTTTTAGTAGTCCCAGAACTTTTCAAAAAGCACATTACATAGATCCATATTTATTTATTTAGAGAATTTATATGGCCATCTACTCACTTTCAGTGACTCTAGGCATCTTACAAACAATAAAAAAACTAATATAAAAAGACTAAAAACAATAATGCACGCCCCCCCCCCCCCCAGGTGACAACAAGCAATTAAACAAGCCATTTAATGGGCTCCATCCCGCTTTCCAAGCCTTTGGGCAAAACCAGACTTTCAGGGCCTTGTGAAAGAGTATCAAAGTAGGAGCCAGTCTAATCTCCATGGAGATGATGTAAAGGAAGGGAGCCACTACGGAGAAGAGTCTTCTGTATCCCACAGATCTATCTCCTTAGGAGTGGGAACCTGCAACAACATTCCCTGCCTCCCTGCTCTAGTAAGTCAGATGGATGTAACTGGAAAGAGACGGTCCTTCAGATAACCTGGTCTCAAGACATGTAGGGCTTTAAAGGTGACAACCAGCACCTTGAATTGCACACAGAAGCTCCATCGGGAGCCAATGCAGCTCCTGCAGGAGAGGTGATACCTGGGTCTGCACAAAACCATATAGACCACTGCATTTTGAACCAAGTGGAACTTCCAGATGCTTTTCAAGAGCAGCCCCATGTAGAGCACATTGCAATAGTCAAGAGGTGACTAGGGCATGAATGACTGTGAGCAAGGATTGTTGGTCCAGGAAAGGGTGTAACTGATGCAAAACCTGCAGTTACACAAAGGCCCTCCTGGCCATGATTGCCACCTGCTCCTCAAGCAGGAATCATGAGTCCAGGAGAACTCCCAGATTGCTCACTGGATCTGTCTGGGGCAGTGTAACCCATCCAAGACCAGAGATGGCAATTCTTCATGGACCAAAGAATCCCAACTCTGAGCCACTCGGTCTTGCTAGGGTTCAGTTTCACCTGTTGCTCCCATCCAGCCCTTAACAGCCTCCAAGCAAAGCTACTTAATTTGAAATAGTCCAATTCAAAACATTTTGCATACTATTAACTTGTAAAACCTTACAATGTAAAATCTTAACAAATGGCACAGAAGTTCCAATTTTAAATATTTCAGAACTTCAAAAGCCTATCTGACTGAAGCATATCTCTTACCAAAATAGCCAATGTCCTATAAGAGTATTGAAACAGGTTTCAATTGTGCTTTGCTGATTAAGATGCAAGAAACACAACCCAATGGTAGTTACACCTATTAATTTTCTCAGTACAAAACTTATTGAAGATGCTGAACTTCACAATATGTTCCAAATATTTGCGTATGTAATACAATTAAGGGGCAGTGCTAAATTTTAATACTAACCCATGCTGCTATAAAATGATTGGGTATCATTCAATCTAACCTTGTGCTCCTAAATACACAGGTACCCACCAAGCTTTTGACATATTCTTGTTAATTCTTTGCCCACCTAATTTGGTCAGCTTTCACTTACTTTTACTTTCATTTATGGTAAGGATGACTTTGAATTACTGTGCTACTTCAAGTATTGGGAGTGAAGAGAGTAATATTGAAAGTTCATCCCTTTTCTTGTGGAAATGGGCTTCAGAATTATTATTGCACCAAGAAGGGCAATATAGAAGCTCTCTCTATAGGCTTGCATATGGGTGAAAACTATGCATGTGAATCTCCTCAGAAATGTGTGTGTGTGTGTGTGTGTGTGTGTGTGTGTGAATAGCTAGATTTGCATATGCATTAAATTATAATGCAGCTGGCTTGCATCTGACTGAACATTTTCTAGGAACACTGCTCAAAAACTGTATGTTCCCAACAAAAGATATAGCATGACATTTTACATGCCTTAATTTCTAAAAGGTTATCTACTGTGGCCCACCAAATTATATATGACTAAAATGCTTCTCATCTTCTCAAAACAGCAAGATCCAAATAATTTTTTATTTTATTATATTCAAAATATAATACAAGTATATAGAAACACTTAATAATGAACATACAAGTGTACATGATTCTTATGAACTCATCATGCTTTGCTTTGCCATTTTAATATCAAAATATGTAAATACTTTAACCCATACAAAAAATATTAAAATAAAGCAAAGTAACAAAATAAGGAGAAAAGTTATTTAAAAATTCTTACATTAGATCATGAGAATAATAGGCACAAAACGTAACACAAACGGCACTTAAAATATGTAATAGTGTGAAATGGTAATCTGTGTTTATTTAAAAATTATTTGAGGATTTACATTTTGAAGCGATTACAGAAAAAGGCAGTAGGCGTACATTTTCAGGCCAAAATGTTCTATACAGGTAGTCCACAACTTATGATCACAATGGAGCCCAACATTTATGTTGCTAAGTGAGAAATTTGTGAGATAAATAAATGAGAAAGAGCAGAGGTGGTGCAGTGGTTAGAATGCAGTACTGCAGGCTAGCTCACTGCTCACTCCAGTTCAATTCTGAGCGGCTCAAGGTTGACTCAGCCTTTCATCCTTCCAAGGTCGGTAAAATGGGGATCTGAATTGTTGGGGGCAATATACTGACTCTGTAAACCACTTAGAGAGGACCCTAAAGCACTGTGAAGCAGTATATAAAGTCTAAGTGCTATTGCTATTCCTATCTGTTGAGTTTTGTCCCATTTTATGACTTTTCTTGTCACATTTGTTAAGTGAATCACTGCAGTTAAATTAGTAACATGGTTGTTAAGTGGATTTGGTTTCCCCATTGACTTTGCTTGTCAGAAGGTGGTGATCGCATAACCCCAGGACACTGCCAACCATCATAAATGTGAGTCAACTGTCAAGCATCCAAATGTAAATCATGTGACCATGGGGATGCAATAACTGTGAAAAATGGTCACAAGTCACTTTTTTCAGTGCCATTGTAACTTTGAATGGTCATTAAATGACATTGTAAGTTGAATGAGAATCAATAGGAAAAAAACAAAATAAGTCTGCGCAATATTTCCATTTAGAACTGTACTTTTAAAAAGAATTTTTATCCAGAAATTCAATTTTGGATTCTATCTAAATTTTATCCATTATTTTTATTCTGTATTGTCACAATAAAACAACTGACAAAAACGAAGAAGCTATATATGTAAACTAATTTATCTTGAATTAAACCATATCCACCAACACTAGGGTTGTATAAAATCATATTACAAACTACAATGGCTTATTTTAGAAACAATATTTCTCTGAAACAAAGTGCACTGTCTTTAATCTAGTATTTTATTTTACATTGGTTTAAAGCAGGACTGTTTAACTGAGATGCCCTCAGGAAAAGAATGTCAAGCTAGGAAGCATAATAAATAATAAACTGATAATATTGCAACTGTATGATACTGCACTTAGCTAAATTCATACAGCACTCATATGCCAAAATCAATCAATAGTATTATGCCTTAGCACAATTAATTATACCCTATGCAAACTATTCCTAAACTGTGATTCAATAGAAATTTCATATGATTTACTTGTGTTAATTCTGCTAGGTAGGACTACAGTATTATTTGTTTGTTTCCCTCTTTCTCAGCATAACCACTTGTATTATTGTTCTTCAGTCTTTGTTTTTAATTCTTTGTATGTCTTTCAATTGTTGGCCAGTACAAAAGAAAATGTACTGAATTTTTAATGTTAACAGACATGAGGAATGCTACATTTTCTCAACACCTCGCACATTTTCAGCAATCTACTCCTCTTCTTCCCCCAGTCTGTTAAAAAGATTAAGTGCTTTATGAATCCGATTTAAATTTTAAAACAATACTGATAAGAGGAGATGTAATCTCCTTAAACACGCTGTTGGGCTAAATAGGAAAAGGAAATATTTTTAATGACGTGGAGTGTTTTTCCATGAAGCAGAACTGAAAATAAATTGGCAGGCTCCAGAGACACCTACAAATAAGAGCCCGCCACTCTCTTCTGCGGGGCTTCCCACACGAAATGAAAACTATCAGGTCGCTGGGAGTTTCAAAAACTCTTTCCAGACCCGCGTTTGTTCCTAAATGAGAAAAACCGCCGCTGACATTCGCGGTGAGGGGTCAAAGACACCCGGACAGAAAGGAAAAGTTGAAATGGGTTTGAATACGAGCAAGTTGTAGCCTTTCTCTCGGGCTCGCTCCTGTTTTCCACCAATTTCTCCTCTCCTGAAAAAAGAGAAAGCGGCCTAAAACTCTTAGCCCGGGCAAATAATAATAATAATAATAAAAAAGAAAGAAAGAAAGAAAAGAAAAATGAAAGGACGGCCAACAAGTCAGGAATCCAAAATGGTATCTCCGCCACGGCGCTTTCCAGGTGGGGATCCACGCAACAATTCCAGAGGCAGGCGCGGCTTTATTGCCAGACCTGCCCATCACACTAGAGGCCCCTCACGAAGAAGAAGAGAATCGCCCCGGGCGCGACGGCTAGGCAGCCTCTCAGCTTCCCCCTCCAGAGCAGGGAAGTGCAAACCGCAGCTGCTCACCTGATGCTCCTTCACCACCTGACTGAGGCAAGGATACCGCTCCGAGACCCACCGATAAAACTTCGGCACCCCCATAGCGGCCGGCTTCTGCCCTTCCTCTTAAGCTACCTCCCGCAGTTCACTCGGACCCAAACAACCGCCTTTGCCACCTTTCCTCTCAGGCAAAGCGCTTCCTTCCGCCAAGGCCCCAAATCATAGAGCGGGCCTCAGCAGAGCGGACGACTCAGCGTCGGAAATTAAAGGCGGCCGGCGGCTGCGCACGCTTCTTATTGGACGTCGTGAGAATTGCAGGTTTGCAAACATCCTGTATCGGCCAAAGTTTCCCCTTGTTTACAGTAGTGGCAGGTGATGGAGGAGAAAAAGTGGCGAAAGTAACTTTTTCGGTCCCTAGATTGCCATCAGACAGTAGGACTTTAGGATTTTAAAAATAATATCCCCTTGAAAGAGCCATAATGGGACTGGGGGGAAAGGGGGAATAAGAGGACGATCAGCAGCAAGGAAGTGAATAAGTAAATTCAAACTAAATAGGAAAAGGATTTGTGATGAAACATTTAAGCTTCTCTTAGTATCCTAGGAAATTGGCACCTAGCTAGCAGCAATCAATATACAATATATTAGAGATGAAGTTGGCAAGCAGAGGAAGGTAGAAATGGGAAGGTTCATCTGGCTCTAGCTGGGGAGGAATTGGTAGAGGTGAAGCGGGAGAGGTGAGGGCTGGTTGCTGTACTATTGAAATAGTGGGGAAATGGGTATTTTTCACAACCATCTAACTCCAATTCGGTGTTGAGTGTCACATATAATCAGTTATTTGGTGCCTGGGAGAGTGACTTATGAGGTAGCTGAAAGGGCATGGAGAGGTATGGTAGGAAAGTGCCTGGGCCATTCTAGGGGAAGCAAATTTGTTAATTTGGTTTGCTTCTAGTTCCAACCCCTTACGTATCTTAACCCAAATTAGTCAACCAAATTGCTGGACATGCCGGTAGGTTGGTAATAAATCCAGTCTTTATTGATGACTCCACTGTGGATGAGAAGGCATTGCTTGTACGTGCTGCTAAGAGCTGGCTAGATAATGAGCCCCTCTTTTTGAGATGGGTCCAGGAGTTTCATGTCTTGCTTTATTCCTGTCCCAAGCAAGAAAGGTATTATGGCAGTTGTCTGCTGGGAGATTAGTCCTGGCTATTGTGAACACTGTTTGGCATGTGAGGTTAAGCTAAAGGAATAAAATGGAGTTGCTGCTTTTGTGCTGTCCTCACAGAGGTATGCAGTGGTGGGATTCAGCCAGTTCGCGCCACTTCGAGAGAACCAGTTATTAAATTTCTGAGCAGTTTGGTGAACTGATTGTTGGAAGAAATCATTATGGCAGAGAACCGGCTGTTAAATTAGTTGGATCCCACCACTGGAGGTATGGCAGTATCCCTCCCTGAACTGCTTGATTTTACGGATATGGATTTGCTCAGACTATTGGTACTGGCTAATTTTAACCTTTTCTCACTGAGATTGGAGGTAATTTGAGAGTTTATTTTTGCAGTGGCACTACAGACCTATCAGCCGCTTAACCTTTATATTGCTGCCACACATTAGACCTAGTCCTAACTTTGGAAATGTGAAATGGGTTCTGGAGAACATCTCCACCCTATCTATGCATCTGTAATGATGGGATTAACCAAAACTACTATTGCAAAGAGAGCTGGCCAATTAAAATAGCTCACTTGGAGTATCTGATGAATCAGAAAGATTTCCAGAGATCGTTTGGATACAATGAATACAAATGAATCCTTTAGGAATGCTATGGGGCATGAGAGAATTTACTTCCTTTTCCCTTTCACTGATTCTACTGGGCTATTATACAGAATTTTATTTAAGTGGAAAGACACCAGCTAGAAACACAGCTGTGGATTTTAATGTACCTTAAGTGCAGTAACGTGATTAAAAATGAAATTATTCTGGAGGAAATTAGTTTAACTGGAAGTGAAGCCAATTCTTATTTTAATACAGTTGTGCAATGCTTCAGATTTATTCTCTCAAAAGTGCTTTGGGGCACATAGGAACACAAACATTGCACCTACAATACCTGAAAAAGATGCTTATTGTCCATTTTTTCCTAACCCTGACTCTATAACTTCTCCTAATGATGATATTATTAAAAGTTGAATGGATATAACTATTATAATATTGTTAGCTTCAGTGTTCACTATATCTTATCTAAAGCATTATTTCTAACTTTGGTTAACACTTTTAAGGATTCAAACAAATGAATTTGGGGCATGACAGTGAGAATATTAGGGACACAAAAATCTATAAATCTTATGAACAGACTGAAGGAGTAGGCATGTTTAGCCTTGAGAACTCAAGGCTTTAGTAGAGATTGACAGTAATCTTCAGATACCTGAAAGAATGTCATAGAGGACTATTATCAATTGTGATGAAATACAGGACACAGAATATTAATTTAATTTCTGGAAGTCAGATTCCAAATGAATTGCAAAAAACTTGGCTAACAGCAACAACGATTTGATAGTGGAACGTATGTTTTCATTCAAATAATTTATTCTACTGAAAAGTAGGATCCTACCCATAGAACATAATGAGATAGATGCAAATAAGCAAATATACACATTCTTACAGGATCATTACTGAAAATAATAATGGAGGTTCATCTGCATATAGCTATCATAAAATCAGTATGATAAATGTTTTGGGTAAAGTACAACTGTCTTTAATAATGATAGACATATTCTTTAGGTGAAAATTATTCTCAGAATAATTCTCAGTGGAGTATTTCCTTTCTCATTCATTATTGTTATTGTTGAAAGATTTAATATTTAACCCACTGAAATCCAGTCTTTCTCCTTTCTTAAGTATGTAGACCAGCTACAATTTTTCTCCGTTAATAGGAATCTGAGGTCCCTCTATTCCCGATTTCGTACTCAAATCATCTTAAATGCATTCACTTTCTATAACACACACACACACAATCACACATACATGAATTAGGACTCTGAACAACACAGCTCAAACCTTATTTTACTGTATGATTTGCAATATAATATTGAAATGGTTTGGTTAAGTAAGAAAATTAAACAGGGATTGAAGCCAAAACAGCTTTGTGATGGAAGGGTAAAGGAAATGAAAGGAACTTGAAGAATGAGAATTTTATGTGAGTAAATGAAATCCTCAGAGAGGCAAGATGTTTAAAGAAGAAAAAAACTCTATACAAAGTGTACACGGACACAGTAAGAACAAGGATGCTCTGCAAGGACAAAAAGGAATGGGAATGTACTGTGTAATTCTGTTATTTTTAAACTGTATTTATTCTCATCTGGTTTACCCTATTATACCTCTAGTATCTTTAACATTCCTAGCTCAACGACCTACTATTGTATTATTAAGCTTGTGGAAACAGCATTGTAATAAACAGAATAACATGCATTTCGTAATCAATTTTTTTTACTGGAATAAGTTCTATAAATAGAATTTCCACTGTATCAGTAGAAACAGTATTTATATACAATGTAAACACTTAAACACTGATCTGCATTAGCAGAATTTACTAAAGTTTTTTTAAAAAAAAAACTAACAGCGTTATCTGCAAATGACAGCATATCACATATATGGTGCCCAACCAAGATACATCTGACACAGCAAGTTTTCATCAGTTGAATCTTGAATAAGATGATGAACATGTCCTTCAATTGACAATGGTAGGCCCTTTACCCTGTTCCTATTTTTTATTACACCCTGCAGCCGCTGTTCTATATCTTGCACATGAGTCTTGGCCTGAAAAACAAAAAATAATCTACATAAGAAAAAGATATCATTAGTATACTGGAAGCTAAATTTTTAGTGGTAAGTATTCTGTCTTTCTGCCTCCAACATAAAAGATTGACTTCCCACTGAAGGTTTATTTAATTATATAAAACTGAGTACTATGTACTATACCAGGGGTGTCAAACTGGTGGCCCGGGGGGCAGATGTATCATGCATGGACCACGGCCACCCCAGCTCCGCAAAGGCAAACAACGTTGTGATATGACACGTGACACAATCGAGTTTGACACCCGTGTACTATATACTAAGCCATAAATTACAATTTACAGTACATACTATATAATGTATACTTATTACATTAAACCAATCCAACTATTTTATGGTTTAGCATAGTGAACAAACTCTACAGCTAAACACTTATGAATGCCCCAGTCAGACTTGGAGCATATACTATTTATAGATTCCTAACTATCTTAAATGTTGCTAGGAGACTGGCACTTCCTGAAATATATATTTTTTATTTACATTAACCTTACATTTACATTAATTTACATATATTTAAAAAAATTAAAATCAACAGCAGATTAATTATGGTCAGCACCATTGCAGACAGGACCTAAGAGGCTTACATGCATCCCTATCTTTCTATGTAGAGGTGAAAAGAAAAATGGGGGAGGGGGGAAGCTCTTGGAGCATCAGTTTTTGCCAACCTTCTCTAGGATTTTATTCCCATCCCAGCAGTCAAAAAAGCTGATTAAACTTCTGTTAGTCATTTTCCTATCAGAAAATAGGGATGTCTGGAAGACATCAGATTAGCCATAAAGAACCCAAGAGTTGTTTTCAGGCTATAATAATTCATCTAATTTCAGTGTTAACTGAAAAATGATATTCATCATAGCATGCTCAATATGTGTGTAATATAATCCCAGCCACTGCATATATTATGATAAGAGCTTACTATATTAATAATAGGATATACTTCCATAAATTATTAATTTAGTTTCCATTGATACACATTAAAGACAGTGGTAAATTGCAAAACGAAAGTTTCGAGCTTAATTTTGAATTCTTCAATTTTTTAAATTCTTCATTAAAACCAATAAGAATCAGTGGATTCGATATGCATAAAATATGCTTTGGAAGATTATATATTTATCGGAGACAATTTGGAGTAGTGGCTAAAGTATTGGGCTAGAAACTGGGAGACCATATGTTTTAGTCCCACCTTAACCATAAAGCTAGCTGGGCCAGTAACTGTGTCTCTGCCCTAGGAAGCAGGCAATGGCAAACTTCCAAAATCTTACCAGAAATTTTAAAAAAATGACTTGAAGGCAATGGAAAAAGGTAACTGAATGTATATTTTGATAATAAAACATTAAAAGCACAATCTATAAAATTTAAATGAGAAATAAAAAAGTATTTTTATTTATATCATAAAAATTAATCTGCATCACAAAAATAAGTATTCTGAATACTATTTGGTATTAATTGATTAATGAAATAATTATAAAAAATGTATAGTACTAGTATACTAGTACTCATCAATATAAGAGAGTGACCTGATGAAAAACAAATAGATCATAGATTCCAGTTCTTGTAGTTATCTGTTCCTATTGTGTTTGCTCTTCTTGAATAAATTCAGTTATCATTCAAAGCAAGGTCATGTTGCTTAATATTATAGTGTCCATTTTTATTTGTTTACTGCCCTGGTGCAAAGTTTGAATTTTTAACCCTGAGTTTTACCAGCTTACCTTTTCATTGACAATTTCTCCAGTTTCATTTACTAAGGTTTTTGTATTGCCTCTAACTGGTTTACTCCATTCTACAAGGGGATCATGCAGAAAAGTCTTCAAAACACTAGGTTTGGAAGGGAACAACATATTTTTAGTTGCATTTGTTGTAATAAGTCTCATTAGATTCAGTTACTACCCAAATTTGCTGGGAGTAGAACAGCAGATTATTAAATAATCATCATAATCAGACTGACTACAAACAACAGCATGACAAAGTAGCAACAATGGTACACTGAAATACCTACAACAAACACCACTTGCCTGCAAGCAAGAACCTGTAGGACCACAAAATAACCAAAGTAATAGAAAATGAAGAAGTTAAAAGTGCTGTCCAATTTCAGAATTCAGACAAACAAGTGCCTTCCATATAACAACACCCCAGATATTAATTGTTCATAAGGAAAACAAAAGTATGTGGATAATGATGTGGCCGGAGATGGAAACAAAAAGAAAAGAGAAAGAACTGGAGAAAATCACAAAACGCAAGGATTTGCAAATAGAACAACTGTGGCAAAAAAAAACCCCAGAGTAATAGTACAGGTAGTCCCCGACCTACAACAGTTCATTTAGTGATCGTCCGAAGTTACAACAGTATTGAAAAAAGTGACTTATGACTGTTTTTCATACTTATGACCATTGCAGCATCCCTATGGTCATGTGGTCAAAATTCAGACATTTGGCAACTGACTCTATTTATGACGGTTGCAGTGTCCCGGGGTCTTATGATCACCTTTTGCAAACTTCTGACAAGCAGTCAATGGGAAAGCCGGTTCCACTTAACAACTATGTTACTAAATTAACAACTGCAGGGATTCACTTAATAACTCTGGCAAGAAAAGTGTAAAATGGGGCAAAACTCACTTAACAAATGTCTCACTTAGCAACAGAAATTCTGGGCCCAATTGTGGTTGTAAATCGAGGACTACCTGTAATAGGTGCCTTGGGTGCAATCCCAAAACATCTGGAGCAATACTTCAGTACCATCTCATTGACAAAATCATGAATTGCAAAAGGCAGCTTTTGTTGGAATGGCTTATATTCTGTGATGATACTTTAATACAATCAAACAACAACATCTGCCAATCTCATTTCTTTGGAAGGGACACAGTAGGTTGATACAAATGCCAAATCCAGTGTAAATAGCTGACTGATCATGCAACCGACCATAATCACAGGATGTAGAATAGGAGTCAAAGAATTGGAAGAGATCAAGTATCAAGTTCTGAAAATGATGTTGAGCATGGCATAAACTGGCTGTGGTGGTCTCAGAGGTTATTGGCACATTGACAAACTTTCTATCTGTCAATTACAAAAGGCCACACTGCTTGGAAAGAGATATATACTATGCCAATACATTATGACATCCTAGGTTCTTGAGAAGAACTCAATGCATATGAAGGCCAATACAGTTAAAGAACTGGCAATTGTGATTTCACATTGTGGTCTATCTAGATTTCTGTAAGAGCCTTGAAAAGTTAATAAGTGCATTGATTTTGAGCTGAAAGCCTGTGACTATACTTTTATCTACTTCGGTTTTCCCATTGCAAACCATTTTCTAATTCTTATTTGGGAAGTACCAAGAGCAAATCCAGAAGAGATAATCACAAAATAATTTTTTGTAGCTCTTTCTTAACACAATTGTTTATAATTGCATGACTATCCTGTTTGGACTGATCTCTGAGTCACAGAAACAGAGAAAAAGAAAAAAAATATGTAAGCAGTACTACCCATTGCATATTACAAGGTTTATTTATGCAATGTATAAAAGGAAACCAGGCTATCAAAGAATATGGTGGCTGGTCACTATTAAAGCTGACACCAGCCAGAGCATAGAAAAACTCAAAAGTGCAAGATCAGAAGATGAGAGACCTGACCCATAAAATCTCTAAAAGTCGGACACAACTAAATGGATATTATCATTATTTATGCAATGTAGCATGACAATAATGAAAACTTGAAGTTGAAATAATTAAGTGTAATGATTTTATGTGCACTCCCCCATCCTGTTTGAAGACCACTCTTTCTTTACCTCATGAGTGGTTCTCTCTGGTTACGCATAAGCCTTAAGGTAACTTCACAAGCTCTCCTGAAGAGCCCTTCTGTGCCCATGGGACCCATCGCATTGACCATGTTATGAGTAAGGCGAAATGGAACAATTTCCGGAAAATCAAAAGTTTCTCCCTTTAAATGAATATAAGAGAAATAAGTTCAGTAACACATGCTTCTCTCAAAAGGGAATGCAGTAGATTCTTATACCACTTGTATTATGCAATTATACAAGAAATTTTATTTATACTATTATAAGTTATACTATTATAATGTGAGTAGAGCTTATTTCACGCCTTTCAAAATTACTTTGGTGTTTGTGTACAGACTGGCTGATTATGTTTTGCTGTTAACCAACGTTAAATGTAATATAAATGTAAAAACAAAAGCCATATTTGTGATTTTTATTACTGGATGTTGAAAATATTCAATACATGGAACAGCTTCTTTAAATGGTTCATTGCTACATAAAACAAATGTTTCAGGTGTTTGGGTCTGTGATTGAACTAAGCAGAGTAGATCTGATTCATGCAAAAGTGGTTTGGTGATTGGGGGGGGGAATCAAAGGACATTAAAGTTGGAGAGAGATAGGGAAGGAAAAAAAGAAAGATGCTGGGAACATTGGGGGACACTGAAGTATGTTGTTTTGAGAAATCGGCAGGTGAATGAAGTGATGAAAATTCGGGGTGGGTAGCCTGATGTCATATGATGTGTTACTCTAGGATACTGGGATTTGAGGGAGTTAAGATAGTCCAATTGAATATAATAATTTGGGACTTCAGCAACAGAGATAAAGAGAAAGATGGGGAAACGCTAGAAAAATAAATGACTAGGCATGGGAGAAGCTCACTTCAGGCAATGATATTAGCAGCTCAAGGAAAGGAGGGAGAAGGGAAAATGCTAGAAGGGAGATGGGGTTGAATAAACACTTCTAGAAGCTGGTGAGGGGGATATGGGAGAGAGATTTTATTACCAATGTTGGCCTACTCACCTCATCCAGTTTGTTTTGTTGAGAACCTAAAGAAGCTAAGATTTCTAGTTTTTTCTTCCACTAAATGTGGGTGGTTCAAAATGATTTGGTAATCCTCCAGATTCCAGAACATATTGATTTTGTTCTGGGTTCCAGACAAAACATTATTCCCATTGAAGTACACCCCTTTGGGAGGCTTTCTACCCTTAAAGACAGTCTAGATAGGTTTAAATAAATAAAGTGACTGTGTATTGATACGTTTTCTCCCTTTAAGTTAAAAGAACATTTTTTTATATTGGAAGTATTGTTTGCAAAGACTGAAAGTTAAACTTGCCTGGAAAAATTTGAAGACTACTTCAGGTAGGCATGACTGCAATTCAGATGTAATTGTTATGCCAACTTACTTTGGAATAAAAAATATTTTAAATTCAATATTTAGCTGCTCACCTTATTAAACAGACAGTTGAAATCTACATGCACACATTCACCAGTTAGAGAATCAAACAGAATGTTTTCTCCATGACGGTCCCCAAGACCCAGCATGTACCCGACCATTGACATAACTGCAGTGGAACGACAATAGGCTGATCTGCTGCTGTACCTACAGAAAAAATAAAAATCAAGATACCTTATAGATGCTTGGTCATTTTTTAATAATTGTTGGTGGCACGATAATTTGTGCTCTCAGCAAAAACATTAAAAAATGTATAGTTTATGATGGCAACCCTCAACTTATGACCACAATTGGGAATGGAACTTTCATTGCTATGCAAGGTGTTTGTTAAGTAAGCTGCAACCAATATTACAACCTTTTTTTTTGTTGTGGTCATTAAGTGTATCATGAGTCATTAAATGAATCATGAGGGTAAGTGAATCCAGCTTCCCCTATTGATTTTGCTTGCCGGAAGCCAGCTGGGAAAACTGCATGTCGAAACCATGTGATTGCAGGACACTACAATTGTTGCAAATAAATACCAGCTGCTAAGCTCCTGAATTTTGATTATGTGACTGTGGAGAAACCGCAATGGTTGTAAGTGTGAAGGCTAGTCACAAGTGTGAAGACCAGTGATAAGTCACTTTTTTCAACACCATCATAACTTCTAATGGTTGCTAAACAAATATTTGGAAGGCAAGGAATATCGTAGGTAGGCAATCAGATTTTCTTTTTAAATTCTAGATATTACTGTAGTGTAATTCAGACTGTATATAAATGTATATTTATTACATTTATATACCACTCAACTCCCAAAAACTGTAGAAAAATACACTGACCATGAGGTAGGATCAGGGAATTTTCTCAGAAACCATTCATGAAAAATTGGAGGATGCCGAGGAAGTAGTGTTTCTTTGAAAACTTTCAGCTTTTCAGATAAAGGTGCTGTCTTTGGAATAATACACTGACGTAGCTCTTTACCAGTCATGTAGATACCTGTAAAAGAAAAACAAATATTCCATATTTTTCAGACTATAAGACGCACCTAGATTTAGAGGAGGAAAACAAGAAAAAATAATAATTTTTGGCCTGGCCCCCAGAAGCACTTTCCCGAACTCTCCACATGTCCTGTTTTCACCAAAAACAGGGCCGTTTTTGACTTGCAAAGTGCTTCTGGGGACCAGGGAGGGCAAAAATGGGATTTGCGGAGGGTTCAGGAGGCCAAAAACAGGGCCGGGGAGGGCAAAAACGGGACACTTGGAGGGTTCGGGCGGCTAAAAACAGGCCCGTATTCGATATAAGATGCACAGACATTTCCACCCATTTGGGGGGGGGGGGAGTGTGTCTTATAGTCCAAAATATGGTAATTACACTGCATATTCTGTGACAAATATAACCAGTAACTGTTGGTGAAGCATTGCAAAGCATTGCACTATTTCTCCTTCCCTATCCTTCACTCACACATTTTAAAGATTAAATCATCATTATTTTACCTTTTTCTTTGTATAATTTGATTAGGATATTTCGCAAACCAGCAGTGTTGTTCACCCATTCAATGATTCCACATTCCTCATTCAGAGGAATAACAGCATAGGTTCGGATGTGGAGTTCTCGTCTTCGTGACTCTGCATCTTTTCTTAAGCACTAGGGTAGAAACATAGCATGCTCCATAAGATTAATGTAAAACAGTACCTTTAATTTTATTTATTTATTTTTAATTTATTTATATTTATATGTCGCCCTTCTCCGGAGACTCAGGGCGGCTTACAATGCGTTATTTTCATTTTAATTCATTTCTCTGCCTCTTGTAATCCCAAATTAAAGGGTGTATATGTATACACACACACACACACACACGTATATAGACATACGCAAACATCAATTGCTTTATTTTCCCCCAAAAGATCCAATATTATTAAAAGTTTATATACTGTACAATATTTCTGCTACCAAGACCTCCTAAGTAATTAAAAATTTAAAACAATTGCAAAAATAATTTTAACAGAAAACAGTAATTTTGACAAAAGTATTGAATCTCTTTTAAAACAAAACACTGTTCATTCAAAATTTGGCAAATGAACCAAAATGACTTTATAAATATGGAAAGACAAATAATCTGGGTTCCTTTTAAACAAAGAAGCCTTGCATATCTGACTAGATTTTAAATATGTATTTCCATCAGTAGCACTATAGTATTAGAAAGTTTTGCTGAGATTTATATTCAAAATCAGTTTTCATAAAACATATCATATTATATCTTTTAGAATGTAGACCATTACTCAATGTATTAAATCAGGCTTGATTAAAACCAGAAAGCGTTCTCAGGTTATAGGCAAAATATTTAACAGCAAATAAGTCATTGATTTATAAGCCTGCATTGTTTAGAATGGGGACAGACAGAGGAACTGCAAGCAAGCATATTTGGGTAAATCAGTTCTGGTTAATCATTATACACAAACATGCTCACTGATAATGCTGATACTAAGAAAACATTTAGTGGATTCTCAGCAGCAAGTTTGCCACACATCCAGAAAAATGTTTAGAATTTAACCTTATTTATGAGGGAGTTGAATTCCATGAGTCGACAGTCTTTTCTAAGATCATCTTTTGGTTTACACATCATGATATAAGATTTCCCATCTGAACCTTTTAAAGTAATCTTCTTGGGCTTCTGAAGAGATGGAAGGATTTCAACCTACAATTAAAAAAAGAGGCACAGTTCTTTCAAACAGTCTCAGCCAACATACGGTACCTCACGGATATGTTGCTACTGTGAGGAAAATATAGTCTTTGATTTAAAATTATTCATTTAATAATGGTTCAAAGTTACAATGGTGCTAAAAAAATTGACATGACCTGTTCTCAAGATTACAACCATGACATCATCCCTGGGGTCATGTGATGACAATCCAGGCATTTACCAATAGGTTCACATTTATGACAATTTTAGGGTCTTATGGTCATGTGATCATGATTTGCAACTTCCCAAATGGCTTCTGATAAGCAAAACCAAGGAGAGAGGGGACTGGATTAGCTTAATAACTACAGTAAAAAAAATTGATAAAATCAGGTCAATTCATGTGATAACTTGCTTAATTAGTGCATCACTTAGCAACTGAAATTTTGGTCCCAACTGTGGTCATGAGTCAAGGACTACCTGTTTGCTGCCTTGTGGTCCTGAAGAAAAGACGTGGCATAACACTAAAATAATTTCATTTAAAGTCTTGATTTCCTTTTTCCATTTTACTTTGGCTACCAAGAGAAAAAGTCTTTGCTTTGGAAAATAAATTTAAGCCAAATTATAAAAATGCAAATAGGTTTAGGGGCCTTTTCTACTGTGATGTCCTCCCTTTGGAGGATGATCCCGCTCGAGCTGAACACCTGAACATTATAGGCATTATGGAAAATGTAGCTTTGTCTCCACATTTGGCAATCTGGCTGTAGAACTGAATGTGATAGATTGTACACTGAGGTGGATTGTGACTATGTTTTTGTGTTTCAATATGATTTTAACATGGTTTTGTATCCTTGTCCTTTTTATTTCCATTTGTTTATTTTTCTTGATGTTCTTTTAATTGCTGTGAGACCCAGAATCATTTTTGTGAGATAATTATTTCAGTAACAAGTTGGCAGCATTTATTAAATTTATATGCTGCCAACTTGTTACTGAAATAATTATATAAATCGAACAAGCAAACAAACAAATAAGGATTAACAGATACTAACAGTATCATCAAAACTTTCAATGTAAGCCCAACAGCCAGGAAATGGATCATGATTGGAATGTGTTCCAGGAACTGAAGGAAGAGTTGGTATCATTACAGATTGTAAAGGAATAAGAATCTGACTAAATGTTTGGTCTTCTACCAGCCTCTTGAGGTTTTTGAAATGAATAGCCATACTTAAAGTGGAGGTGCTTCCATCGACCTGAAAAAAAGTTTAAAAAGTAATCAACTGCAAAGATTCAAGAATATAATTATCTTAAGTATAACTTTAATGTCCACATGGTTTTTTCAAACTCATCATTATGAAATTTAGGATGTAATTTCAATCCCAAAACAAATTGCAACATTATTATAATGCTGAATATAATAATGATATATTTGAATATATCTACTGAAAATGTTTTGAGTGTTCCTATCTTTTGAAAATAAATGATATCCAACTAGTATCCTGCAGCTGAAAACATGTATCTATCAATGGGAAGGGGGCACAATTTTCAGCCATTAGCCCTCTTTTCCAACTCTATGCCATATTAGTCCTGGAACACTATCATCTCTAATAATCTTTAGATGAAGCCTACCTGAACCTATCATACAGGTATATAATAAACTAAAATCTTACATAATTAAGCCAAATGACTGAAGAATAAAAACATCTGGTAATGTTCCTTTACTAGGTCCCTAAATACTTACAAACTTTTGTGCATAAATATGGCCATTAACCAATTATTTTAGCATGACACTGATGATTGTCAAGAAGATAGCCAGAAAAGACAGAAAAAATAAATGATGCCCCAGAAATACAGAAGGATCTTAAAATGAAATAAAGGCAGTCACATCAAAGCAGACAATTAAATTTTCACTGGAATTTTGTATTTCAATTCTTGGTATGCTTCAGAACAATACAATAAAAGTTTTATAAGTTTTGTTTTAAAAAACTAGACATTTGACACCTTAATCCTTTGATTTATAAAACAAAAGAACAAACATTATTGGTTATGGGGATAGAAGTAATAGCTAACAAGTATTCTCAGATATTAATTACATTTCAAAAAAGCTTAGAAAAATCACAAATCTGCTTTAAAAAGATTGGAGTTTTCAGGAGTGTAGGAATTCGCACTGAAATATCTTTCTGCCAACTATTCTTTTGCTCTTGCCTTCAAAATAGTTGCTTCTGAGAGGTCCTTGGTGCTCTCTGAGCTTGATTATTTTCTTGCAGACGTTTCATTACCCAAACTAGGTAACATCATCAGAGTTTGGGTAACAAAATGTCTGCAAGAAAACAACCAAGCTCAGAGAGCACCAAGGACCCCTCATTTCAACCTTGAGCTATAAATATTCTGCTTTATTGATTGTTGCTTCTTTTAATTACCTAAAGCATATTTAAGAGCACTTATGTTGATGATCTTAGTTTAGATTTCCTAGTTTGGTTATGTTTTCAAATCCACGACATGAACAAGTTAAATCCAATCCTTTATAATAGATTGTAACTTATTTATAGATCATAACAAAGAACACATTGGAATGAATAATCTGATTTCACAAAATAAACATTTTTAATCTATCAAGAATATTAAATTATAGAAAATGAGATAGTTTTGTGCAGTATATGCATTACCGATTTGTTACAAAGTTCTAGGAGTTTATCTGTCAGGCGTGCTGCATCCACAATAAACTTGCCCAAAGATGCCTTCATATTAATAGCTTTGTTTAAGATTTCTTTGCACCTAGTGGCCCGCATTGGATAGGAAGACTGCAGAAAATACAATTTATTGAGTTTTAATGTTATCCTTCAAATCAAAATTTCCAGAGCAATTGACAATTACACACAAAAATTACAACAAAACAATTGCATCAAAATAAATTCAGAAGTTAAAGCCTCACAAAGAAAAAAAGTTTGCATGGAATGTAAAAGGCATTAAGTCTCACACTCCACAGAAACAAAATAAAGACACAAAAACTGAGCAACTCTTCTTCCTCATAGCTATCTATCTCAGTTTAGATATGAGTCCTTGAGGGAGCATTGTGGAAAACAAGTAGACTGTATATATACATCTTTGATCCCAACACACTTTTTACATAAGTAGGTTCAATACCTGAAGAGGGCTATTGAAAATAATATATACATTAATTATATATTTTTTTCTCATTCTGGTTAATAACTTGATTACCTGGGATACACATAAAATTGTTGCTCACAAGAAACATTTCAAGGAAGCATCTCTACAAATGCAAAAGTTGAATCATTTTAATATTTCCTGGGGGAGTTCTAACTGAATCAAAAATGGAACATTAGTGAAGGTACCTTAGATACTGCAGTCATCATCCACATAGCTTGTTGAGGATAAGCTAGAAAAACTTTAGCAATGATTGCCATAAGAACAAGGAAGACCTCATCATGTGAATGGCAGATTCGGGAAATCAGCTGAGAAAACGCTGTCAAAAACTGATAAGGGGCCAAGACTTGTGTATGTTCTGTAATCACTTTGTTAATTTTAGCCAAGTCATTTTTCATTTGTGCACGATCATGGCGAACAGCTAAACAAAGCAATGTAAATCAGTATCTTATTTCATGGAAAAAAGAAACATGTACACAATTCCAAACCAAACATATTCCCAAAATGCATTTTTGACATCTATATCTTTAAAAAATCATCCTTCTTTATCCTTTATTCTGCAGCTGCATATTGAAAATCCATTGAACATCCACAAGAACACATTTTCCTTAGTTATATCCCTGCGTAGAATAATTTAATTTCTTACAAATCATTTCTCCAAGTTCCAGAAAATGCAACAAACTTTGTTTATTCAACGAAGTTCTTCTTCAATAACCATTATTCTGTATTTTAAATCAACATATCTAAAAGACAGACCAAAGCATATTAAAAATGGACCCCTCAAAAAGGAATATATTTTCCTTTTTAAAATTTGGATTAGATGAGATTAGTCACACAAGGTATCTGCCTATTCGGCTAACATATTATTCTCTCCTCTTTCTCACACACAACGACCTCACAATCTTACTCATTCTTACATATTCACACTTAGCATACACTTCACATGACCCAATCTGTAGTTCACTCAAATCTGTATCAGCTAAACCTCAATGCAAAAAGAGTACTTTTTTTAATGTCTTACCTTTCTCATATTCATATGCTTTTGCTCCGAAGTCTAGCCACAAAGACAACATTCTTGGCATTGACTGGTATATGAATTGATTTCCAAAATACAAAGATCTGAAATTAAAATACCACCTTGCAAAATATGTATTTTATCAATGTCCTTTTTCTTCTGCAGTTTGTTTTCATTTTATCTCACATTAGTGGTTTTAAATTACATTTTATTTGACATGTTCGAAGAACAGAAAAAAGTGCAAAGATATAAAATTACTACTTTATTGGTATAGTTTATAAGAATTGGCAGCTTTTATATCTAACTTTGGATATTTAAAATCCTCTATCTAAGATTATAAATGCATTTATATAAAGTGTTTTATATAGAAAATGATTTACAATGTACTCTTTTTGGATATCTAGTTTATTATACTTTTTTTTTAGCTTTTTGCCCTGCCCATTAATTTAAATACAAATGTTGAAACTTCCAAGTTGCTCGTTAAATGAGAACTACCTGTTGTTGGCCTATGGCCACACACCAAGCCATGCACACTGATGTTGGCATTTAAGAGGAATACCAGTTCCCACACTGTTAAACTGTCATTAATCTAGTCATCTGTAAAATGTTAATAAACATCAGTATCTAGAATTACCTGAAAGAATGGGAAAAGAAAAATAAATACAAATAAACAAAGATCATTATATGCATTTATTGAACTAACCTTCCAAAATGAATAACAATGTATTTGATCAGGTCTCCCTGTTTTTCCATCTTGTTCTCTGTTACTGTAGGCATCACTTTATCATAGTATTTAGCAAGATAAAAATGCCCATTCTCCCATTCTGGCAAACAGGTGGTGACATCCTGAAGGGAAAAATATAGGTAATAAGTTTATTTATAGTAGTAATTAAAATTTAATTCCATGAGTCAATCGTTACTTCAAACATTTATAAACTCCTTCTAAGTTTATGCCACTGCAAAGTAATATAAATCCTAAAATAGAAAAATAAAAAACAAAATATAGGTGGTACCCAAAGAAAGCTGATATGAACAAAAGTGATCTAGCTTAAAGTTTTAAAGTTACATTATTTAAATGTTCCACTTTTAGCATTTACCTTATATTTTTTCATTACTGCATTACTCTCAAAGTTGGCTGTTTCTTCCATAAATCTTCCCACCAATAACAGGGCTTGCCCATGAATGAGCTTACTTTTAGCATCACATAATTCTTGACTATCTGGAAAACATAGCTCAACTCCCTTTTGAAGAATGATAAGACCTTGATGAGCCTCACCCTGAAAAAAGAGCAAAAAAATTAGTAGTCACATCACTAATTTTATCACAGAAGTTTTATAAATATATATTAACTTTTATATTAATCACAGATAAAATCAATCTTTTCAGGATACAATCAAAAGCATCTGTCAAAGGAACAGGGACAAACAACAAAATGTATGAAACAGAAATAGTTACTAAATTAATTTATCCTTATGATGGGGGTTACTACTTTATATATTTCTTTACTCTTTATTTATCTTTATACTCTCTTCTAGAGCACTGATTATGTTATCTAGTTAGTAATGAAACATCTGCAAAAAGCAACCAAATTCAGAGAGCACCAAGGATACCACACTTTCTTTATTATATAATTATAAGAAAAATATAATTTTTCTTTTTTCTTTTTCCCTACACTTTTATGCTAGTTTCTTTCTATTTTTGTTTACATTGTTTTGTGTTGTTTGTTTTGCCGTGGTGATGCAGTGGTTAAAATGCAGTATTGCAGGCTAATTCTGCCCACAGCTAGGATTTCAATTCTGACCGGCTCAAGGTTGACTCAGTCTTCCATCCTTACAAGGTTGATAAAATGAGGTCCCAGATTGTTTGGGGCAAAATGCTGACTCTGTAAACCACTTAGAGAGTGCTGTAAGGTACTATGGAACATTATGTAAGACTAAGAGCTATTACTATTACAATCAACATTCTTATATGTAAAAGGAACATTGTGCCACTTTGTAAAAAGTCTATCATACACTCTCATCTAAATACTATTTTGCCTTAGAGAAAAACCTTAATACAAATCTTTAAACTGTAATATTAAACACTACAAAATATTTTTTCTGACTATAATTCATTTAGTTCAGGATGAATAAGTGTAAATATTGTCCATTAATATGTGATGAAAACTCAAATATAGAAGAAATCACATTAATTCATATTTACCTTAGACCAGAGCCACTTTGCTCTTTCCACATAAAGTTCAGATAACTTGGATTCTCCAGCATTGAGGAGAGCATTATAGGCTGTTTGGTGATGACCAGCTTTACGTGCTACTCTGGCACTTTGGAGCCAACATTCTCCCATTTGCTCATTGGAATCCTCTCTATAGGAATATACATTATCAAAAATATACTGAGACACTTAAGACATTTCATGTGTGCCAGAGAATAAATTCTACATAGTTACAACTCTTACAGTCTTCAGATATTTTGCATCTATTAGTTTAGGGACTAATTGAAACTAATGATTTAAAGTAACAACGCTACAAAAATTTGACCCCTTTGTAGTTTCCTATATGAGCTATTTATAAGGAATTTTACTTAGCTTATAATATTATTTATGTTAGTATGACTTTCTGTATACCATCACTGTGAAAAAAGGACCAAAACCTACTAAATTAGAATGTGGACAATATTTTTTATTTTATTTCAACAGGCATTAAAGTGAACTCAATATGCTTGACAATCCAAGCTAGTGTAAATGGTTTTGCACTTCATGTGGTATTTTTCTTTATCATTTTAATTTCACTTTCTTTCAAGCTTTCATTAATATTTGGTAAATGACTGTGTTGTATACTAATAGCTGCCTAGGAATATTCTTCTCTATAATTTTCATGATTTATAAAACAGCGTGGTTGCATTCATTGCCATCAGATGAGTGAAATTCTAATAGAACAGAATTCTATTGGAATAGAAGAAGTTCCCAGATGCTGGAAAGGAACAACAAATTAAGTCTTCTGTAACCTGTTCATTTGTTTCAATAGGTATGGTTAGCCATTATGGCAAAGGCCTTTGCTCCCCCCAGTAAGATGTTCTAATGTTGTTATAATAAAGTATCATAAATTACAAAAACTGTGCAGATTTAGCAATATTTAAACACTGGATATAGCCTCTGCTTCACACATATTTATTATACTTTTCCTCTCTTTTATTTATTTTTTGTTGACTTAAAGCAAATGTACATATCATATGTTCTTTATTTGGCTAACAATAAATAGCTCAATAACTTAGTATCAAACTGACTCCTGTAGGAACAAATCTGTCCACTGAAGATTATGTAAATACACCTATAAATTTAATTTATTAAAAATTGTGACCTAAATATATCTTGGAAAACCAATCTGATAGCTAATCTATCTAAACCTCCAGTCAGCTATATGCTAGTTTGCTATCTATTATCTAAACTGTCATTCCATAAAACTGTTGCAAAATCAGGATCATGTAACTCTTCTGAGCTCCTTTTAGAAAGTACAATTTTGCTTTTGTTTTGTAAAAGTAATTGGAACTGATACTTCCCTTTATTAACTACACTTCAGTCCATTTTAATTTGTAATTCACATAATAAAGAAAGAAAGACAGGATGGGAGAAAAAAGGTTCCATGGCAGAATTCACCTTTTGACCAGGCCAAGCAGAGCCCGTCTAAATGCCAGGATTGGCTCTTTAGTTCTGTATGAATTTTGTGTCATTTCTAAACGAGCATGCCAGTTCAAAGAATCTTTACCATAGTAATCATCAGGTTTTTGAAGCAGGGATCCAACACTATGCTCCAGCTCACAAAGCATATGTAACCTATGATTTAAGAATATTTATCTATTAAAAGAGTATTTGGAAAGCTACAGACTTTAGAGATTGCATTATAATTTTGCCATACTGTCATTTCAGTGTATACAAGGATAGTTCATCTTTAGAAAATTATTTTAATGGAAAAATACCACAACGTTAAAAACCTGATTTAATTCAGATTAAGAAGAGCTCATTCTAGCTGGCTAGGTGTGGAAATTCTGGGAGTTGAAGTCCACATGCCTTAAAGTTGCCAAGGATGACAAACACTGGCCTAGAGAGCCTGAAATTCCCTTCTGAATCTAGTGTTGCCAAGTGTAAAACACACAATTTATATGTCTTAAAACTTTTATACAGATTTGCCCAATACAAGGGAATCACAAAATTTCAAATTCACCATTTTTATATTTGTTTTACTGGAAATATGACCTGACTCTTTTCTCTGTCCCAGAACTATTTAAAAAAAACTCATTGTTGAACTTAAGAAAAAGTCAAAAGAAAGAATGGTTAAGAAAAAATACAATATATTAAAAGTATATTAAAACAGCAAGATAATATTAAGTTTTGGGGAAAATATGCAGAAAAAATTGAATGTTTATTATTAAACAGCTATTTAAACATATTAAAAATACCTGATAATATATTCATATCCTCGTTGGTAGGAGCCCCTTTCAAAACTTGCTGCTGAAAGAGGAACTATCTGTTCTGCTCGAACAGTTCTCAAAGTTTCATAGAAAGTGGCAGCTTCTTTCTTTTTGGCTGACAGCAGCAACTGTCCAAGCCTAATACTCCATGTATTAGACTTCCCATCTAATTAAAGGAAGGTCAATGGTAGAACCAAAATTTCATGTTAATATAATCAACACTTCTGATACACACACACACACACACACACACACTCTTTACCAGAATGTTGTAACACAACCAGTTGTAAACATTCCAGTTCTTATCTAAAATGTCACAAATTACATTAATGTTGGTATTTTAGTTGCCACAGTTATGCCAGAACATTTTTGGAGACTTCCTATAAAAACATATTAACAAAATGAGCGTAAGATTTCTGTACTGTGCAAGGTGATGAACTAGAAGATGCCAAATTTCCTTCCAGCCCTTAATTTCCATACTTCTATATGTTAATGTGCTAAAACATTCAATGTTAACAAGATTTTTGAAGAGTGTGT
This sequence comes from Ptyas mucosa, assembly GCA_012654045.1. NCBI lineage: Eukaryota > Metazoa > Chordata > Lepidosauria > Squamata > Colubridae > Ptyas > Ptyas mucosa. Next base: position 21,177,623 of record WNWU01000019.1, on the reverse strand, counting down.
GTGTGTGTGAGAGAGAGAGAGAGAGAGACAGAGAGAGAGAGGAGGGAGGGAGGGATAGAGAGACCATTTAGATCATGAGTTGGGATGAATATGGCAGCATCTGGCACTGCCAAACAATAATATTTTAATTAAATATAAAATATTTTACTTGTTTTTTGAAATGGCTAAGATTTTGGTATGACACACAAGATATTGTAAGGGCATTTGAATTCCATTATTATTTCAGCATGTTTCCATTTGGGAGGGAGACCACATTTGGAGCATTGTGCTATTTCCAATTTGACAGTGAACATACAGGAGGCTTAATTTATCAGATCAGGCAGCTTGGACATCTCTCTTAGGACTGTCTTCATAACTGATGTGGGACCTACTATATGTTTTGACCTAACCTGAGGACATTTCTCCAGATGCTTTCTGCTATTGTGTGCTTGAAGGGGATGGTTGCAAACTACACTTCTACCAAGTAAAGTAAAGTAAAAATCCCAAACCTCAAGATGATTTTTTTAATGAAGATGGGAATGTTAGCTAACTTAAAATATATAAAATCAGTACAATATCCTTACTATTTTCTCTACTATATAGTACAGAAATAGTAAGGATGCTACTAAATTGATGCTCCTATTGCAATAGACAGTATTTATTAATAAAACAAATCCAATTCAAACAATCTCATGAAGCCTTCTGAATGTGATCAGAAGAATCTGATGAATTTAGAACAATTGGAAAACTCAAGTCGCTCTGTGAGTGAGATGGACAGTCCTTAAATAAAATAAATAAATAAAAATGAGAGACAATATTACTGAATTTTGTCCTCATACTGTTTACAACTGGTATATTCTATATTCCCCCCAATAATCAAGAGCAAATTAAGATAAAATTTGTATTTAACAAATATCACATCTTTATTTCAACAACCTGAAGCTAAATAATTTTCCAGGGAATCCCACTGTGTCAATTTCCAGGCAGCTTCTACTCTATAGCTGTTTAATTCAGGTGTCCATTCAGGTCTAGTAAAAGGAGAAAGGATGGTTAGATAAATATATATAATAGAAATAGTACGAGAGCCAGTTTGATTAATGTACTAGTCCAAAAATCTGTAGACCATTAGTTCTACTCCTGCTTTAGATGCAAAGCTAGTTTGGTGACCTTATGCCAGTCATTCAGCCTTTGTCATACTTATTATACAGCCATTCAAAACTGTGCATCTAGAGAGCCAATTTGGCATAGCGGTTAAGACATCAGACTAGAAACAGGAGATTGTGAGTTCCAGTTGTACCTTAGGCACAAAGCCTGCTTAGTGATCCTGGATTAGTCACTTTTTCTCAGCCTTTCAAAGGATACAATGGCAAACCATTTCCAAAATACCTTGCCAAGAAAACCACAGGACTAGTCAGTTGTCAATCATCATCACTGACTCAAAGGAGCATGCACACAAACACAGAGAAATAGCACTCACTATTCTATAAGGCTTAGAGAGCATACATTTTATTTATAATTTGCTCCCATTTTTAAAAAAAGCTGATGTTGGCTATTGCCATTGTAGGAACACTGCAAAAGGGATGCTGGCAGGCTGCATGAACTGAGAAGCCAAACAGTTTACATCCCTGATGTGGAGGTGTACTGTTCTCCTCTTTTCCCCTAAGATGCAAAAGGTTTATACTGTATCTTAATATGCCCAGCGACGTATTTTCCCAGAAAATCATAATGAGAAAAATAGTGTGGTTGATCAATTCTCCTTGTTGGTAAAAATAGGTGATGCACCCATATAATCTGTTTTTTGCCATCTATGATTCTACTCCATTTCTATCTACATGAACGGCTGAAGAAATAAATAAGGGTGCAGCTAATGAATTTTTTTTTCAAGCAAAATTTGAAGTTAAAATTAACTCAATTAGTTATAAATTATTACTGTTACTTTACTTACAATCCAGGCAACTAATGGAAAGAAATTGGAGACAAGAGTTTCAGTTTGTGGGTAAACCTGGCAGCCAGTCCAGGATTTCTGGAAATGCTTATTCTATCTGCACTAGATCTGTACATATTTCTCATACACAATAAGGCACAAGTGAGTCACCTTACCTTTTAGCAAGTACTCCATTCACTTGAGTGATTACAGTAGAGAACTGACCAAGACCTAACATGGATTTCACCACACCCTGATAATGAATTATCTAGAAGGAAGCAGAATAACAATTATAACTTTTCAGTTCATTATATCCTGTAAGATGCATACAAATTCTGCAACTCATCAAGTCTTATTCACAACCACATACCATAAATTAGTGTAATCGTAAAACCTAACTTTTCTTTTTGTCTTCAAAAAAACCAAAACCCAGCTATGATCTTCCGGGGACTTTTATTATTGAATGAAAATTTGATCATGTCTCTGATTTTCATCCTAGTGTGGCCTGCTTTACAAAGAATAAGGTGACTCATACCGCAATAGTTTACAAGCAAGAAAATAGCACAAGGGGAAAAAAAAGAATTTGTCATGTCTTTAATGATATGTCTTTAGGTTTTTTTCCCATGTGTCACCAATGTACTATGTACTTCCAAATTCATCTAAAAATGCAAAGAATAAGGAGAAGGACAGCAAAGATAGCAAGAGATGAGTTGATAGATATAGCTACTTATATATTAAAAAACAATTACACTTAGGAATAAGAATTTTTTAAAATACAGAATATGCTTTCACTGCTTAACAGAAGGCAAACTATGTCCACAGTCATTTTTCTGACTGGGTATATGTATCTCTCTCCTTCCAATACTTTATTCTATTTTTTATGCTTCCAACACCTGTAGCCTAAAGCAACTGCCTTATATTGCCCAAGTGACTGTTCCTTCTTACTTCTGATATTTTCAGATATTACCTCTGTTAGTCATATCTGTCCAAATTTCATTCTATCTTACAAAGAAATTAAACATTTGAAAACTATCTCATTTCTAGTTGATTTGTTCCTACTCATATGAACAAAACATTTGGTTCCAGACACTGATTTACCATTTCCCCCCATAATCATTTTATGCCCTTAAATACTTCCCCCATTACAATTTAAGAACACAGCCAATCCATTTATAATCTGCTTTAAAGCCCTACATGTCTCAGGGCCAGGTTATCTTTGAGACCGCCTTCTGCCGCATAGCTCCCAGCGACCGGTAAGATCCCACAGAGTTGGTCTCCTCTGGGTCCTGTCAGCTAAACAATGCCGGCTGGTGGGCCCGCGGGGGAGGGCCTTCTCTGTGGCTGCCCCCGCTCTCTGGAACCAGTTACCTCCTGAGGTCCGGACCATCCCCACCCTATTGGCCTTCTGAAAAGCGGTGAAGATCTGGCTTTTCCGGCAGGCCTGGGGCTGTTGATCTCGCTCTTGTGATCTGGCAAGATCTGGCCATGAATGGCGTGAATGAGTTTTTAATGTTTTTAATTTTTAAATGTTTTTTATAATGATTTTTAAAAATGTATTGTGAGCTTCTGCTTGCTGGATTGTGCTTTACACCTTTTGCAAAAGAGACAGACCTTGGTTTTTCTAGTTCAGAAACTATTCCTTGTTGCCATGATTCTCTTGTGATCAAGGAAGTAACAAATTATATTATCTGTCATAAACATTTATAAGAGTTATTTTAAAATAAGCCCCAAATAGAAAAAGGTTTTGGTTACCTGTTCTGGTTCTAGCTGAATTGCTCTATCATAGCAAGCAGTGGCATCTCTCAACAAGCCAATGCTTTCATGTTCAAGAATTTGTTCTTTGAGAGATGGCTCAGCCTTCCGTAACGCACTCACTCCTTCTACAGCATCTGGTTCATGCATTGCAGCATAGAGTTTCTTTGAGTAAAGAGAAAAACATTTGCCATCAGGCGACGTTTTGCCAAAAAGTCACATGCGAAACTTAATTAACTTTTAAGAACATCTTTGTGTTCTATCATTATATTCAAGATTCGTTCTACAATTTTAATGCATTGCTAAGTTTAGGAAACATTTCATTTTTCTTTTGTTTTTGCTCTAATAAATTACTTATCAGTACTGAAAATGTAACTTTCCTTTCCCCAATCATATCTGACCTAAGAAATCTGATCTCAACTTTTTTCTTTCAAAACACCTTACATAAAATTATATATACATCTAATTTTAAGTTTTTATTTTATTAAATGAGGGCATTATTGGGGGAGAGGGGAAAGAAATAGCAACTTTGGTATCCAATTAAAGCCCTAGTATAATAAAATGGGGGAAATGACACAATATAACATAGAAATTGAATTTCATTCTATTTTAAAACACGTATTAAACCTGAAGAAATCCAAGATGCTTTTGAATGTCTTGTTTCTTTTCTATGATGAAAGATTCAAAGTGCATTACAGCTCTGGTGTAAGCTTTGGAGTGGAAAGAAGCCACAGCCAATGTGTCCTGGGGTATGAGGTCAAGAAAACGAGCTACATTTTGATATTCTTCATATTCTTCTTTTGATGCTATAAATAAAGAGTTTTAAAAGGGCACATCAAACTTCATCTTTCAAAATGCCAATCTTAAATGCTGTAAGAATGAAGCGTGTAAAATATCACATAAAACAAATCACTCATTACAGTTGGCATCAGAAAACAAATAGAGGACTTTTTCAACTGGAACAGCTCCCCACTAGCATCCTCCCTCCACTGCAATATTCACAAGAAAATGGGTCTGCATGAGTCTCATAAAATATTTTTTTTCTCAAGGGTCTTGCTGGAATTTTAATTTATCTTTTAATCTATTCTTAAATTTTGGACTGCCTATATGCAGACTGCAGCAAACATTTTAAAAGGTGCTTTATAAAGACATTACAAAACTTATCTTTGAGATGTTATAGTTAATGTGTCGTTGCAAAGATATGGCTAGCACATGGGTGGCCAACCTTTTGGCTTGCCTGGGTCGCACTGAGAGACAAGGAATTGTCTTGGGTCGCATATAAAACATATAATATAGTTAATATATATAAATCATATCATAATGTTGAAAGTTTATGATCTTGTGCAGCTGCAATACTAGCTGTCCAGGGCTGCATGTGGTCCATAGGCCGCAGGTTGGACTAGGGTCTGTGTGCAATGCATATAATATAGTGGTGCTTAAAGATTTGCGGATGTTTATAAAATTTTTAATATTTATTGAACATTTTTTCATTCTGTTAAATCAATATTTTTTTAAAAAAATTCGATTTATATGCTGCCCTTCTCCGGAGACTCAGGGCGGCTTACAAGGTGTTAAGCAATAGCCTTCATACCTTTGTATATTTATACAAAGTCAGCTTATTGCCCCCACAATCTTGGTCCTCATTTTACCTACCTTAGAAAGGATGGAAGGCTGAGTCAACCTTGAGCCTGGTGAGATTAGAACTCACAGTAATTGCAGGCAGCTGAATGTTAATTACAGTGCTTAGTCTGCAACGCCACCAGGCTCCTATAATATTGAGCAAAGAAATCCTTTTCTTCTACTTTCATCAGGTGGTGAGATAAAATTCTTTATCAAAGGTATGGCTACATGAGTTTGGAATAACTGAGAATGTTGGGAATTTTTTACATCTATTTATAAAAGCAATTCTTGTTTAAAATATTTTTCTTCCTTATTAAACCTTCAATACATCCTGTATTTTTTCTGCTTCTGGCCAAATAATGAAGTTATTTCAAAGGCAATTAAATACAGTTTCAAATCAGAGGTAATTCAACTGAAGCAAGGGAGAATACTAACCTGATAATTCCGTAAGGTCTTTATTTGACTTGCTAGCAGCTTTTTCTACACTCAATTTTTGAAATTTATACCTAGCCCAGTGTGTTAGATGATCAAGCATAGAAAACACTGTCTGGGTGCTTAAATGACTTAGATCAGATGCACTGTCTTCACATCGTCTTGTGCAGGTGTCATCATTTTTCAAAACAGCCATGATTTCTGCATAAACCTAGACAGCATGATATTGTAAAATTTCTTGGAATTTAGATTATCATTCAAGCTGGCTCAAACTAGAAAAAGAACTAGTTAGCACCATGAGAAACTTAATGTGAAACACTTCCCTGCAGTTCCATAAATATAAAAAGCTATAATATTTTTTAAAAAGACAAAAATCAAAGCTTATTCAGTGTATCATGACTATTCTGTGCATTTCCACCTAATTCAAGTGTTCATCAAGATGAACCATCCTTACTTGGAGCCCCCAATGTGCTTTCCAGTTTTTTAAGAGACCTCAGAATATAACCATAACAAAATTCCAGACTTTAAAGCAAGAGTGGATAACCCACTCCATCTAAACTCCATCTAAACCAAACTCCAAGTTTTTGCAGGACTTGGAACCTTCTAAAGTTGTATAACCATAGCCAATATTCAATGGCAAATCACTGAATTTTGGTGGTCTATTGTTTTGCTTTTAACAAATAACTGTTAAGTCTCTGCTAACTCTTTATCTCACTAAAACAAAAAAATGCAAATTAGCAGATATTTCAGTCCTGTCCAAAGTAATTGTGATATAATCCTATCAATAAGCATATACTTAAAAAAAAAACAGAGTAACAAACGAAACAGAATTTGTTTGCAATACTTTTCTGCCGTTGCAAGACACTTTATTAATGCAATGAGTATCACATTAAATAACATTATGATTTATTGTTAAGTATGAATTTGAAAATATGTCTGGTTCAGAAATGAGAAGGAAGTTTTGAAGTATTGTTCAGAATACTTCATACTGATTGAAGTATAATGGTATGCTGACAATAGTTACCAGGGCAAAGTTATCCTACTTTCAGTCTAGCAGTTAACTACAGGTAGCCCTTGACTTACGACTACAATTGAGCCCAAAATTTCTGTTGCTAAGTAAGGCAGTTGTTAAGCGAATCATTGTAGTTATTAAATGAATCATGCAATCATTAAGCAAATATAATTTTTATTATGTGACCATGGAGATGCTGCAACAGTCTTAAAGTGTGAAAACTGGTCATAAGTCACCTTTTTTCAGTGCTATTGTATCTTCATATGGCCACTAAATGAGTGGTTATAAGTTAAGGACTACGTGTAATACTCTCTTTCTTTTTGCAATAATAGCTCGAATATATGATGATCTGAACATAGAATTAAGATGAACAATTTAGAGATATATTGGGTTGATGTAATAGCCAATGACTGCAATTGCTATGCCTCTTTAATAGGGGATCCAAGTCAGGGGATTCTCACCTCTTGTTGATCTTCCTGACTGCATCCCAAAAGGACGTACACAAGAATGTGAGGAAGAAGATAGACAGTCACTTTAAAGTCATTCTTCATAATAATACTGCAGCAATTAAATATCTTACTGGCAAGATCATGTCGCACCTGGAACAAAGGTAACAGTTTGAATGTAAAATTTTGAGAGGAAAAATGTGTTAAGGCTGGCATAGCTGATGAAAGTTGATAGACAATAATTTTGATATAGAGCATCTAACTTAATTATTGGTTATTGTTCCTACCTTTGTTATTAGATAGCCAGCCCAGCTGGCTGACCATTCTGCAAAGTTTTTGCCTAATTTGCTTAAGTAAATTGGCTTCTTCATTTTAGACCAATTTATAGCCTTTTGATAACTCTTGTATCTGTAAATGGAATTGCCAAAATTTGTTAAATCACATTATTTTAAGGACAATCAACCAACATTCTAGCATCACTACTTGACCTTAAACTACTCTTGTTGTTAGAAAAACTTCTCTAACACTCCACTGAAATCTGCATTCCTCTAGTTAGTCCACTTGCACTTGAATGTGATTCAAGACAGGTTTTGAAGTCTCTCATGGGGGTATATTTCATGTAATATTGAATATCAATTTAGTTATCTCTTAACCAAGTTAACCATTCTGATTTTTCTCATACTTTTATATACAATGCGGCTTTGAGTTTTGATCATCCTTGTTGTTTTCTCTGAACTTGTTTTAGTTTATTAGAATTATTCTTAAAATTACAGCAGCTGAAACGGCTCACTGATGTGCTATTAAGCTATTTAAATGACTGAGCACAATATGTGAAACAATTTATGTAAAACGGAAAGATGTCTGGGTTACGTAACTTTTCTTAATTATATAATTTGACTTAAAATTAGTACAAAAATTATCCGCATCTAACGTTTACATCATATATAATTTGTATAAGCTCATATTAGAAATTGTCTGCTAGCTTATTCAACTGTGTCATTCAGATGCGATGTGCAATTTTGCTTAAGTAGAAAGTAGAGAAAGGCTATATTTAAAACTACCTTGATTTTTTAAAAATTTGAAGTAAAAAAAACCTAAATTTATTTTTCATACCGCGTTTTTAAATGAGGTTCCAATATTTCCTGAATATGTTCCGGAAACATTTTCCAAAGTGCTGCGCCTGCTTCAACAGTAGACATCTCACTAAGGTTATATATAGATAACAGTTCCTTAAAAAAACAAAATGAAGATTCCACATTTAATTATTTTTAAGAATTATAAAAATGAAAAATTCCATTGCTGATTAATAACCAACTGAAAAGTCTCTTTTGAGTCAAACTTGACACATGTTAATTACTATATAAACACATATGCAGTTTTCTTACCAGGAAATGGTTAAGAAAATGGTTTCTTTTTTCCAGGATATATTCTTGACTCCTTTGTCCACCCTAATCTTGGAATTCCCTGCTGATCTTTCACTCAAGCCAATCTTGCTAAATGTTCTAAATAGCCAAAGTTGGTTAGTTCTGCTACCTGTTGAGGCTTATTAGCCAATGAAAAGGTTCCAACCAAATTCTGACTCTATTGGCAAGGCAAAGCTCCTAAAATCTAAACAAATTATAATTACCAAGATCAAACAACAATCTATGACTATATTTTACTAAGAAAATTATGTTTCAAAATGGTTTGTTTGTCCATAAGAAAGAACAATAGGCAACAGACTTGGGAGTTCTTTGGTTTTTGAATGAGTAGCTAAGAAGCAGCGGTACCATTCTTTAGAATCCTGGTTTACTGTGACCATATTCTGACACCATGGTACTGAATAGCAATAGCCCGTAGACTTATATACTGCTTCATTGTGCTTTTACAACCCTCTCTAAGCAGTTTACAGAGTCAGCATATGGACTGCAACAATCTGGGTCCTCATTTTACCCACCTTGGAAGGATGGAAGGCTGAGTCAATCTTGAGCAGGTGAGATTCGATCTGCTGAACTGCAACTGGCAGTCAGCTGAAGTAGCCTGCAGTACTGCACTCTTAACCACTGCGCCACCTCGTGCACACCACAAATTCAGAAAACTGAATTTGTTTTTTTAAGTTTTAAATGTTATTTAATAAGTAATAAGTTAACAGAATACTAGGAAAGGAAATATTCTCACCTGAATAGCATATGAAGCAGAATCTTGAGCTCGGACATTGTCAGCATAAGCAAGGAATGCTCTTGTCAATTCCATGAGTAATCCATATGCAAAATTTGAATCTTCTACACCCGCCTCAAAGCAAATGTCTTATGTTAATATTCTCATTCTCATTCTCCAGGTCAAAATGTCATTATAAATTAAAATAAAATGTGTTGGAACTCCCAATAATAATGTTGTACAAATGATTTTCGACAAAAAGAAACCTATACTTTTTCAGTGATCAGGACTAAATGAAAATCAGAACATTCTTGTGTCACATGGATGCTTAAACAGTAAGGGTGCACTGAAACAAGTAAATTATAAACAACTATAGATTTTATCATTTTTTTCTTATATAAAATAGCAGACCTACCAGCATTAAAAATGTCAATGTTAGGATTACTTACCACAAACAGAAGTCCTTTTCCTTGATTGTCACTTGTTGAGAAATCCAATCTGCCTGGATCTATAGCTCCCAATTCTCCTAAACACTCCCCAGAGAGTAACCGTACATGAGAATTCACATCCTGACAGCCAATCAGGAGGACTGTCACCAGTCGAGAAACAACTGGCTCAACAGTTTCACTATCCGTTGAATATTTTATCAGTGTTTCCTAGAAAAAACAAAGAAAAAAAGAGTTAATAAATTATGTCCACAAACAACTGTTGGCTTTCATTGAATTAGCATTCTTTTGTCATTCTTTCAAATGATACAGCATTTAAAAAAATTAATATGAAATGTAGGAATGAAATAGAACAGCCTATTTAGGGGCATACTATAAAGTAGCCTTGGAAGAAGTAAGGAAGACCTATTTGTAAAATGTTGCTTTGCTGAAAAAAACCCTGCATTCTTTCTTGCAAACTATTTTCTTACCCAAGCATACCACAGAAACTTTTTTATCAGAGTGCACTACTCTATGACGAGATTTTTATTTCATGGCAGTTTTATTTATTCAGAAGGCGTCCTTTTCCCTACACCCTGAAATGACAGAATTTATTTTATCTTTGTTTTGCTTTTGTTAAACTGGTTGACTCTAAGATGCTGTAAAAAATGAACATGGAACTATTTCCACCTTCAAAAGAATTTGATTGAGAAGGTTCTCTTCTCTAGGATTTTAGGTGGATTGAGGCTTTTTTCATTGTTTCTGCCAATATTTTTAATTTAAAATGCCAAGTATCCTTCTGCATGTGATGCATGACTCTGCCCCTGAAATATGTTCTCTGTCTCATAGTTTCACCACCATGCACCAAGTTCACCTCTCCCTTCCATGACACTTTTCCCCCCTGCCTTTAGCAAACAATACTAATCATGCAAAGAAATACGTTGTATCTTGTCACTATTCCAAGATAGGAATCTATGTCTCTTGATAATCTGGACCATTTCAAATCCCTCATCACTGACAGCTGGCACTGAACGGTAGAATTGGAAACCAACAATTGGCAAATCGAAATTCTCAAATCATTTTCTAAGACACTGAAAAAGGAAAAGAGAGGAAATAAGAACGTAAGAGCTTTATACATTTAACCTCAATGGAACACAGAGTTTTAGGTAGAATTTGGGAAAACATATAGATATGATTTCAAGACTATATGAATCAGTGATGTACTTTGGTCATTATTAGGTTAGGATCCTCAGGATCTCCTTTTTTTTGGAAATGCTGGCAAAAGAGTAACAATAAATTAATTGTAAGAAGATGGAGACAAGTGCTTTAAAACTTTTGTAACAGAAATACCTCTAATTAAGTAAGAATCAAAAATTAAAATGGAAAAAATGCAATTTAGCTGTTTCAGATCAAGGGATGACAATATTTTGTGTTTATACAAATGGTAATAAACTCATTAATTTTGCTGTTAAGTATAAGAAAAAAGCAAAACTTATGAGATTTCTTCTTCCATGTCTAGATCAAACTTTAAACTGCCAGAATGAAATCACCTATTTGGCTTTGTTGTTGGCCAAAAATAAGTCATTATCAATACCTGTTTTTGGTAGTGAGAACTAATGAGATGTAGAAATTATTAAGTTTATTTATATCGATAAAACTGTTTTGGGGTACAGGTACTCCTCACTTAACAACCGCAATTGTGAACACCATGTCTACTGTTAAGTGAAACATTTTATGACCATGACTTATGATTTACTGCTGGTTTTGCCATTTGACACTGCTTGTTGGAATCTGGCTGTGAGGATTGCAAATGATGCTTACATGACTGCAGGGATGCTACAACAGCCATATTTTTGAAGACCAGGTGTAAACCCTACTTTTTCAACGCATAATTTTGAATAGTCTCTCAATGAGACTATACTAGATTATATTGATGCACATAACTATATGTATGTTTGTCAAAAGCAGAGCTAACTTCAGGAGGCTTACTAGGAGTTAAGTGAATATAATACTTCAGCCTGATTTTGAGTTCCACAACTTTACATACTTGGTTTTTATATAATGTTTCCTTTAGACTGGTGAGAGCATGGATCCGAACATCGACATTTTCATGTTGGATGGCTTTCATGGAGAGCTGTAACACTGTCTGCAAGTCTGTGCTCCTAGACGTTTCCTGCATGGAAAAGATGGTTGCAGCTTTCATTAAGTTCTTTATTTTGCAAGGTACATATATCAAAATATATTTGCATTTATAGGAAAATGCCCACACACAACTTGCAAATTTAGAGGATGTTTAAAAAGTGAACAGGTTGTATTGTGCTTAATTTGGCTAAACAGTACTTCAGAGCATATGAACATGCAGCACTTCAAACTAAACCGTATTTCTTCAGATTCAGAAAACAGCTAGAGAAGATGGCTGTGTGATTCTGCAAAAGGGCATGGCTGCTTTAAGGAGTTACAGGCAGATGATACATTTGCATTCCCACATGCCCAAAGTAATTTTTGCCTCAAATCTAAAGCACTACACAGCCTTAATATTTATTCAAGTACTTAATACAAGGAATCAAGGAATCTACTGAATTAAAACAATTGAACCATTTATTGATGAGCTTTCTATCTTACATATTTCTTAGGAATTTAAAGCAGCTTAATTAATATGCTATCAATATCAGCTTATAGCAACCACATAGAGAAAAGGCAGTTTACCTTTTTCCTTTTCTTGGACAAAAGAACAAAAGACTAAATAAAGGATATATGGACTTTAATGCATTCAGGACATAAACGATAACTGTAAGGTGGTTTCCCATTTAATAATTTTTAATGACAAGAATTAATTAAATGCAGATAGGGCAAATACCCTAGTTCCGTGATGGCGAACCTATGGCATGGGTGCCACAGGTGGCACGCGGAGCCATATTGGTGGGCACGCGAGTGTTGCCCTAGCTCAGCTCCAGCGCACCGGCTAACTGATTTTTAGGCCTTCCGGTCCCACTGGAAGTCGGGAAACTGGCTGTTTCCAACCTCCGGGAGGATGGGGAAGGCTGTTTTTGCCCTCCCCAGGCTCCTAGAAAGCTTCTGGAGCCTGGGGAGGGGGGAAAACGGGCCTACCGGGCCCACTGTGCCATCGCATGCCAAAAGCAGGGGGAAGTGGGGGGGGCATGCGTGGGAGGGAGGGGCACATTGAATTATGGATGTGGGCACACACACCCGCGACCCCCCCACGCTCCCCTTGCTTTTGGCACGCAACGGCAAAAAGGTTAGCCATCACTGCCCTAGTTACTAAATGACATGCTGGAGAGTTTTTGTTCTATCAGTATCAAAGGCCCAGTAATTTGTGTTATTTTCAAAGATTTGTATTCAAAATATAGAAAAAGTAATACCTTTCTATATTCCTGAAGAACTATTTGGATTTCTTTCAATTCTGGATGATCAGGTAAAAAATAAATTTCATGTAAGAAGTCTTGGACTGCATCCCTAACCAATAAAACAAAATAATAAATACTGTTAAATAAAATAAAACACATTTTCAAAGCATGCACAATATATTTAAATATGCATAAATTGGAAATGGTCCAGAATATACTTTTAATTTTGTGGAAGTTACAGCTTGGGCTTTCAGACAGTCTGCCTTCATTCAAACCCATAGCAATGTGTGATTTATTAAGGAATACTATTACATAATACATACATTCTCAGAAAATAACAATCTTCTCTTTTCGTCTCTCAACTGAGGGAGATATGATTTACGAAAGAAACATTAAAAAAAAGGAAGAAACTGCTACTACAAGAAACATACATTGTTGATTGTAAATTTTCCATTTTGGGGGGATTTATGATATATTGTTAATGGCATTTGAAACTGAAGAAGGGACGATTTTGCAATATTACTTATTACATTTATATCTTGAGAAGCTTTTGTATAATCCCAGAAAGTTAGTTATACACTTAAATATATTTTGTTACCTGTTCTCAACTATAAGAAAATGGAAGATTGCTGCTGTTTCTTTTTGTTGAATATGTATGAGGGGCAAGAGAGCTACTATCACATGACTCAAGAGAGACCCAAGATGACTTTGATCCAAGCATCGTACAAAGCAATCCCAAGCCCTAAAACATAAAAGCAATATAGCATATATAGTATTGTTCTATATTTTTCAGCAATTAGACATTTCAAAATCAGCCATTAATTCAGGTGTACCACAATAATTTTTTAATTTTATATATAAGAAGAGACAGTAATAAATCAGGATTTTAGTAGTCTTACTTGCAACACAGTTGTGGGAAATCTTCTTTATATCTCAGCCCTGTCCTTAGTGTTGTCATCATCTTCACTCTCACTGCAGTTATATGTTTAGGACCCATAAGCTTCATTAAAGCCATCAAACTGTTTAAAGCCTACAGTTGAGAAAATTCGGGGTTCAGTTAAGGTACTAATAATGACTATAAAGCCCTATATGGATAGGGACTACATTATTTGAGGGATTGTCACTTTCTGGTTACATCTACCCACTTCATCAAGTCTAGCAGGAGAGGCATGCTATAGGTCACGACTACAAAAGAGCATCATCTATATCTGAAGCCAGGAAGAGAAACTTTTCTGCCATGCCTGCCAACATCATTCCCCCAGATCGTAGATTGGCTCTGATCCTACTGGCCTGAAGACATGGATTGCCATCACACTTGGGAATCTGTAGTAATGGGGGCTTCCAAAATGACCATGTTAGATATGAAATAATGATTGACTTAGCTACTGATTATAATTTTGTTTTAAAACAGTTTTATTGATTATTTTATTATAACCCATAACTGGGTGTTGTTTTAACTGTTGTGAGCTGCTCTGAGTCACTAAGGTGAGATGGGTAGCTTTAGAAATTGAAATCAATTTCTTTAATTAATTAAATTTCTTCAAAATTTAATTAAATTTTAAAAATTACAAGTTAACAGTCCTTTAAGCAGAACAACAGGATTGGGATGTCCAGACTAGCTATGGAAAACATAGCACTGCTTCCCCCACCCCCACCCCCCAATGCCATGATCCATAAGGGAATTAATTTTTTTTCCCTCCAGCTTCTCCCTATAAATTGAAGCTGGTCCTTTACACACAGTCAAGCATTTTAACTATTTTAACCAGACTTTAATTTTTACCAAGATTATATATGCTTTGCGTGCACCAGTGGTGGGTTGCTACCCGTTCGCCCTGGTTTGGGCGAACCGGTAGTAGTGGCGGTGAGAAGCTCTGTCCACCCGCCCCCAATCAAATACCCTCACGTGCGCAAGGAAACCAGTAGCAAAGGTAAGTGAAACCCACCACTGGTGTGCACTAGAGGTTGGGTTCATAGGCAGTGTATCTGTCAGTTACTTAGGACTCCCTTTTGTAAAAATAATCAGAAATTATGAATATACACAAGCAAGTTGTTTTTATATTACTAAAAGCAAATAAAATTGCAAAAATTAAAAAAAAAAACTTTAGGGTTTCTCCCAACCTCATTAGTATTAACAAGAGCAGCTAAAAAGTAAATACTATCTTCAAGTATTCTCTCACAAATATTTCATTGCTAACTTAGAAAAAAACCCCTCATGTCTATTTTTTTTTCAGCGAAGGATTTACTCACCATTTTCTTATCTTCAATTCCAATACTAGAGCTTAACAATTGCATGTTGAAAAAGGCCAAAATGCCTAGCAATTTTGGTTGTAAATAATCAGCCTAAATAGTAATAAAACATATTCTGATATATTAAAATATTTAAAGATACAGGTCTAATAATATCTGGCAACTTACTTTACATTTAGTCTAAACTACAAAATGGGGTAAAATATTCCCATTTCCTTTCAGTCTCATCCTGACTGATGATAAAAAAAAATAAAATCAATTCTCATGATTTACAGTGTATATCTTGAATGGTATTTTTCAGGTACACTGGCCATCAGGAGACACCATCTAACTGAAAAATACTGTACAGGATATATGCTGTGTAAAAATAGAGAAATTCCTCCTCCCCCTCCAAGAAGAAACATGGAAGTCAGGTAAAAATACTAAGCTAATTTATCTCTCTGCTCCAAGGGCTTAAAAGGAGGTGAGCTGAATGTACAATTGCAACAGAGCTTCTAGAAGTGCTGGTCTAGGTTTATCAAAAAGTAATGCTTGCAAAAACATAATCAGGCCACATTCAGAACAAATTGCAGGTCATCCTTGTTTGATTGCCTCATTTAGTGTCTATTTATAAGTTACAACAGTCATAAAAAGTAACTTTACAACCAATCCTCACATTTGCAACCTTTACAGGTCTGTAAAGCAAAGGAAAGCTGAAGTAAGATGATAAGCACCGTCATGGTTTCACATAGCAACTGCTTCACTTAATAATTGATCTGGTGGTCCCAATTGTGACTAATAAATAATGACATCTATTTCCTATCTGAATAGTCGTGCATCACACTGCCACATACATGACCACCACATCACTCATAACTTTAATTTATGAAATTCATCTCTCCTTTTTTAAATATAACTGAAAGGTGTTTTTTTTTTAAAAGTACAAATCAATACAAACTAAATTGTTAAGTGAAGAAGGGGGAAAAACAGAAAGGAAGAAATAAAAGAGAAATCTAAAGTGTAAAAAAAGACATAAGAAAAATACAAAAGAAAAAGAAGTGGTTTCTGATCTTCTTTAGATCAGTTATAAGTATAGATTTATCTCTTCTCTCTAAAGCTATATTATGATTCTTCTTTCTATAGTCTACCTGATCTAATCATAAAGACCACAGTTCATAAGTTTGTTTTTTTCTGTTTTATACAAAAAAGATTATGGGGCTTGAAAGACACCTCTCCTAAAATATTGAACAAAAGCAATGCATCACAGTAATAAGATATAAATAGTTAACTGGGTTACAAATGTTTATAACATATATAAATACATCAATATCTGTTTGTCAGAAAGAGTGCTACCAGACTCCTGATTTATTGGCCACCATAGATTAACATGGCTCTCCTCCTACAAAGGTTACAAGAGCTATTCCTTTCTCTCTTAACAGGGCAGAAGAACCTACAAATTGGTATTGCTACTTACCATTTGCTCAGGAGATGTGATGTCCTTTGGACCTTGATATGGGTCATCATTCAAAGCAAAGGAAGCTAGAATTGATAATCCATTGAAGACCTGCTGATAATGCTCCCCTAATCGGAGCAATAATTCATTATGCAATCCCTGAAAATCCTGTCTCAGCAAACTTCCCAGTTCTATCTCTGTTTCATTCTATAAAACACCATGGAAAAAATGTATTGGCTTGAAAATTATACAAGCATGTGCACAACATAAAAATATTACAGTACAACAATCCCCATTACTGCAAATACAGGAGAGCCACTAATTTGCTAAATGAAAACTAAAGGGGGAAATAAATGTTTATAATATCCTTCAATGGTCTGTAAATTCGTTTTTGTTCTTTTGTCCAAAAGAAACAGAGACCTACAATTAAGGCTTGGTTCTTCCCTTGAAGATTAAGTTTATTTCAAAGAGGATCTTAGAATAACTTAGAAGTACCCAAGAGGTTTACTGTGATTGCAGTGAGGCTCCATGATATTTATTCAATTTTCAATACATTCCAAAACACAATCACTCTTACTGTTCTGAACTTTCTTCTATAAAATTTAACCTTACCTTAAGATAATGAAGTGCTCTCTCCAGCTCATCCTTACTACAGAAGCAAACTAAATGAGAGAAGATGTACTTGAAATTGTTAATAAGGATCTCTCTACGGTTTACATTTAGTTGTTTTGCTATCATTCGGATAAGTACAGAGGCTGCAGGACTCGCCTTGGCCGCAAGGTCAGGCAAAAGCACTTGGAGAATCCGCTGGAAATTAAAAAAGATGGCTGTTTTTGGAATGTTATACCTTCATGTAAGTAAATGTACACATGTAGCTTCACTCTTCCTAATTCAAAATGACAATGCTAAATCATTCTAATCCAAAGAGTACTCTACACTTGTTGCACAGCGCAAATCCCATCATCTCTAGCCAACATGACCAATGAAAGTCACAACACTGAGGGCTGAATTTTGTGTGTGCATGCCTTCAAGTCTGTTTTGATTCTTGGCAACTGCCTGGACAACTCCCTGAAGTTTTATTGGCAAGACTTCCAGATGTACTTTGTGGCTACCTTCTTCCTAAAGCTGATAGTGTATGACTGGCCTAAAGTTACCCAACTGGTTTTATGCCTAAAGTGGGCCTGGAACTCACACCTTTCTAGTTTCTACTGTGGATCCTTAACCACTACAACAAATTGGTTCTCCAGTTAGAGGATACCAAGTTGAAAAGGTCACTCTAATTTAGGCAACTATTTATCAGCAGTGGAGAAAATCCTTAAAACTTAGTATTTTAAAATCCATGTGCATAGTCATTCCCAATTAGACTATGATTCTGCCCTAACCCAACATTTTTCATTTTCTATGCTCCACTGAGATACAGTATTTATGATTAAGAATATTACTGGTTAAGATTCACTTAATGAGAAAGGAGCAGCTTCCCTATATTTGCCATGACAAACTATAAAAGCATGTGGCTGTTTATTACTCACATAAGAAGAAACTCACTATGAACATGTCCTATTGTTTTCTTTGTGTCTATTTGTATATGTGTATTAATTTTATATATTTGATATAATGAAATAATTAATCAATAAATTTCTATTCTATTCTATTCTATTCTATTCTATTCTATTCTATTCTATTCTATTCTATTC
>WNWU01000019.1:20963350-21159149 GCA_012654045.1 Ptyas mucosa | reverse complement strand
TCTATTCTATTCTATTCTATTCTATTCTATTCTATTCTATTCTATTCCATTCCATTCCATTCCATTCCATTCCATTCCATTCCATTCCATTCCATCCCATCCCATCCCATCCCATCTCATCCAATCCACAAAGAAAACAGATGTGTTGTCATAGTTAATACTGTGTACAAGGGCAAGGAGACTGAGGTTATAATCCATCCTGAGCCATGGAAGCTCATTAGATGACCAATTGTCGATTGTCCCCTCAGGCCAACCTACCTCAGAGGACTGTTGTTGTAAAAGAAAATAAACTATGCTTATATGCAAGTGTTTATGAAATAAAAATGCTAAATATAAACGAAATGAACTAAGTATGTCCCTGGTTCCTTGTTATTTCCTTAACTGTTTTCATCCTGTCTTAAATTCCAGAAGTGAGTAAAGACACTGAAAAAAGGGCTTTAAGTAATGAAGCAAAGTGAGATTAAGGCAGGTGAAAGTTTACCCTCCATCTTGGGCATAAGCTACAACTGAAAGAATCCTTCATAAAACATATGTACTTTCAAGCAAAAACTTCCCTGCATAAATCTGGGAAGAGGTCAAAGGAGAAGGCCACAGGAAAACTTGACCTGAATTAGAATAGCTAACAGAAAAGAATACAAGAGACACAATTCAGGAATTTCACCTTGCTTAATTCCCCCCACCCCCCAAGATGAACCAATATAGAAATCTAATAAATCTTAAATTGCTACTTACACTAAGAAAACGATTAAGATCTGGAAAATCAAAAACATTAGCAATTTCAGATAACATGTCCAGAACCATGTCTCTTTGATGAACAATCTCTTGCTTCTGCATTTCACTGCTTTGCCGGGGAGTGTTTGCAAGCAGGGCCATCTGAGTGGAGTGTAGAGATTCCGCTAAAAACTAAACAATGAGAAATGCATTTATTCTTATTTCAGTCAGTTGAAAACAAGCAATGTTAATTAGGAATAATATGTCAATGGATCATTCCATCAATTTTAGAACTATTTCAACAAATTCTCTCCCAACCAAAACAATGTGCATTTAACAGCCCCGCCCCCAAGCCTCGCACTGATGGTATAGGCACACAAAGTGTTTAACATACTTGAATTTAATACTGTTTTGGATGAGAGCAAGAATAATTTTACTCTATAAAAATGTAAGAGCTTCTTCTGAAACAAGCAAATATGTACATAGACATACAGTGTACAAATCAGAAGCATACAAGTAAATATGAACAAAAGAGCACCCACCCATTCTTGCTCCACAGAAGTTGTATCAGATACTTGAAACAATTATATCCCCCTGTAATTCTAACTATCATTTAAGCCATCTAAAAGAGTTGCTATCATCATATCTCAGGGCAGCATTGCCTTGCATTCTAAAACTTCCACAACTGAGCTTCAATTAATGACCCTGATTCTATTATGAAGGTTACAAAATTACTCTTGCTTATTCCAGATGATCACATTGTCCTACTTGCTTTCTTTCCAAACTAAAAGACAGAAGTGTTTTCAGTGACTTCATATTTTTATTTCGCTGTTTCTCTAGCTTTCTCAGTTCTTAATATCCTGGCATAAATGAAAATTATATTTAGTATTCCAAGTTTGGTAATGCCATCTGCTTTTTATTTGCTGTCAACTTCTTTTTTGCAGCTATATAATGGCCCAAATACCACTGGGCAATCTATACCTCAAAATCCCCTACATATTTAGTCAGTTATCACTAGTTCAAAACACACAAATGAATGGGAAAGTTAGGACGCTTTTACCGCAATGCACCACACTTGCTTACACAGAGCCACATTTGCCGTTTTAATGCTCATACCTGTTAAGTTTAATACAGGTACTGTTTGCCTTATCATTTGTTCAAATACAGTTCAAAGCTACAACAGCCTTGGAAAAGGTAAATTATAATCTGTATTTGCGCTTACAACTGTTGCACCACCTCGCATTTACAACCAGTTGCAGCATCCTATAATCATCTGACACAAAAAAGATCCATGGGAAAGCTGGATTCGTTTAATCACATGATTTGCCTAACAACCACAATGATTTGCTTAATGATTGCCATAAAAATTTGTCACAAAATGGGATCTGACTCAACCCCAATGACTTACAATGAAAATTCCAGTCCCAATTGCAATTGTAAATTGCAATTGCCTACCTGTATCAGTAAGTGGGTCAAGAGAAAGCCCAATTGCCTCTTGTCCTACTGTGTTTCTCCAAAAAGACAACCCACTTTGAAAAGAAAGCCTATCACGTTTTTGAGCGCATGCGATCAAATTAAGCACCACCTACAAAATTAGCCGTAATTAAGATCCCACCCACCCCAGGGTGCAGGGATACAGGTAAAAAATAAGCTAGGGTGGGGATGGGGGGTGGTGGTGGTGGAGTTGCCCTACTTACCAGGCCTCGCACACCCCAACACCTGCCTCGTCTTCTTCTGCGGCCGCTTGCTGCCACTCGCATGCATTGCCCTGGTTTCTGTTTCGCCTTCAGATGCCTACTGGCATCTGTTATCTGCTGCAGCTGATAACAGAGCTCCAGATCGATCTGGAGCTGTTATCTGCTGCAGATGCCTTCTGGAAGGCATCTGAAGGCGAAACAGAGGCCAAGGTGATGCGTGCAAGTGGCGGCAAGCATCGTAGAAGAAGTGGGCCAGCAGCGGGCTCCTGCTGGGCGGGGCTGTCAGTGCCACTGCTGCAAAGTGAGTCAATAATTAGAACCTTCCAAAAAGAAGGCCTAGCCGTTTTTTCAAGGGTCAAAAGAAAATAAGACCCAGCCTTCTTTTTGGAGAAACATGGTATATCCAGTGATAAATATTAATAGTCTGTGAGTAAATGTGAGAAAATAAGTAATGGATACTGTTCACTTATAACCATTGTAGCATCCCTTGATCATATGATCACCATTTGCAAACTTCTCTGCCAACTTCCCACCAGCAAAAACAAAGGAGAAGCTGGCAGCAAAGGTTGCAAGTCACTCGCATCATCCCCCTCCCCCACACAGCAGCAGCATCCATGCTTGGCTCTACCATGCATGCACCAACTTTGGCGATTCTCACCTGACAGATGGGTTTCTTGTACTGACTGAAAAAAGCCTGCAGTTTTACGGACTTGGCAGAAGCCAGCATTCTGATTTCTGTGTATGCTGATCCTGCCACAGATGCTGACTTGGATAATAAACAATGCAGTAGGTGCAACAATGCAAAGCGTACCAAATCTCCTGTTGCTGACCTATTAGAGGATAGTTGTAATCAACATTAAGGAAATGTTAATATTAACATACAAGATAATACATGGGAAAACAAAACATACTAACGTATCCATAAACAAATATAACAGCTAAACATCAGCAACTAAAGTGAGATTGCTTTTATTCTGTAAATACTATCAATAATTAACCATTTTCCATGTAAGGTCTTCTTCAGGTGAAATATTTATAAATGCAGCAAAAGAAATCTATTAAGAAGCATTACCTTCCAATATCTCCGGTAGTGAGAATCAGTGTATCTTTCAGCTCATTATTCCTTGACATTTTTGCATTTGTATAAGCCTCTTTCATTCTGGAAACAAACAGCTAAAGGAGAAAATAAAGTATTATAGTCATTGCTGCAAATACACCTTAATAATTTGCTGTCTCTAAATACACAATAAATTCACCTCTTTGATGAATTCTTCCTCAGAGTCTGACGCATTTAATATATATTTGATGTGATTACTAAAGGCCACTCTTACATCTTTATCTGGATCTTCCAATAGTTTTAAGAAAGCTCCAACAACAGTTTTTACATTCAATGTATCATTTCTGAAGTCCAAATGTTTGCACAGTACAGGAATGTTCTTTATTAAATCTAAAATAGGATATAAAAGAGAAATAGAAGCACATTCCATTTTTTCAATACTTTTAATACTTTTAAACAAAATATTATTCATAAAAGGATTAAATAAAATTCATTTCTGTTTATCACGTTAACTTACAATTTATTTCTTGAGGTTTAGGTCTCCAAACCCAGATAATAAATTCATAACATTAAATCTTAAACTGACTATTGTACCATCACATTTATTTTTGCCCAGAAATTCCCAGTCAACATGCAACATCAGGTCCCGCTACCTCTCCCTGTGTTATATTGGAGGCAAAGACATACTGCCCTTTTTACTTTCTGTGACTAAATTATTTACCTGAATAGCAGTACCACAGATTGTTCTTGGGGGGGGGGGGGGTGGCAATGGAATTTGATTCACTCCAGCAATTTATCATTGAAACATGGGAGGCAACCTTTTGTTTTTCCTACAACAGCAGATTATATGGAAAGGCGGCTACATCTATATCTACTGCCGGAAAACCCATTTTGGAGACCGTAGTATTACTGTGGAAATTGCTGATCTCAATTGGCAAAGGCTGATTTTTCAAATCAGAAACCTGCCGTGCATCACATTTTGCGAATAACCATTTCTATCAACCTTTTGGTACAGAAGAATAAATGGGAAGTTCTTGCAGATAACAAACATGGCACGCTTTTACCATACTGTGGAAAGACAGTTTCGTAGGCGTCAGTGTAAGCCCTCCTTCCGTTTTTTTTCTTCCCTCCATTAAGATATTAATACAACTCTATTCCAACCATAAAAAGAGGTTCTTCTGCACCTGAGTGTGGTGGTCTGGGTTGAGAGGGGAGTTTGTGTTTGTGAATTGGAGAGAAGGCTGCATGTGAAACAGGAGGAAAAGAGCAGGATAATTTGCCTTGGTGTAGCGTGCAACTGATGACATATGGAAAAAGTGGGCATAGAATCCGATGTACAAGCAGTCAAAGACTAAGTGGTAAGCAGTAGCCAGCTGGTAACAAAGTCTAAGAAACTTGGAAATGCTGAAGTCTTTGCAGCAGCATAAGAAGGAAGCAAACAGTTGCTTTTCTTAGCATTTGTCCACCTGATTGCATGTTCACTTGTTTTGCACAGCCCTCGCTTAGTTCTTACAGTGCAGTAATCAATGCATGATGCAACAAGGGTTTTGTTTATCAGCCAACTGCACTGATTAGAACTGAGAGGGTGTGCCTGGCCCAAGATTACTCCTTTGGCTTATGTACCTAAGGGAAGACTAAAACCTGGATCTCCCTATTCCAATACATTAATTGCTAAACCACACTGGCTCTCAAAAAAAAAAAAAAGACAACAAGTACTTGGCTGAAAGATCCAGACAAGCCAGTCAGCCACAAAACCAGTCAAAATTCTCAGGTAGTCAAATATTGGCTGAAGCTCAGGCTGAAGATTTCCCTCTAAACTTGGGAAAACAGTGAAAAACAGGACTAATTAAGCATTGCAATTTAAACTGATGTAAGCAATTCAGCCCTGCTAAAAAAAAGGGATGAAAAATGAAACTGTAAACAGAATTATATACATCAGGGGCAGTGGTGAAATCTAAAAGTTGTTACTACCGGTTCTGTGGCCGTGGCTTGGTGGGGGGTAATGTAAGTGGGTGGGCATGGCCAATTTTTTTTTACTTTTAAAGCCATTTTTTACATGTAAAAAAATGCTTTCAAAAGGCTCTGACGATCCCAGCTGAGTTGCCTGATCATCAGAGGGTTTTTTAAAAACCCTCTGCTGATCAGGCAACTCAATTGGGATCATCAGAGCTTGATTCATCAGAGCTTGGCTCGTCAGAGGTATTTAAAAGGAAAAAAGCCTCTGATGATCGCATGGCTCAGCTGGGCATGAGGGGCAGGGGCAGGCATTTTTGCTACCGGTTGTCCGAACTGCCCGCCACCATCGCTACCTACTCGCCCGAGCCGGTCCGAAACGAGAGCATTTCACCCCTGATCAGGGGTCACAAAGCCCTGAGCCGCAGCCCACTACTGGGCCATGAGCTGTTCAGAACCAAGCAGTGGAAGTGGCAGGTGAGTGTGTGCACGGAACCACCCTCTCTTCTCCCCTCCCGCTCCCCCACTGGTCCATAAAGTCGGAACAGTTGGGGAATTTTGATATACGTAACAAGTATAGACACATAGATATCTAAGATTTAGAAAGTTATCAATTTTGTTTAAATAATTTTTATTTTTATAAAATAAATCCTCTCCTACAGGAAAAGGAATTGTGGGGGAAAAAACCCCTTACACGCTCTTCCAAATTTCAGGCTGTTTTAGTTTTTGTGTTGGAGACTCTAAGGATTGAAGTTGGGATGTCTTGAAAGCTCTATCATTGAGCATATGCTTTGCTCACCTCAGACTGTCACACTGAAGTTCTGACTTAGCCAAAACAAGGATGCTGGAAAAGGGTGCAAGTATTCGAATGCCTGGGAAAAATCCAGGGTTTCCAGAAGTAAGCACAGAAAAAAAGCTGAAAGTGTAAACTCACCCACACCCCAAACATAGCCTATCAAGGAATGTTTCTTGCCCACAGAATGATTATTACTATGTAAGGAATGCAAAAGACTGGGTGGGGTGATGGAGTCAGATTCTCTACAGCAAACATGGCTGATTATAGTACGAAATAGGACCTCTCCCATTCTATAAATGCTTGCTTATTAAAGAAGGAAGTATGCGTGAAATAACGTTAAGTTAGAAAAAGAAAGAGCAATAAAAGTATGTTTTAAGTAACTTACCAAGCTTTACTGGGCTAGATATATTGTTTTCAAGAAGATATAAAAAAGGTTTAAACACATCAGCTTTCACTGTATGCTTTTCTCCTTCAGAAATAACAATAAATCTGCTACAGAGGATATTGTTAATTTTCAACTGGTTACCAAGTTCAGCTGAAGGTGGCCTTAAATTAAAGCTGCCAGAAAGACAACAAGCTAGATCTCCAATGATACCAGCATAAGCCTTCTGAACCAGTAAAGATTCGTCCTGTATGTGATCTCTGGAATAAAAATAAAACAAGTTTCAATTGTAATTTTCTGTATGATTGTATGTCAGTTTTCAAATGATTAAACCTAACTTGTTAAGTAGAATATGTAGAAATATTATGCAGTGCTTTTGCTCCCTTTTTCCTCAACCATAGTTTCCTGAAACATTTGCACTAGAAAACTAACAGTCTTCAAATATATTAAGCACTGGTTAGAACAATGGTTCTCAACTTGTGTTCTTTGGACCCCTGGGGAGGGGGGGCAATATCACAGAGGGTCCGTGAAGGCTTGAAGAAATGAGCCGCGGTGGCGCAGTGGTTAGAGTGCAGTACTGCAGGCTACTTCTTCTGATCACTGGCTGCCAGAAGTTTGGCAGATCAAATCTCATCAGGCTCAAGGTTGACTCAGCCTTCCATCCTTCTGAGGTCTGTAAAATGAGGACCCAGATTGTTGGGGCAATATGCTGACTCTGTAAACCGCTTAGAGAGGGCTGTAAAGCACTATGAAGCGGTATATAAGTCTAAGTGCTACTGCTATTGCTATTCGTGTTATGATTTAAATCTTGAGTTAAGTCTTGGTGGTCTGTGGTCACAAAAGGTATTTAAAGGTACGTCTGCAGTGAAGAAAAGGTTGAGAACCACTGGTTCAGAACATTGTATGTTCTGTATGACATTTTAGTCATCGTATGACATCTTAGTCTAATGTTGGTTTCTGTACTTTTACTTGTTTAGAAAGCAATAGTTATAGTTTCCTAGTTAGATTACAAGGTTCCTGGCAGCAATTACAGACTACAGGTATGTTTGTCTGCCAATACAAATGTATATATGTAGCAATGTATATTATTCTCTTAAACATATGCCTGTTACACATACATGCTGGATTTTAAATTTTAACAAATCCTTGCTCTTCAATTTCTTAAGCCTGCAGAACCTTTCCCTTAGAAAATTCCTTGGAAGATTTGTTTTTAAAAATCCTTTATTTATATTTCCTTCTTGAAATCAAAATAAATAAATGAGGTGACAAATAATTTAGTAAAAATTACTGTAGCTTATCTAGCTTTTATGAGAAAAGATGAGAGAAAACCTCATTTGTCATAGCTACCAAAAGTATTGGAGAATAGAAAGTGACTTGGTATTTTTACCCATAACTCAAAACAAATTAGCATAAAAAATTAGAAATCAGCTATGCCATCAGAAGTCAAATCTGTCCAGCATGTTTTCTTAGACTATTTCCCCAAAATGTTATATAGATCCCATAGTAAATCTAAATAGGAATATCATCTTTCCTGAGCAAGAAATATAGGCAAGAGGCCTAGAGTCCATTTCCCCTCCCCAGTCCTCTTAGTAGTTTAAAATTGCATGTCTTCCAAAGGATCCTGTGATCTGGCCATTCTTCTGCAACTACTTTCATCTTATTGTATTTACAAAGACATTCTTCTTCACCACAGCTTTATTTGGAATTATCAAATAGTACATACAAAAGACATGTGGGCAACGTGGCGCAGACGTCTATGCCTAACTGGTGGAGCAAAATAGGAAAGCCTTTAATACAGCTAGTTCTGACAGCTTCATGGGGACTCTGAAGTGCGTGCTCATACACAGTATTCCTCCAATTCAGATGCAATCTCTTTGGAAGCAGAGAAAGAAGAAACACACAATTTGAACGAATTTCTGGTGCTAAAGGGAAAGATAAAGAAAATGAATGAATTTAATGTTAATTCTTGCAAACATACTCTGTCCTCTGAATCACTGAAAATTAAAGACCACCACAACATATTAGAGATCTATAAACATTACAGCTAGTATTTTAGGAATATGATATTAGTTTAAACTATACAGATTGACAAATAAAACATATTTTACCAGTGTACTTTCTGCAATTCTCTGGTCTTTTAATTCTGCATTCATACTAGAAACATTTTTTTCCTAAATATTTCTAAATTTGTAACTTATTGAATAGCATTAACTTTTGATTGTCCAGATTACATCTCCAGCTTTCACAGGTATAACTGATCTTGATCCAAGATCAGACCTTATTTGTGGCATCCTGACTTTAAAATACTATATTTAAAAGGGTTGCCTAAAACATTCATAACCTCTAAGAGACAGGACTGTTTAGACTAGTTTCTTAAGAGTAGTCCAAGTACCCCTACAGGTCCCCCCAATTTGCTCTTAGGGGTCTGAGAAGTCAAAATTATTTGCCAAATGTGGGGGGGGGGAATTCAAATATTTTAATATTTTTATTTGTTACAAAATACAGGGGTTTTTTTTCAAGAAAAATATTTGTTAATAGCCAATGGATTTGATATTTTTTACATGATTTAATAAATAACAATTCAATGAATGCATTGATTTTAATATTTAATATAGTAAATATCAGTATAATTCATATAGCCAAACGCCCCTTTGGGGATCCACCATGATTTTTAAAAGTGAGAAGGAGTCTTGAGAGCAAAACATTTAAGAAATATTTAGATTAAATAAAAGCAGTTTGTAAAAATCATCTCTTAAGACACTAAGGAAACAGACAGAACAATAAAAACATAAAAGCATTGTGATTAACACCAGCTGTCTGCAATTACTGTAAATTCGAATCTCACCAGGCTCAAAGTTGACTCAGCCTTCCATCCTTTCTAAGGTAAGTAAAATGAGGACCCAGTTTGTGGGGGCAATAAGCTGACTTTGTATAAATATACAAAAGTATGAAGGCTATTGCTTAATGCATTGTAAACCGCCCTGAGTCTCCGGAGAAGGGTGGCATATAAATCAAATAAAAATAATAATTAAAAAAATAATAAATTTCAAATATGATAAGAATTTTTTACTTACTAAAATGGCTTGCCAGATGTTGACTCAAGGCCAAAAGATCCAAATTAAGACCAGGAAGCGTGGATGGAAAGTCATCTAAATGGCTGGAAATCCATGGCAAAGACAGTATTCCAAACAAGTTGTCAAACACTTCATCGTTAAACTGGAATTTAACTTTTAGGTGGTAGAAGAAATGTACACACACTTTTACTGATGATTTACAAGAGGTAAATGCATTAACAAGAGAACAGCATCTCTTTTAACTTTGTGGGGAGATTATATTTTTATAATAAGATTTATATTGAAAAATGATGCTCAAATTTGAAATTCTGAGGATATGTAAATTGGATTTTATCAGGTACTGAATTAATGCTATGCTCCAATAAGTCAATTATTGGGATAATTAAGGTAAAGCCTCCCTCAAGTCAAGTTTGACTTTTGGCAATTAGTTGAATGCATGAATGTAGGGGTTCTGGCATCAGTATGGCAATATTGAAGTGGTTTGCCATTCCAGTTTTCTGTGGCCTAATGGGCAGCCACTATAATGTGCCACAGTGCCTCTAGTATATCCTAATACGTACTTTCCAATATTCCATCCAAGACTTGGTACAGACATGGCTTGAATACTTTGTTACATTTTCCTCTTTTCATTTTTCTGTCTTTTTAAATTTGCTGCATGATGGTCTTGGAAATTCAATACCATGCAAATATGTTGCAAAAGCAGCTCCAGTAAACTGCCCTATTTCCATCATCAATATGGCTATTTTTGCTTTTTAAGGTATTTTAAAAAGATATCTCACCTTGCATATAAAGGAAGGCATCAATTATTTTCACCACTTTTTGAATCACTGGCTCCAGGTCAGTTACCAGTGAAGCAGGATCCAGAAGCTTCCAACAAACTCTAATTGCTCTCATGATAAATTCTGAAGAAATCCATATTAACTGGATGTGTTCTCTTGATTCTGAAGCATTACCATTTTCATGACTATATAAATTACACACATGAGCAACTTGATGATCTACTCTGTTAAGAAAAAATAAATAAAACTGATCACTGAAAGAGTTTAATGAGTAACATTTAAAAATTTTCATTTTTCAGAAATGGAGATCAAAAACTGTTTGACTCAGCAAACAACCTGATCAAATCTACAGTTCATCAAGATCTTTAAAAACACTATTTCTATCAAGTTATACATTTCTTGACACCATAGAAGGAAGACCACTACCTCATGCTCGTTTCCAAAACGAAATGCTGGCCTAGCAGTAAGCAGTAGGCACGTTTCTAGAGAGCCCCTAGTAGTTGGTAAGACAGTTGCTATAACTCCATGCTATTTTTTTTCAAAGCTTAACTGAAGCAATAGCATGTGGATATTTACAAAAACCATTTCAGAAATATCTTCAGATGTTTTTGTAAAGCTCAAATAAACTGAGCTGAAATAAACGGACTTGAATTTTTTTACCTGTTGAAATCTTCTTTAGAATGGACTGTACACATTGTGGCCAGTTGAGCTATTAAAGCAATTCCTTCTACAGTTTGCAGAACTTCCACTGGAAGGTTGTCTTGTTCCAAAAGGGACAACAGAGAGTCCGCCTTCTGGCATGTCAAATTCCACAACTTGCTCTTCATTTTCATGTTCAGGATATGGGGCCTATGAATCAACATTTTGGATACCATTTTAGAACATTTTGTGGTAAGTTTACTATAAAACTAAAAATGAAATATAATATCTGGAAATAGTGAAACTAGAGGAAGACTGTTTTAAATCTTTCATTTTGAAAGAAACATGTTTAAGGAAACAAAATATACATATTAATATCAGGCAACCTTATGTAATCCTATAACGTATATAAGAATGGTGGGGTTAATTGTCCTGATTTTTAGGTTTACCTTTAAGTATATTTAGATTTTTGTTTCTTTATGGAATACATGTGATGAAAAAAAACTGGGCAGAATTAGAAAGTTATTGTGTGAGTCCTCTGAAATCATGATAGGAGCTTGGCTCTATTTTAGCTATTGTTCTATTGTATTTCTTACAGTAAAAGCTCCAGGATGCATTAAGGAAAAGTTGGGACAGAGATAAAATTTTGACCTGTATTTACATGAAAAATTTATATTATGGGATAATAAATTTGAAAATAGCAGGTAATCCTGCTATTATTGCTTCCTTTGAGTCAGTTTTCTGGAGACAACCAGACAAGTCCCTGCAATTTTCTTGGCAAGGTTTTTCAGAAGTGGTTTACCATTGCATTCTTTCCAGGGCTGAGAATGATTGACCCAATGTCATTTATCTGGCTTTGTGCCTCATGTAGAACTAGAAGTCGTGTTTCATGGTTTTTAGCCTGATGCCTTAACCACCACAGCAAACTGGATTTCCAAGGACAATTATAGATGTTAATACTTCAAATCAAAGTACTATCAGTCAAATCTAAAGTCACCTGAGTTCCTGCAGCTGGAATGTGGATTTTATATACAAATAAAACCTTTCTTAATTAAGCAGTTTTATCCAGATGTCAAAAAATCTGAATTATTATCAGTATTAGAATATGATTTAGATGATCCAGGTTAATTTTAAAATATTATTTTGAAATAATATTGAAAAAGTTATTTTTCAAGAACTCTGGAATAAGAAACAAATATATTCACAAAGGTACTTCAAAAGTATGAAATGTATTTCTTTTAAAGTTAATACAAAATAAATGTTAACAATTAAGCGGTTTGTGAGTATTTAAAAACAAATGCATTGCTTGGAATGAACCAACAAGAGTTTATCAAGAACAGCTCATGCCAAAGCAATTTTATTTATTTATTTATTTAATTTTTATACCGCCATTCTCCTGAAGGACTCAGGGCGGTGCACAGCCAAAAATAAAAACAAACACATATAAAATTTAAAACAGTTTAAAAGGAATTAAATAATTTGGCCCATTTCAATTAAAACAAGGACAACCCATATAACTTAAAAATGATCTTGGTATTCAGGCCAGCCCAGCTTGTTGAAACAACAGCATCTTGAGGGCACGACGAAAGGTGCATAGCTCAGGGATCATCCGTAAATCCTGGGACAATTTATTCCAGAGGGCAGGTGCCCCCACAGAGAAGGCTCTCCCCCTGGGAGTCGCCTGTCGACATAGCTTGACCGACGGCACCCCGAGGAGTCCCTCTCTATGTGAACGTACTGGCCGGTGGGAGGCTATCGGTAGCAGAAGGCGGTCCCGTAAGTACCCAGGCCCTAAGTCATGGAGCGCTCTGAAGATAGTAACCAACACCTTAAATTGCATCCGGAAGACCACTGGGAGCCAGTGCAGCTTGCGCAGGAGAGGTGTTACATGGAAGCACCATGTCACTCCCATAATCACCCGCGCGGCCGCATTCTGGACCAATTGGAGCCTCTGGGTGCTCTTCAAGGGGAGCCCCATGTGGAGAGCATTACAGTAGTCCAGGCAGGAAGTAACGAGGGCATGAGTGACCGTGCATAGGGAGTCCTGATCCAAAAAGGGCTACAACTGGCAGATCAGGTGAACCTGATAAAAAGCCCCCCTGGCCATGGCGGTCACATGCTCTTTTAAAGACAGCCGTGCATCCAGGAGGACTCACAAATTGCGAACTCTCTCTGTGGGGGCCAGAGTTACATCCCCAATAGTCAGTGATGGCACTAGCTGACTATACCGGGACGCTGGGAGCCACGGCCACTAGGTCTTGGAGGAGTTGAGTCTGAGCCTGTTTCTCCCCTTCCAGATCCGCATGGCCTCCAGGCATCGGGCCATCGCGTCAAGGGCATCATTGGGGTGGTCCGAGATGGAAATGTACAGCTGAGTGTCATCAGCGTACTGATGGAACTTCACCCAAAACCATGAATAATCTCACCCAGCGGCTTCACATAAATGTTGAACAGGAGGGGCGAGAGGACCGACCCCTGTGACACCCCACACACGAGGCACCTCGGCGTCGATCTCTGCCCCCTGCCAACATGAACTGCGACTGGTCCGAGAGAAAGGAGAACCACCGCAATACGTTGCCCTCCACCCCTAATCCCTCCAGCCAGCGCAGCATGATACCATGGTCGATGGTATCAAAAGCCGCTGAGAGATGCAATAGGACCAGGACAGAGGAACAATCCCTGTCCCAAGCCCTCCAGAGATCATCAACCAATGCGACTAATGCCGTTTCCATGCTGTACCCAGGCCTGAAGCCCGACTGGAACGGATCTAAATAGACAGCTTCATCCAGGTACCAGGGAAGCTGTCGCGCCACCACACTCTCAACAACCTTTGCCACAAAGTGTAGGTTGGAGACAGGACGATAGTTTGCTAATATAGCCAGGTCCAGAGAAGGCTTCTTGAGGAAGGGCCTCACCACCGCCTCTTTCAAGGCGGGAGGAAAGAAACCCTCACATAAAGAAGCGTTAATAATCTTCTGGAGCCAGCCTCATGTCGTCTCCCGGGAGGCCAGCACCAACCAGGAGGGACACGGGTCCAATAAACATGTGGCAGCACTGAGCCTACCCAGAATCCTGTCAACATCCTCGGGAGTCAATGGATAAAACTCCTCCCAGATAACACTCTCAAGATCCGCCTCCATCACCCCGCCTGAACCCACCCAATCAGAGTCCAAGCCTTCCCAAATCCGAGCGATTTTGTCATGCAGATATTGCACAAAATCCTCAGCCCTACCCTGCAAGGGGTCTTCCCGCGCTCCCAGATGAAGGAGGGAGCGGATCATCCTAAACAGGGCAGCTGGGCGA
Organism: Ptyas mucosa; assembly: GCA_012654045.1. Classification (NCBI taxonomy): domain Eukaryota; kingdom Metazoa; phylum Chordata; class Lepidosauria; order Squamata; family Colubridae; genus Ptyas; species Ptyas mucosa. Next base: position 21,144,758 of record WNWU01000019.1, on the reverse strand, counting down.
TTATCTGCAGACGCAATAAGAGAGGAAAAATAGTTCAATTTTGCCGCTCTTATCGCCACTAAGTAGGTCTTAATATACGACCTCACCAGTGTCCAGTCGGATTCGGAATGGCTGGTCCTCCAAACGCTCTCCAGGCGTCTTTTCCAGCGCTTCATCTCCTTCATCTCCTCAGAAAACCAGGGAGCCAAACGGGATCGGCACCGGGTCAGAGGCCACAAAGGCACAATGCGATCCAAAGCTCCAGCAGCCGCCCTATCCCAGGCGGCCACCAGGTCTTCAGTCGAGTCGTGAGCCAGAGCCTCAGGGAATGGCCCAAGCTCTGTCTGGAACCTATCCGGATCCATCAGGCGCCTGGATTTTATCTTCCTTTTGGTAGTGATGAGTTTACTTGACCATTGAAATACAGTAGTTATATCTTAACTTCAACAAGCATTTGATAGTGTCCTGAAATCCTAGTAGAGAAGATGCAAAATGTGAATTTAACTATGTTACTATTAAATGAAAATACAGTTGACTGAAAAATTGTATGTAACAAGGGTACACCAAACTGGGAGATACCAAGAAGTGTACAGACCTTTGTACAACTATTTATAAAAGACTTGAATGAGAGATTAGAAACTATGTTAATCAAATCTACAAATACTCTAGTGGGCATGACAAACATCTTAGAGAACAGTATTAAGATTCGTAAGGAACTAGACACAAGAAGCATATTCAAAATAGATCCGAAAATAAGATTGGTTCTTAAAAGCTATCAATTACTTACTTTGGTGGTGCTGACAACTTTTTAGGATGTTTTAAGGACAGACATAAACGAAGCCTTTTTGGTGGGACATCATCACTACTGCTACTATTTCCCCCATCAGTATCGGAAGTCTCTGGATAACAGCTACACTGCAGCTCCTGGATAATTTCTGCTGTCACAGTCTTCAACACTACATAGAGTGGACTCAGCAGATACTTTATCAAAAAGAATAAATTATACTATATAACATCTTCATAAAATTCATAGATATTTAAATAGGATTAAAAGGACATAAAAATCTCATATATACTTCCTTGCAATTACTGGATTACATAGGCAAACAGGTTTATTCATTTTAAAACTTTAAGCTAAATATATATCAATCAATTATAAACTCTACTAAATCAGTATCCTATACTGAAATTACACTGTAAACTCTTGAATTTAGACCATTAAAATGTTTAAGTTATTCTTACTTATGTCGGTACAGAAAGCAGAAGCTACTGCCATAAAACCTGATGGCATTAGCCTTAGGAGAAAATGAGCTCCTACTTAACAGTAAATCTAATAATTTTCTCAAAATAATTCTCCTTTAATTTGTCAGCATTTTGTGACAAACCTTTGTTAACGTTTTAATAATACTTACTTCTTGTTCTACCTGGCATCCAATTGCTGAGATGAAAAAACTGCAAATGTTGTTAATATAAGTCTTTCTAACCGGAACAGCAGATTCATATCCAGCCGGCACATATATCAAGAAATACTGTAATATGTGACATAATACTTCTTTTATCTTCATAGACTGGAGAAACCTGAGCACATCAGCTTCAAACAATGCATGAAGTTTTTCCAGTAGTATGTTTAGATAAATAGGTTCAAAAGTCTCATGGGAATTATTTTGAAAAGGAAATAAAGTTCTCACTAATATTAAGAGTGGTTCTTCATATAATTCCAGCTTTGTAGAATCCATTACAGGAATGGATTGCAAAATTCCAAATAGAAATGAGAAGAAATTATTGGCTAGGTCTTCTGGAAGTCCTCCAAGTTCTAGGAGTTCTGTTAAAAATACCATACTCAAAATTTTAACTTTAGGACTACCATAGTCCAAAAGGGAACACCCTATTCCAAACAGGGTAATATCTTGTGGTTTGAAAAACATGTAAGAAACTATATGAGTAAGAATCCTTATTGAAGTTGTTTCCAAGCATTCTACATTATTCATTCCATTTAATTGTAGTTGGACAGAACTTAAATTGCCCAGATTTAGCGTGGAATTGCAAGAAAATCTGCTCACAACTGCAGGCCATGTCAAAATAGTTTGTATATTTTTTTCATGGATTGAAATCAGATCATGAAGAAGATACAGCAGTTCTTTTGTTGCCAAGTTAAACAAGACACAGTTCTTTACTTTGAAAAGGCAGAGTAAAGAACAAATGACATTACTAATGTTCTCATGTAAAATGTGGCAGTTTGGACTAGCAGCTATTCTCAAAAGTCTTGCTATTATCCAATTGCTGAATTCTAAAGAAAAGAAAAAAGAAAACATGATCATATTAATTAGGACTAAAAATCCAGGGGTAAGAGAGTTTCTTTTTAAATCTTCTTGCTGCAACCTATTGATTTTTTGGATTTTTGCAGATCGTATCTGGTAGTTCAATTAATTGTGCTATTTCCTTTCCATTCATTTGTAATTCATATTCATTCTATAAAATTAAGGAATTTCTAAGGGAAATTGGAAATACTGTAGATATAAGGTAAGCAAAGGAAGTCCATTTGTGCAAATTTGGATGTTAATATTTATAAAATGTATTTAACTTGAGATTCTAGAAGAATATCAATAATTTCAGAGTATATGAGATTAAAGAAGAGTGCCTTTTTTCAGCTAATTTTTTGTTTATTTATAGCCTGATATAAAATATATAATTCACATTTCAAACTGCTATAATTTGTTGAATTATAGATCCAATAGATATGTTTCAATAAACTCACCAATACAGCTGGAATCTGTGTCATTTTGCTGATCAGGTCCAGTTCCATTTACAAACACAAGTGGAGATGATTTCATGATATGGAGAATAAAGTCAAGCAACATTACAGAACTTGGCTGAGATTCAGTCTTCTTCGTAAGTTCCAGAGCCACTAAAAAGATAGCATAATCTAAACAGGAAGTTCAATACCTATTTCCTATTTCAAGAAATATGTAACATTTCTTGGATCTCTAATAACAGGTCTGTACAATTACAAAGGGATTTCTTGAAGTTAAATGTTTTGTTTCTCATGTATGCTATACTGCTTCCTTTCCTCTTTCTTCCTCAAAGAAGTCATACAGGAAAATAAAATACAGGTAGTTCTTGACTTACAATCACAATTGAGACCAGAAATTTTGGTCACTGCATGAAGTGCTTATTAAGCAAGATATCACGTGACTGTTTTGATCAACAACTGGTACCTGGAGTTGCGGTTGTTAAGCAATCTCCCAGGTTGCTAAGTGGATAGAGCAAAAGAGCTGCCTGCTGGAAGGACTCAGCCTCACACAGAGTTGAATCCTTCTGGAGTTGAATCTCTCTGCCTGTCAGAGAGATTTTTCTAGGGTCCCATGCTGCAAACACTCCATGCCAAAATCCTGTGTGGATTTCAGGACAGACCTTTTTGAGTCAGTCCCCAGACTAGAGGGAGTCCTCTAGGCAGGCAGCAATGGCTTGTAACCTTCCTTGCCAGCTTCCTCAATGACTTTCTAGGAAAACTGATTGGGAAGATTGCAAATGGAGATCACATGATCACAGGGTGCTTGGTAACCAATCATAAGTGCAAATAGGTTGTGAAGTGCCCAGATTGCAATCGTGTGACCATGTAATTCCAGGCATGAGTCATAAATCCCTTTGTGCAATACCATTGTAATTTCAAACAATCACTGAAAGAATGGTCATTAAGTGAGGACTATCTGAAGGGTGTGCTTATTTCAAACTACAATGACCCAACAAAGCATAACTAGACTAACAAAAAATGACTTAATTATATTTTAATCAATCCCTATCTAAGAATTATTTTCATTAAGGTGAAAGTTAATATTTCATTTTGCAACAAAGAATAATTTTATCTAGTTCTCTCCCTCTGTGGTATGAATGAATAATAAGACTGTCTAATGTTAGAGATTTTGTCCATGACCATGACTTAGGATTGGAATAACATGAAGCAGAAATCACACATAGTTTGAGTTTTTTAAATCTAGGCCATTTACTAACTTTACTCACCAACATCTACATCCACAAGAATTCGATCAATGAACTGGCAGAGTATTTGTCTTGGCTTCTGTACCATGGTATTATATTCTTCTGGTGTAGCACTGAAATAAAGATGCATTTAAAAGTTATATTATCAAAAAAGCTACCTCTTATACTGAAATGCATAAAATCAAATCTAGTATTTATTATGGTCACAGACCAGAATAATAGTGTTATATATAATTCACACACACACACAAATATATATTTATTTGTGTATATATATATACTGTACACATATGTGTGTGTGTATATACATATACCTGTATACTGTTGTCTGCACATGTAGTAAACAAATAAAAGGTACAACGTGAACTATTTAAAACACTGCAGTTATTAAAATGCTGAATTTCAAACACTATATAATTTCCCTCAAAGTCTCCTAGGAAAAGAAGTTCTATTTTTAGAAAATGAATTTTCAGTTGACAGCAATTTGTTCAGGGTATCAAAATCTTAAGTAGCTTGTGAAACATATCAAAAGCATATTATTCAATAAGAGACAGAACCAAGCTACCAATGTGAAGTATGCTTCTATTATCAATGATTTTGTGAATGAGTACTTACATACAATTAGAATTGTTAGTGTATTAATAGATTGTGCATTTCACTTTTTTCTGGCCACTCCCTGTGTATATGTGCTCAATTGAGACTAGCACTTTATTCACCTGTTTAAATGACCCCTAATCTATAAAGTTATTCTAAAATGTTTTAAGTATAAGATGCTCTAGCCATATATTTACCCATCATATAACATACTTTCATAGGCTAGTGACCCTCATAAGACCCTCAAAAATCTATCCCAAACTGAATAACAGAATTGGAAAGGACCTTGGAGGTCTTCTAATCCAACCCCCCTACTGGAGCAGGAAATCCTATATAATTTCAAACAAATGGTTGTCCGGTCTCTTCTTAAAAACATCCAGTGTTGGAGCACCACAACTTCTGGAGGCAAGTTGTTCCACTGATTGTTAACTGTCAGAAATTTCTCCTTAGTTCCAGGTCACTTCTCTCCTTGTATAGTTTCTATCCATTGCTTTTTGCCCTGCCTTCTTCTAATGCTTTGGAGAATAGGTTGATCTCCTCTTTTATGTGGTAGCTGCTTAGATATTGGAACACTGCTATCATGTCACCCCTAATCCTTCTTTTCATTAAACTAGATATACCCAATTCCCACAACCATTCTTCCTATGTTTTAGCCTCCAGTCCCCTAATAATTTTTGTTGCTCTTCTCTGTCCTCTTTCTAAAGTCTCATCAGGGCCTTCCAATGTACTAAATTCCCAGAAAGTTGGGTAGTGCCACATTTATCATTTTTGTTCATTAAGGAAAATAAAATAAGGACGCGAAATAAGAGTGTACCTATGCTGTAAAGTATATCTATTGTGTAGTAAAAGCAAACAAAAGGTATAGTAATTAATAACTTCAATTCCCATTAATTAAAATGTTAGCACAATAAAATGTGCTAATTTTAAAGTTTTTCTTGTCTAGGAAAAAATAATAGCAATGTTTTTTTGGATTTACTATTCTGTTCAAGAATTGTTCACTTCCCCACTTTTGCCAGTCTCTGAATTGCACTTCCACACGACCCAGGAAAGACAAATGATGAAACGGAGCATCCTGAGCTCCTGGGAAGAAAACTTGATTACGTATCGTAAATACAGCGACTCAGAAAGAGCCTGAAGGCAAGCAGCAAAGGGGTGAAGCATTCTTGACTTTCAGCGTCACAGACCTGCCCAGTTCACGGAGGGCTGGAATCATGGAAGCCATTTCGAGCCCCTGGTCAGCCATCCTTGACTCTCCCGAGTCTCCCGCCAGCTCCGTTTCGACCCTTTGCTGTCCCCACCCCTTTTCCTAGCCGACAGGAAACTCAAGGACGGTGGCTCGTTTGAGCCAAATTTCCCACGAAGGAGATTCGTGTTTCTTCTCTATTTATACTCCTTCCTGTAGATAGATTGCTTCCCGCGGAGAACTTCGTATTAGATAATTTGCATATGTCTTATTATTAATAACTCGCTGTCATACACAGCGCTTGACTTTTGAAACTTCAATTCTACCTGCGTCCTGCCCTGAACTCGGCGGAGTTTATTTCCTGATTATTATATGTTGTATGTTTTGTAAGGTTGCACGAGTGATGCAGTAGCTTTTTTTTCAAATTATTCCCAGTTGTCTCTCTATATACGATTGTCATATGTGTCCAATGCACAACTATGTCACTGTAAACGACTTCCGATACTTCAAACCCGTGCTGTTTTCTAGCAGGCTAATCATATCACACTACATAAAAGAGTTGCATGCAGTTCTACTAACAAAATTCAGTATGCATACTAAACAACGTTTGGAGAGACAGGATCCTCTTAAAAAATATCAGAACTGAAAAGACAAGTATGCTCAAGTGCTGAGAATACTGGTAAGGAGCTGTGACTGGATTAGCAGTTGAGTGGGTTATGCTTCTTGCGCAGTTCCCCATGTTTAGAAAGGAGGGGTGAATACAGGGGGTCCTCAACTCAACCACAATTGAGCCCAAAATTTATGCTGTAAAGTGAAAAATTTGTTAGGCGAGGCTTGCCCCATTTTACGACTTTTCTCACCCTGTTTGTTAAGTGAATCACTGCAGTTCTTAAATTAGGAACATGGTGGTTAAGTGAATCTAGTTTCCCTATTGACTTTGCTTGTCAGAAGTCACAAAAGGGGAACCCACATGACTGTGGGATACCACAACCGTTATAAATGTGATTCAGTTGTCAAGCATCCAAATGTAAATCATATGACCATGGGGATGCTGCAACAGACATAAGTGTGAAAAATGGTTTTAAGTCACTTTTTTCAGTGCCATTGTAACTTTGGTGACTAAATGAACTGTTGTAAGTCGAGGACTACCTGTAAACGACTTCAGTGTCAGGTCATTCCTTACAAAGGAAGGTTGGAAAGGATTTGTGTGCATAAAATGTCAAACACTTTGCAATAATAGTTTGTGATTCTGATGCATCCATCTCACACATTTAGTACTTGACAATCAGCCTCAGTCATTGGACATGTTTGTGTGAGAAACTTATGCAGCGTAAGACATAATTTAACCACACAACTCACAGAAATTTATCTTTATCTTAGCTATGATTTGGCTCTTTGGTATCATGTGAATATAAGTATACAATTTTTCTTAGATTAACATCTGTTTTTTCAGCCATTGATCTCCCAAGCTTTATTTATTAAATAATTCTTTCATTAGAAACTCAAAATATTATACACAGCACCCCCTTCTTCTATTTTTCCCCAAAAACCACCATATAAGATAGGTTTATCCAGTGAACTTCCATGGTTGAAAATACATTAGAAAGTGGATCTGTCCAACCCTTAACTTTACTCTAAATTTGCTCTAAATATTTAACAAATGGAATAGGCTGGGAATTAGATAATAAGATAAGGTCTCAATACTTTAGCAGTTGCAGGATTGAAAGTGGATTGTGAATAAAAGAGATTGTGGGCATACAAATGGACATATTTGAAAAGCATTCAGTTGGAGCAAATTACTTTACCTCCTGTCATGACTGCAAGTGAATGCAGACTCTTTTGTAGTGGATAATATTTTATATCCTTACCACCATCTTACCATCATCATTAGGGACCCCTATGGCTGAACTTCTATCTCACAGTCATTTGTAGTTGGGTGTGACATAAATTTAATAAATTATTATTACTGTTATTATCTCCGGAACTCATCAAAATCTGAGATTGCAAAATTATTTGAGAGCCTTTAATGGGATGGAACCGACCATCTGAATTACTGTTGCCACAACACATTAAGCTACACAGTACTTTTTATGAGATTGCTTGTACTGCTACTTTATGTTAGTTCAACATAGCGTTTTAGCTAAGCACAGAGTGTTATTGATCATTATTCTCACTCTTTGAGCTTTGAGAACTACCATTTCTAATTATTGCAAACTGGAATTTGAAACAAGCTTCCAGAAATTCCCATCCAAGAACTTAATATTAAGAAAATGATTAAATAGATTCCAATGAAAATTATCTACATATCAGTAAATTTTGTGGGCTTAATTCACATCCTCATTTGTTTACTCAGGGTGTAAATGAGTGAATCACAATTTTGCACATCAAGTTACAATACCAAGTTTACAAATCACAATGGTTGGATTCATGCAGTAACCAAACCAAAGCCAAACTATAAGGCATAGTGAAATGTGAATGCAACTTGTTTTTTTAACTGAACCATAGTGAATTTGTACAAGAAATTATTATAGTCAACTCAGCTCCCATTCTAACTACATTCCCTTAAGATCTACTCAATTAGACTGAAGGAGCGCAGTTTCCAAATCCCCAGCCACGAGAGCCACTGGCTATAACTGTTGGACATTGTAGGAATTGTAATGCTCCAATACCTTCCTCGAACTGGGGAAAGGTGTCCTAAGACAGGGAGTCTCGATCTCTGTAAAACTTTTAAAATCGCATAACTTTTTGCTCAATAAATGAACCAGGTAAAAACTACCCGTCAGAAACTCATCAGACCCGTCACCAGCTCAGAACACCCATGCAATTTAATTAGTTTCGTTTCCACGAGGATAATTGCGGCTGGAATTTGATCCCTAGCAGCTCTCCTCCCGAATCCTTTGTAACGGCGATGTTTGTGCTATAAACCCGCCTCCTACTGCCGGGAAGACGAGGAGACTGATTTGTATAGCTGTCAATCAACAGCGATACTAGGGAGGGACCGGCGACTGCCTGCAGGTGTTCTCCTGCATACGGTAGTACTTTCCAAGGCTTAGTTCAGAAAGTGGATCTGCGACGAAATCCAGCTACGAAGTGGCTGCGGCAGGCAGGTGAGTCCAGATCCTTGATGTATGACAGGTACTTTTTCAACAGGAGCGGTAGGGCGGGTAGCACCGATTTTTAAATTTAATTTTACTTATAAGAAAGGCTGTTCATCAAATGGGCGGTTTGTTTTTAGACAGCTTTAATCGTTTTGTAGGCTTTGTCGTGCTACTTGCGTGACTTTTACTTCTTTTTAACTCTCGTTCTTAACTCTCACACCCACAGCTTCTGTGTAAATAGGCCCTTTAAGATAAGTGAACCTTTGATTAAATACAAAGCAAGCCTGCCATTCATAACTATTTCCTCTAGCACAAGGTGTGTTTTCAAGAATCTCAATTTTAACAACAGCAATTTACAGTGTCGTTATTCTTAGTTTTATACGGGTGCAGAGTGCAATTGTATAAGCTTTAGACAGGCTAAATAGGAAAAGTATGAAACCTGTTTTTTCCTTTTCAAAGGTAGAACGATAGAGTGCAGTTTTGAGTATGAAAACAAATCATATTTCTGACAGTAAATGTATTTCTTATGAAGGAAACTGTTCAGGATTGAAATAAAGGCTATATTTTAGCACTTCCCTTGAAACAAGATGGATGAACAATCAGTTCTAAATAAGGAAAACTCAGAAATACATAACTCCTGTAAATTGAGAACTTATTTTAATAAGACTTTAGAATTGCTGCTGAAAATGGCAACCGTCTCTTCATTCACAGTGAACCATAAAATATACATACATCAGTAAATTCCAAATTATTCCTTCCTGCCTTACTTTAAAGATCAGAGATGTATCAGTGGTCTATGAAAGATTTGGGACAACCCTAGGCTATGAAACATCATATTACTTTTACTTTTTATGTATGACTTTAGGATCTTTCTTGCTCATTACAATAGATAGCAATGGAGGAGAATAAAAAATTCATGTTGTAATCTAATCCTAATACAGTCCTAGGAACTCAAAATCCCCCTATTGTTTTCTAAAGAGATTAAATATGTATCTATTTCTAGAATTTGCCAAGATATTGTTGCAAATATTTTTGATATGACATTGTGACTCCAAATGCTGTTGAATAACAAAACAATTTGAGGTCTATATTCCAGAATAGCATTGAATTTGGTTTATGTTTTGAAGCTGGAATTTGAACATGTATCCTTCCATGGGAATGTAATAAAAGATCCTGTTTTATATTAACAACACAGTTAATAATTTTCTGCCTCTCTTAAATTTTTGATTACTTTTTTCTCTCTCACTCTTGAATTCAAAACTGCTTTTAGGACAAATTTGTTCTTTCTGATCAGAGGTTTTCAGTATGAATTATTTGTTTTTATTTGTATTGTCCTGCAATTTTTATGTAACACACACACAATTTCAATAAAAACAATATTACATAGTTGTGTTTATATACATATGAAAAAATAAGGCAATAAGTAGTGCCTCCTTTTAAGATGCCTGTAACTTTTAATTTATATTTTTAAAAGAAAAAATAACCCCCACCCATCTTTATATCTTTTTCATCTTTCTGTAAAATTTTATATTGTGTGATGATATCACTGTGAGCTTTCGGACAGAATCTCTCAGTAAGCATCAATTATATTAAAGGCAAAATATAATAATACTTGTTGAAATGTGAGCTTTACAAATTAAAATAAATACTATTAAAATACAATGGCAAAATGAGTAACTTAAAACAATATAAAGCATACTGATTAAAAAGGAGGAAAGAAATGAAATATAAAAACTTTCATGCATAATATTCACCCCAGGAAATCTTGAACGAAGAATTAGTTCAATAGATATTTAAAAACATAGTGGGGGAAGACTCAATATTCTAGAGTGAGAACATCCTAGAATAGGATGAAGGGTGAGACATCATATGAAGGGACATTTTATCAAGTTTAATGAGCATCTAAAAAACTTTAAAAATGGATACAAATGCATATATTAATCCAGGTTAATGTACAATTAGAATCGGAAAGCTTTCTTTTGGGACTAACTATAGAAAAAAGTAGAAAAAAGTCATAGAACTTTGTTTTTATACATGATAATCAGCAAATCAATTATGCAGTCTAAAACAGAAAGATTTAGTTCTACCCATAATGGAAGAATAACCAGTAAAGAGATGGAAAGATGCAAAGATGGTTAAACTAACCTCTTTGATTAGAGGGAAAAAAACATGTTTGGCTGGAAATAGACTTTTTCAATGAAATAGAAAAAAAATACACTGATGATTTGTGAGTTTGATAAGGAAAAAAATTGGTTAATGAGAAAAAAAACTTTTTAATCAAAGTGTTAATACTGTAAATATAATTATATTTTTGCTGCAGAAGCTTTTTTCTATTTCATTTTCTCCTTTTGCACATTTTCTCCTTTTGCACATTTTCTCTTTTTGCACTTTTTCTTTTGTTTCTTTTGCTTTGTATTAGTGTGTATTAGTTATGTTTTTGAATTTTTTTTAATAAAATCTATATTTAAAAGTGAGGATAGGAACCCCAGATTTATGCAGCTTCAAAACTACATGGCCATGTATTAGAACTCAACTGCCTTTAGTAATTATACAGGTCTGCAAAAGGACAGGAAATCTATTCAGCACCCTGCTCCCAAGTTGTATAGGTCCAGTATATAAGAAGCACATCTTAAGTCTTAGCTTTTTTTTTCTAATAATGTTACAAGTCAGTCAAATGTATCAGACAAGAAACTTGGGAAGAGAAAGGCCAAGCATGAGAGGGCTTCTGAACTTGTAATCAATAATGCAGTATTAGTTAATTCAGTGATATGGGCCAGAAGCAAGCAGAAAAAAATCCATAAAAAGCAAAAGTATAGTAAATGTGTCTTTGTGAGGATATCTCTGCCATGGGTACTGTAACATTCTAAATAATCAGTGTTATCACTTGCATTAGAATCCATATATGGTAATGTAAGTGACCTCCTAAATGATAAATTAGGCCACTAACCTTTGACCACACTGCTTTCTCTTATCTGCTTAAAACAAACTTTAATCCTGATTCCTTTGGACCTTGCAAAAATGAAATAAAATTAGTTGTCTTTAAAGTCTGACAATTTCTTTGTTTTGGAATGATTTGCATCTTCGAGGACATATTTGGCACTGGGACTGCTATTTGTAGCAAGAATTTTTAGATGCTAAATATATTTCATAAAGTTCCCAAATGAAAAATACGCAATAATTTACACAACCAGTGTAAAGATGTATCTATCTACTTCTGCATAAAAACTGCGTTTGGAGTTTTCTCATTAAGAATGTAGAATGAGACATGGTGGAGAGAAGAACAAAGATGAGCAAAGCCTTGCCTGATTTTTGGATTATGTCTCTCTCTTCCTCTTTCGCCACTTTGTTTAGAAGGGTTCAATTAACCTTCAGGAAAGACTTTGCAAGGGCTGAAAGGAGTGAAAGAATCAGGAAATATTTTGTAAGTTAATTGTTTATTATAAAACCCAAACTAATATCTTGCCCCCTAACATTTAGTGAAGGAATCTTCTCTGAAATGAGCTTTGAATGTTTTCACATAAATTCCTAAAAATAAAAGACTTGGAAGGTATTATTTTGGGCATTGCTCAATGCAGAAATTGAAATTCAAGCATTCACGAATAGTGACTGTCTAGGCACATCCTGTGAAGAAAAGCCCATCATCTCTCAAATAATTGGCTCCATGTCAAACTATTCTTGTAATTATAACAGTTTTACAACAGTTATAAAAAAATAAATTGACATAAGGGGAAAAAATGCCTTGACCGTCTTCTATTTGGCATCCTTTAAGATATTTGAAGAATGCTATCATTTTCCAGCCCTGTCATCTTTTTTAAGGCTAAATATAAACACTCTTCCCATATCTCTTCAAAGGCTCTTGATCTGTTCCCCTGATCATCCTCATTATCCTTCTCTGAAACTGTTTCAATTTCTGTAAAGTCATGCCCAGAACCATATACAATAGATAAGACCTGCATGAATCATGATGAAAGCAGAATAAATTGAAACAATTACTCCTGTGATGTGGAAATTATACTCATGTTAATGTGTCTAAAACAGTATTGCCTTTTTTTTTGGCTCAGAACATTACATTGCTGGTTTCATGTTCTATTTGCATACAGCTACTGTTTCAATCTTTTCTTTACATAGGTACCATTATCAAGCCAGGAACACACATAAACACATACTCCATTTTATACTGCTTGATTGATTTTTGACTTATCTTTCTTAAATTTCATTCTAATATTTCCAACCCATTTCTTTAATTTATCAAAATAATTTTGAATTTTATTTCTAGTATTAGGTTTTCTATTTGTTTTGTTTTTTCAACTATACATTTGATAAGACTTCCTTCTATCCATTCATCTAAGTCATTAATGAAAGTATTATACAATAGAGGCCTTAGAGCTGTTCCTCATAGCACCCCACTTTGTCTCTATCTCCAGATTGATAAGGAATTATTGATGAGCTTCTATGATTTTTAATCATGTATATATTTACTAAATTGTTATCCATCCACATACATTTAACTAGCTAGCTTTAAAAGATCAAATATTTTTCTAAAGTCAAGATATGTTTGTAGCATTCCCACAAATTATTAAGAAGTAACTTAAACAAAATATGAGAAAAACAAACCTTGCTAGAATAATAAATCCATGCTGACGTCTGATGATTTACCACCTTCCTTTACCCACATTTTGAAAGTGAAGGCAATACTACACTATCCTTTCTGTGATCACCATTCTGCCAGTTCTCCAAAATTTCTCAAAAATAAGAGTTTATTCAGCTGGACTATAAATAAGTATCTTTACTATCCTAGAAGTGGGTTTCTCTGATCTTGGCAATTTAAATTATTCAAAGAAACAACATGTACTGCAACTACATTTCTATCCATCTCAAACTTCAGTCCTTCTTCTCAATTCTGCTGTTCACATTTTCCTGGTAGGAAACTTGATTGTTTAAACCTGGATCAAAGTAGGAGTTAAGTGGCTCTGAGTTCTGTTTGTTAGCATTAGCATTTTGTCATCTTAATTGAGCATCTGGTATACACATTCCTTTCATTTTATTTTGAATATATCTAAAGGAGTCCCTTTTATTATTCTCAGCATTCTTCCTTAACCTTAGTTCATACTCAACTTTCCTTTTCCTAATGCCACTATCACCATTTGATGGGCTTTATGGGCTTCTCTTTTCATTTGTATATATGATATTTTTTTGTTTTCAAATATTTCAAGGTTTCAGACATTTTTGGGCACCTACATTTGCCATTTCTGCTCACCTCCAACTTCTTTTACCATAAAAATAGTTTATTTTTAAAAATTTCTGAATTACATTATTTGTTATTGTTCAAGTACCTGAATAGTTTTGATCCATAAAAGCCTTTAATCCAGGACTTCATTGGCGATCTTTTACAACAAAAGGACTAATTACATGAAAATTATTTTCTGTGGTCTTTGTTTATTTTATAGCTATTATGTCATTTTACCCTTAAACACAATCAACTTCATTTAATATTTAATATGAATTTAATTTGATTATAATGTAAATATTATTTGGAATGTAAACTTAAGGTTTGCTTTAGGCTATCCTAGGAGCTAAAAATATTAAAATATTTTCAAAGTATGTATTATATTATAAAAATTATTCAAAATAATTAAATTATAATGTCCTGCAATAAATAAATAAATCTGACTCATCTGGATGATTCAATTTTCAGAAAGATTGAGCATTCAGGTATATAAAATTCAGAGTCCTGGTTTATGTGTAGTTTTAATCTTGGCTGTTTTTATTATTTTCAAGTTCAGTTTTATGTCACATAATTCCAAAGTTATTCTTTTTCCCAAAAACCCTAAATCTCTGAGAGAAGACGACTAGGAGCACGGTTTCATACATATCATATTTATTCATAAGTAAGTCCTATTTAATTCAAAGGAAGTTACTTCTGGCATGTAGAGTATATATTGAAATGTAGCATCATAAGAACATCTGCCTCTTGAGAACAAATATTCTGATATATTTTGATCCTTAAGGTACCTCTATTGATACCTCTATTTTACCTACAGAAGTATTTCAGACTGCTGGTTGAATCATATTTAATACTGTCACTCAATGAAGAACCTCCTCACCCCCTGAAAGAAGTAGCTGCAGAGAAGGGATCACTCAGGAGTTGCTATTGTATCTCTCACCTATCTGCTCAATGTATTCCAACAGCTACCTTGCGGCTCCTAATAGAGTAATCACTCTTAAAGTCATATGCCACTGGAATGATACCTCAATCTACTATGGCTCAACCTATTTGTCACATGTAAATCAGTGTAAACAAGTTTTGTCTAATTAAGTTGAGTTCTGGATATGACAATGCATAGTCTTAAATTTTAAAATAGCTAGAATAACAAGATGCTTTTTTGTTAGCCAGAATGCTACAGGAATTTTTGTTCTGAACAAAGGAGTTTGAGAAATGAAGTTCATCTCTGCTTATAATATAGCACAATTGAAAACTCTGTAAGGAGGATGACGGATGCAGATAGCACATTTGGGAAGTTTTTAGATCACTAACATTGGTATAATTATAGGAACTTGCTGACTAATTAAATCCTTTAAAATGTTTCAGTCCAAAATCTGGCTCACTGCCATTCAGTTCATATTCTTAGTTAGACTCAATGTGTAATTTATATGCATAAGACAACCTCTTTCTGGATTTCCTTTACACGCTCTTCCCTGTCATTAGTAATTCTTTCTCTTTATCCTAAGTGACTTTACCAGAGTTCCTAGCATTTTGCTGCCAAATGCATTCTTCATCAGAATCATGTGGTTTAGAAGTGTAAGCCTGTAATTTTCCTAATAGCGTTCATTTACAAGCATGCTGGTTGCTTCAGGCTCTGTTAAAAGTCACAGATGTTCTTTTCTCCTCCCCCTGTATATCTATTACTTTTTCTTCCCCACCATGATCTCTCTATGTATTTGCTGTGGCAGATTTTGATCACAGCCAGTCAATGCTTCTACTGTCTTTCTCTCCCAAAGTAGGTCAAGAGAGAAAAAGAAACATGAGGTCCCACATTCCCAAGAGTGCTGGGTGTACAGTTTCTGCTGTTCTCTTTGTCTCTTTTAAGCTAGCAGGGGAATGGCACATCCTTTTGGGAAGAGAACAGCTCCCATTTTACAACAAAATGTGTAACATTTAGTGATAGCAAAACTGTTGAATTTGGCATTCATCAAAAATGTTTTAGCTGTAAATGGTTAGGAATAGATGACTGGTTCCTAGAAACTTCAGAGGTTTTCTTTGGAAATGTATAACGAGCCTTTCTCTTAAAACCAGTTATAAAGTTTTAAAAAATAATAACAGAAGCCCCTGAATTTCTAAATTACCTCATATAATATAATGCCATTTCTTTTGCCGTGATTTACAAGTCCCATCCTTAGTATTATCTTTGACCTTTGAATCACAGTGAATGTCTGAAGAATTAGGTGGTGTGCGCTTTTGTCATCCATCCAGAAGAGAGTGATATGACGTTGCTATGAGTAAAATGTTTATTCTGTAACATTGTAAGTATTGTCATAAATTAAGTGTGCTTAAAGTGTATTTGTTCATTGCCTTACTTGGCTTTGCAATTAAACTATGTTTGCTAGCCCTAGAGAATGGGAAAGTCCTCTTAAAATTAAAGCAGTCTAGAAATCTTATGAATAAAAAAAACACAGTTAAATCTATCATGGATAAAAAATTTCTGTTTGCATCACATATCACTTTTGTCTTTGTCAGACAAATGTAATTCTATGAGTCTGTCCTATTGTTGTTCATCTTTTGGAGTGTTTGAAGAACTACCCAAAATGATGTTTTTTAAACAGGAATTCTTAACTCAAAAAAAGAAAGGGGGGGAGGGAGAGGGAGAGGGAGAGAGAGAGAGAGAGAGAGAAGCTTCATTTTAAAAAATGGATGCCTGCCAGATTTGTAGTAGGATAGCAACATATTCAGTATTTTGAAATAGTTAAGTCCTCATTGCACACTTAGATTCCCTAGGACAGTGATGGCAAACCTATGGCACGGGTGCCACAGGTGGCACCCGGAGCCATATCGGTGGGCACGCGAGCTCAGCTCTGGCACACATGCGTACACCAGCCAGCTGATTTTCAGGCCTTCTGAGCCCACCAGAAGTCAGAAAACACACTGTTTCCGGCCTCCGGAGGGCCTCTGGGGGGGTGGGGAAGGCTGTTTTTGCCCTCCCCAGGCCCCTAGAAAGGCTCTGGAGCCTGGGGAGAGCAAAAAACGGGCCCATCGTGCCATCGCGTGCCAAAAGCGGGGGGGGCACATAGAATTATGGATGTGGGCACGCGTGCGTGTGACCCCACCGCGCTCCCCCCACTTTTGGCACGTGATGGCAAAAAGGTTAGCCATCACTGCCCTAGGAACACTGTGGCAGGATCTGAAATGTTATTGGGCTAAAGCAATTGATCAAGGAGCAGTTAGTGAAAATTCTTACACAACAGTGTGAGAGATTGGTCACCAATTAGAACGGATATATAGTTGTTGTTGCAGCTAAAAGTTGTATAATTCAATACTGCATTTAAAAAGGCAATTACTTTTGTACACGTGGACATTGCATGTTGGTTTATTTTATGTATGATATAAATTTAAAAAGCAGTGAATGTTGCTATTGCATTTTCAAGTCATGCTCCCTTTATATAACCCTTTCTTTTATGTACACAGAGAGCATATGCACCAAGACAAATTCCTTGTGTGTCCAATCACACTTGTCCAATAAAAAAAATCTATTCCATTCCATTCCATTCCATTCCATTCTATTCTATTCTATTCTATATATCACAATGGTATAATATAACTTTGTTATGCAAAAATTCAAAAAAGAATTTCTAGAAAAACCTAAAAGAAAAACCTAAAAGGATTCAGTACTTTTTAACAGAACTCTAGGTATTAAGAATTATAAATTCATGCTTGATTTGTAAT
Source organism: Ptyas mucosa (assembly GCA_012654045.1). Classification (NCBI taxonomy): domain Eukaryota; kingdom Metazoa; phylum Chordata; class Lepidosauria; order Squamata; family Colubridae; genus Ptyas; species Ptyas mucosa. The sequence continues at coordinate 21,126,970 of WNWU01000019.1, read as the reverse complement.
TGTCTAACCAAGTTAAAAGTCAGTATCAGTATTTGAAAGCTAGTATTTAAAATTTTCAGTTCCATTTCAATTTCAAATCTTTATTGTCAATGCACAACATGTGTACAATGAGATTGGCTGAGCCTCCCTTAGTGCACCCCCCAAACACAATACAGCTCAATAACTCACAGTGAAAGAAAGAAAATCCCTAATCCAGTAAATCATACTAACAAATACACAATTCTCTATACATATATGTGCATTACATTACATTGTAATGCACCAATATGAGCATATTGCGCGTTGCACCACCCTGCAAGTCTGTCATACTACGTACTTATGATGTTATATGGCATTCAGAAGTCTGACAGCCCACGGATTAATTTTAATTTATTCTTAGCTTTTGACAATGAGCTTCATATGGACTTAATGCTGCTTTAGAGATGCATACCTAGAGTGTACTGTACTGTGAAATTCATTAATCCCTTGTCAGACAGGCATGAACAATGTTATGTTGAATTAACTTCAGGAGTAACCAGTTCTTTGGTTTTGGCAGATGTCCGTGTGGGTAATTGGCTAATTGTTATGTCAGTCTTATGCTTTCTCTCCTTCAAGAGGAAAATTTCAAACACATATTGCAATCAAAGTTTTAAAAAGGAAAAAAAATATTAAAACCCTGAAGTACGAAAATTAAATTATTTTGTTGATGGAAAATCCAATCTTGGTTGCTGTACATTTTTTTAGTAATCTGATCTAATAATCTTTTGAGCCATATAGAGTTTTGCCAAAATTAACAAATTGAGTGAAAGATATATTCCTGTATAATTAATATTAGGAAAGGAAGTCTTTGAATTTTTTAATAATATAAATAAGCCTTCAAATTATCACTAATTCTCATAATTTGAGGGTACAAAATTTGCTTGCTAATATAGAGTATTTGCACATTTGTATTAATTACAATTTTATTAGCTTCTGAAGAATCATTATAGCAGCCAATTAGCCTCCACTTATTGCAAGACGAAAGGGTGTTGATGATTAAAAGTTTCTAGTTCACAATGAAATGAAATGTTAATTTTTACTGATTTCTGGCAGAAATCATAGACAAAATTGAATCATTCTTTAAATGTTGTAGTTACATTAATGTTGGAAAAAAACATTATTCTTGATATATTATTTTTGTATGGTTAGGGGATTATTTTAAATGGAATGAACAATTTTTACTCCAACTTTTTTTCCAGCACTCATAGTAGCCTACAACTACCGTTGCAAAAGTAAGAGTAATTGACACAACTAAAATGAAGGAAAAATTGTAAAAAAAAAAATTCTGTATATCATTCTTAGAAGTTTAAACTGACTGTTCTTCAAAAGAAGTGAAAAAAGCATATTATGCAGTTTTATAATCAATATTGATTAAGGAATAATTTGCTATTAAAATCTATGTATCAAGAAGATTTCTATATTTAACCAAGCACATTAAAAAAGGAAATCCTGATAATGCTTAATGCTATGTTCATAGTCATAACTCTGTCATGTGATTACTTTTCCTTTCCTAGTGTATAATATATAATATAACCTGCTTAGTTTTGACCTAGGCTTATAGTAATGTTCTGGAGAAACTTTTAAAGTTTCTCCAGAACATTGCTATTCATACTTTTATTAATACTTTTATTTTCATATAATCCACTTTTAATGCCAGTCCTGCTGGTTCTAGGATGTTATTGCTTTAATAGCCAAATTAACAATGCAGGTAACTGGTAAATCACAGCAGAATCGGAAGCCAGACCAAATTTTATACATAAGTTTCTGATAATGCATAAATCATCACAGAAAGCTAAACAGTAACAATCAGTCCAAATAAGGACTCAGTATTTCAAGTAATACTGTTTATTAGTTAACATATCTAGTTATCTTAATCATATTTGATGCTACTTTTCAAAATCAATCAAGGTCATTAAGGTGTACATAAAGGAAACACACACACACACAGCTTTATCATCTTAGCAATAACACTTAAACACCACTTTATAGCACACTCTAGCCAGTTTACATAGTCAGCATATTGCCCTGAACAATCTGGCTCCTCATTTTACTGACCTCGAAAGGATAGAAGGATAGTCAATCTTGAACCAATCAGGATCGAACTCCTGGCAGTGGGTAGAGTTAGCCTACAATACTGCATTCTAACCACTGAACCACCACGGCTTTTAGAATTTTCTAAAATGATAGTTTTTTGCATCAAAACCAACAAAGAAATTTTGGGTGCCTTAACAATTCAATTATGGCATATGCTTTTATAGGCCAGTCTATGTCATCAGATACATGCTATGTGGAGATAGAAGCACAGATAATTGGATAATTTGGTTATATGTGGACTTCTAATTAGTTAGATTGAAGAGCAATAAAATTCAAAAAGTTGGATTGTGAAAGTGACTGAATAATCAGATTTACAAGATATAAGTAAAAACAAATATAGCTATTATATCTATATGGAGTGTTTTTATTTTCTGTATTTTAGTTTCATGAAGCTGTCACCCAGGAATGCAGAAAAATATCTTGCATTTTTAAAATGAAATGAAAGCAAATGAGCTTTATTAACTATAGGTGAAATGAGTGCCTGTATTTTAATCTTGCACTTAAATAAAATTAGTGGTATTTAAATTTAGAAATAAGTAAATTTTCTACCCATGTTTTATTTGATTTATTTCCTCTGTTTGCATGACATACTTAACTGGGTCATGGGGAGGGAAGTGTGATACACAGACTCTAAAACCTAGCCAATTAATCCAGAGGAAGTTAGATATAATCCCAAACACACCCGGTAATCCGTATTATTTGCTGTAACAAGCTACAAGATAATGAATTGATTGGGGGAAGGGATTGCTTGGTCATTTCTGACATGCAAACGGGGCTATTAATTTCAATTTATAAGTCATGTCTATTTTTTCCAGTAAAGAATGTTATGCTTTCAATGATACACTGATAATACCATTGATAAATTCTGTTCTTTGCCTATGACACAGTGGGTGTGATCAGAATTCCAGTCAATTTATACCCTAGGTGGGATTAGTGGGGGGAAAAAGAGTGTCATTCTTCTTTTTCTACTGCCACAAAGCACCATCTACAATAAGATGATGGCAAAATGGCACTGATTTAGGAACTTATCTTTAAAAAAAAAAAAAAAAGTTAATCCTTCCTCAAATAGTTAGGCAAAAATAATGGAATCTCCTTAGCTCTGCATAGTGGCACTGACCCTGATCAGGGCATATGGATTTTTAATTGGAGGTGGGGGAGGGCAACATAAAAGAAAAAGAATTTCAATCTCCCTGTAACCTTTTGTGACAGCTGGAATGCTATAAAAATTGTTATAGGTGTTTGATCAGGACGTGGTGATCTGCATTACTGTTTTGTGCTTTGGGAGAGTGTCTGACTGGATAAATTGTGCTATGCCATAGCTGCTGTTGTACTGTGAGATAGTTATCTGAGAAAACCTATATAAAAATAAATAAATTTTGAGGTTTCATTTTTATTTGATGGTATTTCATCAGATGTGTCAACAAAAACAAGATGGATCTACAGGCAGGAATCTCTCATACATCACTAGTCATAATACTTATTAGAATGTTGGCCATTACTGTAGATACCCCCAAAGCTCATTGGAATACCATGGGCTAATCAATGAGTCTCTGGCTGTCAAATTCCTAAATGGTATATATACATTAATATAAAACAAAATGCAAAATGAAAGCATAATATACAGAAGGTAGCAGTAATAGTAATTCAAAATCTAAATCAATACAAATCAATGCATTAAAAAGAGCCCTGGATAGTACAGTGGTCTAAAGCACCCTGTTATTAACACAGCTGCCTACAATTATTGCAGGTTCGAATCTCACCAAGGCTCAAGGTTGACTCAGCCTTCCATCCTTTCTAAGGTAGGTAAATTGAGGACCCAGTTTGTGGGGGCAATAAGCTGACTTTGTATAAATATACAAAAAGTATGAAGGCTATTGCTTAGCGCATTGTAAGCCGCCCTGAGTCTCCGGAGAAGGGCGGCATATAAATCAAATTTTAAAAAAAATTAATACACATTGCAAAATAATGCATTAATACAAATTAAAAACTAATTAAAAGCCAACTAAAAAGCCTGGGAAATAGAAAGGCTTTCACCAGATACCAAAATGCTAATAGGGTACCATTTAAGCCTCTCTTGGAAAGAAATCTGTGTGAATGGAAATCACCACAAAAAAAGCTTTCCCTCTTATACAGATCTACCTCACTTCCTTTGTGGAAGTGGATGTCATTAAGTAGAACATCTTGAGGTCTGTTGGGAGGTCCACTAGAAGATTTTAACTAATTAACTATTTGACTTTTAAGAGGATAGTTAAGAGGATTAAGCAGAAAAAAAGGGATGAGAAAAATGTACTTTGACCTTCTAAAAAGAAGTGTTACATAAATGCAATTTCATAGGCTACACTTACATTTAAAGTTTTGGAATAATGATTGTTTATGACAGAAATAAGCTGTTTTCTGAAATTAAAGGTGAAACGACCAGAGTCAAACTGAAGGAAACATTGCCATGCTCTGCTTCTCTAACCTTCAAGCTATAGTAGAGAGAAGATCATTCTGACACAGTGGTTTGGGTGTGGAGAAAGAGTTTAAAATCCACATGGTAACTTAAAATATAATAGAAATTATACTATTAAATATTGTAAATTGTAATATATGCTGACAAATTAAATCAAGCAACAAAGGAATAGTAATTTTGTCTGATTTTTATATTATAATTTCAGAATGGATGCCTGTGGGCCTGACATAGCAAAACTATAGAGACTGTGCCTTCTTTTTTTTTTTAATTAAAAAGTTTTATAAGAATACATTTTCTCCCCCCCCCCATTTTCTTATTAAACATCACATTCCCCCCCTTCCCCAACCCTCCTCCCCCCCATCCTAGATCTCCCGGAGCTGAAACAGGGTATTGCAATAACAAACATATGGTAAAATATACTAACATACTATGAAAATCAAAATTTCCCATGCACTCTTTAACTCCCCCTTTTTAAATTCATCAACCTCCCTTTTACAAATTCTAAGTCAATTAAATTAAATTCTTTTTTCCCAAATATAAAAATCAATTCATTAACTTAAAAATATTACAACATTAAAAAGAAAAATCCTTTTTACTTAATAAAATTAAACCTTTTAAAGACCTTAAACTTTTTATCTCATATGGCTTTTAAAATCATCAGTAAGACTTCTTGAATCATTTCTACAAATATAAATTTCCCACAATCACAAACACTATTCATTTTCAACATTTCTATAATAAGACTTAAATTATTATCCATCCTTTTTACTTATTAAAATTAAACATTTTAAAGATCTTAAACTTTTTATCTCATATACCTTTTAAAATCATCAGTAAAACTTCTTAAATCATTTCTACAAATATAAATTCAAAACTTTCCGGAGAGTATCCTTCAAGTTTTTATTTAATCATTATAGTACCTTCATAACATTTAAAAAGTTATCATTTTTGTATGTAAAATATCCTTGCTTTAAAATAACCTTTAAAAACTGCCAGTTTAATTAAACTTTTTCTTCTTTTTCTTGTATTTTTTCCAGTCTTTCTTTTTCCATAATTCTTTCAACATTCCTCCTGCCCCTCCTTTTATTTTTAAAAATTTCTTAACCTTGATTTGAGGTTGATGCATCATGAAAACTCGTTTTCTTTTTGTAGTCTTTTTGTTTGGCTTGGGCTTAAAACCCCCATTTCGTTCTTTCTTGCTTGTATAGTCCTACAGTTTACTCCTTTGTTTGTAAAACCACAAATTATTGCCAAATGGATTATCCGCTTGTAGCAATAGATCCAGTTCTAACTTTTCTGTAGGCTGAGTGGAAATGTCTGCCAAAGCCTCTGTTTCCATTGTTCCTTCCTGCAGTTCAGTCCCAACAACCTGCTGTTCTCTCTCCAAACTCTTCTGTTTAATTTCATCTTGTTTTTCCTCCAACAAATCACTATTATTCCTCCAATTATTTTTTTTGAGAAGTTCTTTCAATTAAAGCTAAAATGTTAGTAGTAAGAGAATCTAAAAGTTCTTGAAAGATTTTTGTAATTACACCTTGGGAATTTGCTGATTCACCAGGCAATAATCCAGCAGGTCTAATATCAGCCATATTTCAACTTGTACTTATTCAGCTGTCAGGCAAAATCCATATATAAACCACACAATCTAGGCATCTAACTTGTTTAAAGTCAATGCCTAATTTTTTTCCATTCCTCTTCCACTTTACAGTGTAATCCGGTAGCTCTGTCTCTGTTGCAAATGTTAACAAGCGCTAACAATCACTTTCACTAGTAGATTTCCTCCACACCCTCAGGCGCCATTTTTTCCCTGTTTCAAACGGAGTTAAAGTTTTCTCTGCCTTCATTTCTGTTCTCCTGATCTGCTCAGCCAGCACCTGAGATTCATGTTACAAATAATTCTTAAAATTATATTATCCCTAAATGGTTTGAAATTGAGTTGCTGGGGTGGTCGTGGCTTCTTGCTCTGCTTCAGCAGAGTCGTTCCGGGTCTGGAGCTGCTTGGCTGGTTTCTGGGGAGTTCCCACGCTTCACACCCCAGAGTTTTCTCTGGGGGGCCTTGGGGAACTCTACCCCCACCAGCCTGCTCTTCACTCTCCCCTTTGCCCAGGGAGAGACTTTCAAGCCTCCCGACAGCGTTAGCCGGCTGTTCGGGGGCTTTTACAAAACTACGGAGCGGATGCTCATGTCGGAGCATCCTCGAAGCTTTGCGGTGCCACCAGAAGCCAGAGACTGTGCCTTCTTAAAGTATATTTTATGGTTTGTATACCAGGCTGGCCTATTCAACCATGAGTAAACTAAACGATGACAGATAATATATGTGAATCCGCCACCATATTGCTAGTATTCAAATTGTGAGAATTTAAAAATAGCAAAGAATAGAAATATATATATACAAGTAGGAGATATTATTAGTGGTGGAATTGCTAACATTCACAACTCTTTTATATACATTAAACCTTCTGAAATTACTACATGGACTTACAGTGCTATACAATACTTTCAAGTCATTGTTAGTTATATCAAAATGTGTTATTTACAGCAGGTGATATTACTATGAATAGAAGTATGACAGCTAAATAGTTAAATTGAAAATTCTATGTTATGATGTATTTAATGTTTTATTATTGTTATTTGTCATTTGATGTAATTTCTGTTCTTGGCTCATTGGATATACTGAGATTCCCTCCCCTCCAAATGTATTCATAGCACACATAACATGCAATTTGTAACCAGAGATAATTTTAATCCAAACAACAGAAACAAATGTAATTGCACAAATCCAATTTATTGTTTTATTTATTGAATCTTTATTGGATTGTGACCTTTTGACAGTTATAACATAATATAGGTTAAGATCAAATTAGTGAAGAAATAAATCAAATTATCTTGATAAATTATAAAGTGTTACAAAGTACATTCTGCAGAAGCAAAATATAAAAGTGAGATTTCTTAGTTTTGCTCTGAAACGGAGGTGGGAAAATTTTTTCATATACATCTGTATTTATGTATATAAAGAATGAGTGGAAACAATTGATATTCCTTACAGACCATAAATTTGACAATTTACATTTATTATATAACATATCCTATTTTATATGGTTCTCAATTTTGTATCAATTCAATTACTACTCACCATTAGTAAGTTGTGTAAGTACAGTAAGTACAGAAATAATACGTTATAAACATAACACATTACAGTCTCATTTTACACACACACAAACACACACACAACTCTACCATTATGGCCATTAATAAAATAACTTAAAATCTAAAACATCTGTCCTATGAAATTTATTTTAATCTTATCCCTACCAGCTAAAACAGAGGTTCTACCAGTAAAAGTGATATCCCTTTCTAGTAGCTAGAGATACCTCCAAGGAATTTAGTAATTGCCTTCTATAGTTTGTCCTCATTTTATAGAAACTTCCTCAAGAAATTATAACCATTCAATTAAATATATTTCTACCATATATTCTTCTATCCTTATAAGAAGAAATAGAAAACTATTACTTTTTCCCCACTACAAGGTCAGAGGAATTTCTAATAGAAGATCATAGAGTATCTACCAGCTAAAATTATTGATACCATACCATTTACCCCTTTTACAGTATCTAGCACAATTAAGGAAATGCATGCTGCTACTGATTGATTTATTTATAGAATATATATGATGCCTGTCTTACATATTGTAATCCTAAATGACTTACAATAAAAATCCATAGTAAAACAATCATACTTCTAAAAGGATGCATCAATTCTTCTGTCCAGTATTTTCTCTAAATTTACAATGAGAAAAATTCATACTCCTATTTTTTTCATCAAATCTCTCACCAAAATCATTTTAAGGGAAAACAGGTAATTCTTAAATATTCATAATAATTGAGAGAAAATTTGGAATTGACCTAGGTGTAATAATTGCTAAACTTTTATATTTTATTTTATTAAAAGTTGTAAATCAAAACTGTGAGATTCTTTTTTAAAATATACTGCTGTAGTTTTCTGCACCAAATTATATAAATTTAAGTTTTTATAACCTGTCCCAATTTGAAAGGAACCTGGATAGTGAACAACCAAGATAGATTACAAATAACAATATAATCAAATAGGTAAAAAAAGCATCAGAAATTCTGATTTTAAAAATTGTATTTTTAATCAGCTCAGGTCAACGGCTCATTGGAAAAATAATTATTGATTTACTTTTAACATTCATGGAGGTAGAGACAGGCAAACCTCTGCAGAAAGTTCCATAAAGTGGAGTTTGCTATTGAGAAGACATACCATCTATATATTCCATGTAACTTGCAAGGAGGGGAGGCCTTCTGTAATTGACTAAACTAAGTTGGGAGGCAGAATGTATTCTATCAAGGTCTATGTAAAACCTGTTCTTGCATCCTGCAGGGTTTCAAAGGCAACAATAAGTACTTTGAATTTCAGCTGGAAGCTTCTGGTAGCCAATGCATAATGTAGATATTATTCTGAGCAGTGGGGTTTTCCCGCCAGAAATCTTGCTTTTGCATCTTTGTGCAGTGATCAAGTTATCTCCGGGATAGCGGCATGTAGAATGTGTTACAGTAATCCAAATATATAGTGATCAAGACATGAATTGCTGTTCACATTATTTAGACAGTATTAGCATAAGTAATATGTTTAAAAAATATACATCCCACTTGTAATTCATATGATTTTAATAGCAGCTTGTATGTAAACACAGCTTTAAAAGCTCTCACTAAAAGTATATGCAAGTACATATATAGCATATAACAGCAAGAAACAAGCAATACAAATTTAAAAAATCTCAGATAAAAATTCAAGCAGCAACATAATATTAAACATTTGTTTGTCTTCTATTCTTCCTTAGGCTTGTTGATCATCTTTATTCTATTCTTTTTTATTTTTTCCTCCCCAAAATACTGAATAACATTCTCAGTTACTCAATATTGTTGGGATGCACAAAATACTTTAGCTTCCTGCATTAGGTATTAGCCCACAAATATTGGGCTGCAATCCCATAATTTCTAGTCATTATGAAGCTGCATTGATACCACTGAAGATTTTCCTTTTGATGCAGGTGGAAACAGGATCTTCTGTCTTCTGTCAGCATAATTTAATAAGCCCAACTGTTATTGATATAACTATATTTGTCTGGTAAAAAATAAAAAATCCAAAATCTGTAACTTTTGCATAATGTGAAACTTAGAAAAAAACATATACCTAATGCTCAGAATAGTATAAATTCTGATGGATCACAAAAATATTTCAATTAATTGAATAATATGTCTTTCCTTATTGTACTTTGTAAATATGTCTTGTTGATTATTTACAGACATAAAAAACTGGCAATCAAGATGGAAAATAATATAACAACAATTTCTCGAGAAGAACTGGAAGAACTAAAAGAAGCATTCAGTAAAATAGGTGAGTTTGCTGAAGTTTTCTAAGATTTAGTTGACCCTTGTTGAGGATATAAGAAGATTAAAAATTGATCACATCTACTACTTTTCATTTCATAACCCTATTCCTTTCAAAGATAATCTCAAGATATCTGCCATGATAATTTAATGTATAATAATGGTATTAATAATATTTTACATGTGAGTTCCCATAACACAGTGTTTCTCAACCGTGGCAACTTTAAGATATGTGGATCAACTCCCATAATTTCCCAGCCACATGAAATGCTATACTGCCATAAATTAGCTATAATCACATAAACCCTGCTGATCCCCAATATTCACTATCATGTCATGAGAGTATTGGAAGAAAATCCTGGGTTCGAAGTTCAGCCAGGTCACAAATAAACATGCTGGGCAGCTGCTTGAAAATTAGGGTAGTTTTATTTGACTACATTTCATGAGTTCAACAATCAAAAGTAGAGTATGAAGTTAGAACGCTGAGTGTGGTAGTACTTCTAGCAGTAATGGACTTTGATCATGGAATATGTACTTCAATGTGAAGTATGTTAGATGTCTAAATTGAGATGTTCCTACCCTAGGGATATGTTGTTTCTTGTTCTGTGGGGTGCATAGATCTGTTCCTAGGTGTGAAATTTTATGCGGGGCGCAGTATTGTAATAAAGATTTCCCTTATCTTGAGGGAATTTGTATTTATTTGCCAGTGTACACTGTCTTCCTGAAGAGACCTATTAATTAATTGTATTCCAAGAGTCAATGCAAGTGGGAAAGTTCAAGGGATTTCATTGTATCTTTTATTTGTGGCTACTGATGGATCAGAGGTGTTTCATGAATGGTTAGCACAGAGATCATGAAGGTTTTTATCTTCCAACAAGAAAATTGTGCAGATTGGGAACAATGAAATCTGAACAATTGCATTAATGCAAAGGCAAATTTCCTTGATATATTTTGCCTGAAATAACCGTATACTCTAATTTGAGAGCTATTTATAAGTCCTTAAAATATATATAATTAGGCTTCATTGCCTCTCGTAGTGGTGTTAGAAGATATACCTTATACTTCATTAAATTGCATAGAATATTAAAAAGCTGATATTTGGCAATCCAAATAAACTGATTACTCTGTAGCATCCTTCCCTTGCTTCATACATAACCTTCATATATAAGAATAGTCAGATTGCCATGAAAGAAACAAATCTATATTGCCTCAAAACTGGGTCTTGGTTTTGCTTGTTGGGAATGCAGTGATTACTCTATTTCTTTATTAGTTTAATGAAGAACCTGGAACACTTCAGTCATTAGAGGTGAGTTTTTCCATCATACTCTGAAATCTATATTTTAGTGAAATAAAGCAATATTCTTCTCTTTCTGCAAACAACTGCTGTACAATTTGAGATTTGTGCTTCACTCTATGTTTGTTCCATGATACTATGGGGCCTGGGAAACTTAACTAATTATCTATGGTCTCATCTCTGGCTTCAGAGGAAGGTTATGAAGAGAGACGGGAGATTTTACATTAATAGGGGGTTGTAAGATGACTAGTGAGAAATGAATTGGCATATAATAGACTGAATACAGAAGCAAGGTAAAATTGCTTTGGCAAAAATTAAATATGAGACAGATACAAAGGAAAAGAAATTGAGCACATGGAGTCCAACCAATTATACTGTACAGAATGTTTCTATACTAATACACAAAATATGGGTTAAACAAACAAGATGAGTTAGAAGTAATGAGGCATAAAGGCATAATAAAAGATTATATAACATAGTAAGACGAATTCTACCAGTGAAGCATTGGATTTGATAGGAAAACTTTATTTCAGAGGAACAGGCAACACATTATATACCAGAAATGAACTTATCTACACAGAGATCCATTGGACTGAAAATAACACAAGTGTTATTTGAAATGGCATGTTGAAATGGCAAACTAACAGAAGTGCTATGTTCCTTGGGGTCTGATACAGATCGCCAAATCAGTTATTAGAGGTACATGATGATTTTATAAAGCAGATAATTGAAGCTTTAAAAAATCTTGAAGTAATTGTAATGATATATCCAGATACGAGTTGAAAGACTAAGTTTGTCAAACATAAAATGTCTGATTTTTTTTTCTATGATGATGATAATTTTCTCTTTCCAAAGACAAAATTACAGTGGACAGTAGGCCAATTTATTATCTTAAATTTGTCTCTTACTAAAGATACTAAATAAGGGTAAGTTTGGATGCAGTGGCTACATTGTTAGAGTTTTTGATTTAACAAGCACTTGAAAAAATTTCAACTTAAATAATGATTTTTAAAATGCCCAATGTTAATACAGTAAACTAATGGAAATGATAAAAAGATAATATGAGAATAAAATCTTAAAAGATACTATAATTGACTGAAACACCTTGAAAAGAAAATTAAGGGCAGTGCAATATCAGAAAATATCACAAAATACCAACGAGAAAGAAAACTAGGAGACATCTGAAGATCCAGTGTTGTTAAATAGGTTACAAAGGAGCTGACTAAAGGGTGTTAACACAACTTCATATCAAAAACAAGGAATAAATCAGAAACACAAAGGTACAAAGTGAGATAAGGTTAGGAAGAAATACAATTATCTAGCAACTTTAGGTTACTTCAAATATGCTGAAAGCATAAGAAAAGAGAATGAATGAAGCATAAGACGTGATGAGAAAGTCTTATATAACAATAACCACACACACACACACACACACACACAGAGCCCACAGAAGACCACTAAAATATGAATATTGTTCTCAGTTAATCTATTTGAAATAATACTTTAGCAAACATACATTATTTATTACTAAAGATAGCCTAAATTCAAGAAGATAATAACAAAAGAATAAAAATGTATTATTTTAAAACAGCAATTGAAATATCAATAGTAACAAAGCAGCTTTGTTTTGCAATTTGTAGACATTGATAATAGTGGATATGTCAGTGATTATGAACTTCAAGATCTTTTCAAAGAAGCAAGTCTTCCATTACCTGGCTATAAAGTTCGTGAAATTGTGGAAAAAATTATAGCAGTGACAGATAGCAACAAGGATGGCAAAATCAATTTTGAAGAATTTGTATCGGTAAGTAAACTAATATCTTAGGCTATATGTTTATCTGAATATAACTGGGTTAGAATGAATTAATTATATATGAAACAAAAGGTTATTATTAAAATATATTTTAAAATCCATGCTACAAACTACATTGCTGAATAGTGTACAATATTCCTAAAATGTACCCTATGCAGTCAAGCAAGACATAACAACAACATAACAAGTCTGTCATGTTAGTTGAGAAATGGTTATATGATATAGCAATAGTATGTAAACTTACTATTTGGTTTACAACATTAGCATACTGCCCCCAACAATCTGGGACCTCATTTTTACCAACCTCGAAAGAATGGAAGGCTGAGTCAACCTTGAGCCGATCCTGGCAGTGGGCACAGTTAGCTTGCAATACTGCATTCTAACCAATGCACCAACACAGCTCAAATATATGATATCCTGTTTTGTAACTTTCACAGTATTTATTTAAATTTATTAGCCAGCCAACTTTATCAGTTCAGTGACAGCTTTTGAACAATAGCTCTCAAAATAATAATTTAAAAAATCAATTTTGAAAGTGGGTGTAAGACCTTTTTAGTAGCTATACCTTACAAAATGTGCTCTTGTCCTTTCAGTTGTTGATTTCAGGGCAGCACATGGATCTTCACATCATTTGCTACGGAACTATAAATTAGTCTGTATATCAATTATAACAGGTTGTGAAATGATGTCTGTTAAATTTAGTGCAACAATTATCAAATCCTCTTATGATTTTGCCCAGGAAAGTGATAGAATACTGATAGGCACCTCGGTGCAATTTCAAAACATTTTTGCCTTTTGGCTGCCCTCCACTGTGTGACCAAGATAAAGAGGCCACTGTATTCCATTGTCACCTACCTTAAACATTTTTCTCTGTTTAGTTTCTGAAATGAAACTCTTCTAAATGTCTTTAGAGTATGCCTTTCTTTTACCTAAACAATTTTTATAGTAATATCTTCATATAATTCTATAAGATTAAAACTAATCTTAATTACCTGAGACAATTTTGCATCTTGTTGCTCTAGTTCTACTGTACTTGAAAGGAGCTCAATGTATGCAATACATCATTCATATTTTATTTATTTTTTAAATTCCATTTAAAACATGAAGGAAGTGTGTGAAGCTATTTTGCTGAAATAGCTGAAGTCTTTTACAAATTTATGATGAAATTTATCTTTAATATGAATAAGCAAATTGTCAAGAATGGATTAAGTACACCTTCCTCCTCCCCCCATGTTTAGAATGACTTGGACTTTTGAAGGCTTGAAAACACGTGACCAAGGTGTTACTATATTTTCTCTGAGCCTTGGATCATTCAGGATGTACTTCCTATTTCCACTTATACTTGTCTTGGATTATTAAACATCCTGGATTTGCTAGGACAGTCCAAGTTTTGGAGAATTATGTCATATGCATTATGCCTAAGAATCATGTCTAAGCATTACGCGTGTCCCATAACATCAGGAAATGTCACAATTTTAAAGAACCTGTTCTAGGTGATAAATAGCAGCAGATGTAAGTTCTGAGAATAATGCAAGAAACAACTTTTGCATTCACTCCTCATTACACCTATGCAAATATTTGATTGACTAACAGCAACATGGAAAGCATATACAAGTGGCAAAAGACAGATTGTCACTTTTACTGTGTTTTTGAAGTCCCGTAAAGACATGGCATCACATTTAAGTTGTAATACATATTGAGTGTTGCCTTAATAATTTGAAGATGTTCACTGTTTATCAGAGGTTGGGATTTACATGTGTATTGTTTAATTCTTGTTTGTAAAGTATTTCCAAAATATGTCTGGAAATTATTGCAGAAATGTTTTAAATAAACAACATAATCCTAGCTTGGGCCTTAAATTAGGTAGGGAGGACAACCAGCAGACAACTAGCAGCACTGCAATTATGCCCATATTAGAAACAAGTACAACTGTTACAAAAATGTGCAGGATACTTTCACTCATGATTATACATTGGGATCCTAAAATAAAAATTAAATAGATGTGACAAAAAGAACACCTTAATAAAACCCCTTAATTAAAAACAATTATGATATACATGCCCTAAGATTCTGGAAGAAGATACAAACCTTAACAGGTAGCTTTCCTGTTTTGTATTTCTTATTTCTTATTCAGTTTAGGGGCTGGATTAGAACCTGTTGATTTTTTTTATTGGTATAAATGAAAAAGTATACTTCTGATAGCTGTATCCAAGATTTTTAATGTATTATTATTATTATTATTATATAAAATATTTTAATTCTCTTATAGCCTAAAAAGATCAAATATGAAGGAAATAATAAAGAATTGGTTCGTCCCTATACGAACCATCATAATTATAAATTATAATTATAAATCATCTTGGTTTGTCCCTTTTCTCTCTCCCACTTCCCACAAATAATTGATTTACTTTATTATATAACTTTAATGCTTCAGTTAGTTGGAACAATTATGAAGATGTATTAAAAAAGAACAGGAAGAAGAAAGTCAGCAATTATACTAATGTTTTGACATGGTTGCTCTTTGATTATTTTTTATTCTATTTGATGTTAATCATCTGAATCAGAATATAGCTAGAAGGGATCTTCTAGTCCAACCCCCTGCTCAAGCAGGAGACCCTATACCATTTCAGATGTGGCTGTCCGGTCTTTTCTTAAAAACCTCCAGTGATGAATATCTATGGAGATTCTCAATCATTCAGGTCATAGTTGTCCCAAAGGTGCTTTTTCGAAGAGGCAACTGAGAAGTGAGCTGAGGAAGCTTCTTGGATGAGAAGTAAAACGACTTCAAAGAAAAACAAGAAAGTCCAGTTGTTTCTTCAAAAAAGCACCTTCGGGACTTCAGTGATGAAGCATCCACAACTTCTGAAGGCAAGCTGTTCCACTGTTTAATTGTTCCCACTGTTACGAAGTTTCTCCTTAATTCCAGGCTGCTTCTCTCCTTGATTACTTTCTATCCATTGTTTCTTGTCTTGCCTTTTGGTGCTTTGGAAGATAGGTTGACCTCCCTCCTCTTTGTTGCAGCCCCTCAAATATTTGAATACTGTTTATCATGTCACCCCTAGTCCTTCTTTTCTCTAGAGTCTAGACTATCCATACCCAATTCCTGCAACCAATCTTCATGTTTTAATCTACAGGCCTTTAATTATCTTAGTTGGTCTTCTCTAGACTTTTTTCAAAGTCTCAACATCTTTTTTGTAACATGGTTACCAAAACTGGATGCAATATTCCAGGTGTGGTCTTATTAAGGATTTATAAATACTTCTCGTGATTTTGATTCTACTCCTCTGTTTATACAACCAAGGATTGTATTGGTTTATGTGGCTGATGCCACACACTGCTGGCTCATATTTAAATGATCGTCCTCTAGGATTCCAAGGTCCCTCTCACAGTTACTATAGTTGTGCCATGTTTTGCATAATTCGTACTTTTACCTTTGGTTTTTCCTGCAAAACCTTGGTGCAAAACCTTGCTTTTCTCCACATTAAATTTCATTTTCTTCATGTTGTTTTTTTCCAGGTTATTCAGGAACTGAAAAGTAAAGAGATTAGCAAATCATTTCGAAAATCCATAAACAAAAAACTGGGGATTACTGCAATTGGAGGAACATCATCCATTTCCAGTGAGGGAACTCAGCATTCTTACTCAGGTAAAATAATTGTAATGTTCAAAGGAATGTTTTTGTCAATGTAATGTCAGGATTAACATTTATGCAGGAATATGGATATGGTTCTTATAATTATAGGATGACCTGCTCAGAATAAAAGATACATAACAGTATTCGCTATTAGGGTTTCTTTTACAGTGTGCTAAGACAGCAAGGTTGAGTTTGTGGCATATATATTGATAGACTGCTCTTAAAATATATTTTCCTCTTTTATTTTCCAGAAGAAGACAAGGTCGCGTTTGTTAACTGGATAAATAAAGCTCTTAAAGATGACCCTGACTGCAAACATTGCCTCCCTATGGATCCATCAAATGATAGCCTTTTTAATTCACTTGCTGATGGTATCCTTCTTTGGTATGTTCAGTTTTTTTAAAAAAATGTTTACCAAAATACAGGCTGGCGAGTTCTTAAGGCATTACCATCGCTTAGTTTTGATACTATAAGTCCTATTTATTTTAGTTGGAAAGATCAGCAAATTTTGAACTTTCATTGAAATCAATAAAATTAAACCATATGCAGGTAGTCCTCACTTATGAATATTAATTGGCACTGGGAACTCTACTGCTAAGCAGCACAGTCATAAAGTGCAATATCATGTGACTGTCCTGACTTGCGAAGGCAGTTCTTTCATGTCCAATTGCTGTTATTAGGCAAATCCTGCAGTCACCGTTTGCTACACAATTGCTGCTTCTGCATTGCTATTAGCAGTCTCATTTGAGGAGTTTTACAAAGGAACCGTCCATTCTCCTTTACCTTCCCAATCATTCATAGCCACCTTGGATAAGAATGAACTGCTATTTTTAACAGTAGTTTAAAAAAAGTAATTATATCTGGAAATTATTCAAGTATAAGCATTTCAGTTAATAACAGTTGAATATTAGTATATGAAAAAACTAAATGAATTACCTCTATGTATGGTACTGATGTTATTCCACTTATGGAAACAAAATACTCATTCGATAAATTTCCATATTCTGTAAGTCTACTAACTGGTTTGCTATTTAATGTTCACATTTATGGAGAATTTTAATCTGCCAATCTTTTAAATCACTTTACACTGAATTTCTTTCACATTAAGCTAATGATTATTTTTCTTTATTTTCAAGCAAAATGATTAATTTATCTCAGCCAGATACAATTGATGAAAGAGCAATTAATAAGAAGAAGCTTACTGCATTCACTAGATCAGTAAGTAAACCATAGCCAAAATCTAATAGTTGAATGGCAATTAAGAAGATGAACAAGGCAAATTGTAAACTGTAAGACATATATGGATGATGTTTGGGAAGGAGATTAAAATTTGATCGTAAATCTCATGTAAAATTACATTACAAGATAATGCAAACTTGAACATTTCTTGCACAAGCCAGAAATGGGATTGATACTAGTATTTTAAAATATTTAGAAGAATTTGGTTTGCTTAAAACTTTTGAATTGCACTATATCTAATTAAAATGTATTTTAATTTTACAGTTTGGGCCTGATGTGTGAGCAAAATCTGAAATTCCTAAATTATTAAAATTATTAGAAAAAGGTTTTGGAAGTTTCTGAATATATAATTAATTATATATAAATATAAATATAATATAATTAATTAATCTACAACTGAAAAGTTGTATCAAAATAAATATAGAAAAACCTGCACTGAGTTACAACAAACCAATGTGTTAGAATTTTAAAAAAGTCACATTAGTGTTCTATGATCTCAAAATGCAATTAATTCAACAGAGGGTTCTCTTTCATGTTTATTGGACACCCCAAAAATAGGTAGTTAGATTCCAATTTCCATATTTCCATTTCCATTTTGGAAGTGACACAGATTTTGTGTTTTGGAGTTGATATACATTGAAGACATTTTGGTATAATATTCTCCAGACTCTGAACCTTACAAAACAAGGAGATTTATCATTCATAGGGTGCAGCTAAGAATATTGATTTATTGATTTATTATTTTATTTAATTTATTAAATGTATATGTCATCCCATCTCACTGTCTGAGGCAACTCTGGATGGTTTTACTCCAGTGGGGGGTGGGGGGAGAGATCCTTAATAGAAAATACTCTCAGCATAGGAAATAGCTTTTTATTGCATAAAGTGTGATCAGTATCCCTTCAGTTAGCCAAAGTTTAATTTGTTGTTTGAGACCTGGGTTTCAATTATATATAAGAGTGTTGAACATATATTTTTCTTTCAATATTTTCTGTATTTCTTTATCTTTGTTTCAGCCTTCTTAAATTTCTTATATTTTTTGGGGGGGGTTGCTTCTGGTTAAGATGCTGAAATTGTTGATCGAAAGGTCGGCAGTTCGGCGGTTCGAATCCTAGTGCTGTGTAACGGGGTGAGCTTCCATTACTTGTCCCAGCTTCTGCCAACCTAGCAGTTCGAAAGCATGTAAAAAATGCAAATAGAAAAATAGGGACCACCTTTGGCAGGAAGGTAACAGCGTTCTGTGTGCCTTTGGCATTTAGTCATGGCTGCCACATGACTACGGAGATGTCTTTGGACAGCACTGGCTCTTTGGCTTTGAAACGGAGATGAGCACCGCCCCCTAGAATCAGGAACGACTAGCACATATGTGCGAGGGGAACCTTTACCTTTACCTTATAGATGGAAAAATGCATATAAGAACAAGGCAATACATTGTAACATTTCTAGTTATTTAAACTTTCTGTATATACTGTATTGCTGTAGTAAATCCATTAATATATATAAGCCTTTGAGTAAAATAGTTTCCAGGAAGCTTTCTGGAAGTTTTTTGCAAAGCTAACAACTCAGTTTTTCATTTCTAGCATATAATTTGGCACATAGTTCTATTACTAATACATTTGTAACACGTTTGTAGAACGTATCAATTCAAGTTGTTCTAGTACCAGTTTTGTTATGCCTATTAACTTCCTCCAATTTTACATTTCCCCCCACCAAACATCTTTTTGTTTCAGCATAATCCTTTTTTCCATTGAAAACTCTCTCTCTCTCTCTCTCTCTGTGTGTGTGTGTGTGTGTGTGTGTATTCATCTCCGATTCGAAAGGTCTTATTTATTTAGCTTCCAGATCTCCATTTTTCTTATAGTATTCTATTTAGATATCATAGTTATATGACAATTTTTTGAGAATCCTAGCACAGGCATATTATTAGTTATGATGGTAACATTTATATTGTTAAGTTACTGAAAGAATAAACATAAATTAATAGCTGTATTAAAAAGGGCCTATGCTTTATCAGCTCTTTCAAAGGAAAAATACCTAATATTATAGAATAATTTATTAAATGCTGACTTTCGGTGTTTCAAATATGCTGAAAACAGTTCAAATGTCAGCTGATTTATGAAATACTTTCTTAGTCTGTTCATTCTACACCTGTTTCTTTCTAACATGTTGGGTTTTTTTGCTTTGCTTTTAGGAAAATCTAGATCTAGCACTAAATTCTGCATCAGCTATTGGCTGTACAGTAGTTAACATTGGATCACAAGATCTAATAGATGGAAAGCCACATTTGGTGTTAGGATTATTATGGCAAATTATTAAAGTTGGGCTTTTTTCTGACATAGAGATTTCCAGAAATGAAGGTGAGAATTTTAAACATTCATAACGAATAATAAATTCTGTAGCTTAAGCGTATTCTTTAATTTGTTTTTCTTTTGAAGTTCCAGAATAATATTTATTGAAAACATTTTCCAGCTCTTATTGGTTTATTAAGTGATGAAGAAGAATTGGAGCAATTAATGAAATTGTCTCCAGAAGAACTTCTGCTACGCTGGGTTAACTACCATTTGAATAATGCTGGGTGGAAGAAAATAAGTAACTTTGGTCAAGACATTAAGGTATATCTTACTTAAACTTGTAGTAAACAAAGCAATTATTACAATCTGAATTTTAAAAATAGAACTAATCAAAGTTTTCATAAATTATTCTGCTTTTTATTTGCATTTTAATAAAATTTGCATTTTAATAAAAAGTATATTATTTAAATACTTTTTGAACCTAACATACTATTGCCATACATCGCCAATTTATGAAAGACCATTTTTTAAATTAATAAAGCTATGCTAATAAGTGGCTTAGGAAGTGATTCAATCTTTACCAGGAGGCTGGGTGTAATGCTATTGGAATGGAATATATAACACTTGACTGACAGATAAGAAATTCCATTGTCTCAAAAAGCCATTTATAAAACTTACAGAAGAATAATAAGAAAAATATCATTTCTAGAATCAAAAACTATGGAAGCAAATTAATACTTAAAGCATAAAATAAAGAAATAACAAAAACAGATTTCCTTACTTTTTTATATATCATTAATCTTGTATGTAGCACAATTCCCAAAAGCTCTGGTATCCAGAGAAGTGAGACAATTGCAACTGGAATTGTTTAAGAACTTTGGATCCAGAGGAAAACAACTGAGCCTAGATACCTGTATTTAGAGATTCAATTGATCTATAAACTAACCTTTAAGCTGAGGACTCCTGGTTCTGCAAAATCTCTATTGTGAGCCAGTAACATTTGATGTTGCTCTCCATCAAGATCAGCTCCTGTATTTTTTTAGCACTGTTTATCCAGGCACCTTTTTATTGCTATAATTCTGGAAATACATCCCTAATATAATCCTATACTTGGTGTCTTTTTCAAAGACTTTTGAAATCCTTTGATTTAACCTTTGAAAAAAGGATATCACCTGTGATATCCGCCAAGAAATATGAAAATCCATTAACAAAATATGTTCTATGCAGAACCTATACAGAATATGACAGCAGGCATATTCGTATAACAATTCCAGTCATTCTCATTTCAGCATCGGATAAGTGTACGTGAATAATTTTTGTTTAAAATATGTATTGTTCATTTCAGGACTCAAAAGCTTATTACCATCTTTTGAATCAAATTGCACCCAAACGAAGCAACAATGGAGAAACAGCCATTGCCATAGATCTTTCAGGTTTTAATGTAAGTGTTCCGTTAAATCTTTCAGATTATAACATTGGCTAGATTGGAGAGCCAAGTTATAGCATTTCTACTAAACATATCTAACAGATTTCTTGAATAGATAATTAAACAGTATGATTGAATGGATAATTAACAACATGATACTTTTAATCAATCTTTTTTTTTTAAGGAATGGGTTGCTTTGTATAATCTGACCAACTCTGTCAAAAAAATTGATAATCCAGCCATCTGATGTGATGGTTTAATAATAAGTCTTAATGGGGGATACTTTGAGAATCAAGCTCCCGGTTTCCCTGAAAATAAGACCCTGTCTTATATTTTTTTGAATCCCGAAATAAGCGCTTGGCCTTATTTTCGGGGGCGGTCTTATTATTTTGGGGCCCATGGAGCAAGACGTGATTTACCTGATTTCCACCTCTGTCTCCCTAACTAGAGGAAATGACGGGGACCAGCTGCGCATGTGCTTAAATATTTTCAGGGAAGGCTTCTTTTTGGAGAGGGCTTATTTTAGCGTATGCGCTCAAAAGCCCAATTGGGCTTATTATACGGGGAGGTCTTATTTTCGGGGAAATGGGGTAGAATATGCTTCAAGTATACAGTTGAAGATTTATTTCAATTTATTTTTGTCTCATGTTTATATAGTAGAGTCAGTTATGACTTTTTTTACCATTACATAGTCTTAGATTATACTGATTATTCAAATTGATCTAATCTGGTTTCAAACTCTGACACTGAAAAATTTCCAAAACAGTCATTTCAGTCTGAGAAAGACATGGCTGCTTAAATTATTCAAACATTATGCTTTGAATGTGCTTCCATAAATTTAGAGGCATCTGTTTGAAACATTTATAAAACCTTACTATCAGCCACTTAACAAGTAAAAAATGAGAAAATAAAGGAAAACAAAACAGATACCTGTTAGTATTCTCAGTAAAACTCTTGGAATATAACAGCAAAATATGTTACCGTTTCCCCTCCTTATATAGGCTGCTTTTTCCCCCCATAATAATATATTCTTGACTACTATATTGTGTTTGCCTAGTCAGAGTCTGTTCTTAGAGATTAAGAAACCCCTGAGAATGTTATTTTGTGTTTAATGAAAACAATTGTTTCCTTTAGATCTTCTGAGGGAAGAGTATAGTAGACTGCTATAAGTGGTCCAAAGCACAGATTCTAAATGCATTTAAATGCAATCAGGAATCCTGCAAAAACAGGATTTTCTTTCCAAACAATTTTTGGTTTGCTTCTGTATCTAGAATTTTATTTCTAATGCAAAAATGGATGCATATATTTTATTTCAAATTAACAATTTATTTTCCCCCAGGAACCAAATGATTTGAGGAGGGCTGAATATATGCTTCAACAAGCAGATAAGTTGGGTTGCAAACAGTTTGTGACACCTACAGATGTGGTTGCAGGCAACCCTAAACTTAATACAGCCTTTGTTGCAAACCTCTTTAATACATACCCTGCCCTGCAGAAGCCTAAGAACAATTCTTATGATTTCAGTTTATTAGAAGGTAAGTAACATCAATACATACTAATTGAGATATTAGAGAAAGACCTATTTGTATTTAGTTGCTTATTATTTCTTAATTTAAATAATCTAATTTGGGTATTGTTTGCTTGTTTATTTAATAGTGTACTTGCATGTTGCCTCTCCCTTAATGGCTTAGGGCAGCTTAGAGCAATACAATTAAAACAGCAACAGTTTAGTTAAAACAAATGCTAAACCAGATTAAAAGATTTGACTATGATTTGAGCTCCTTTCTAAATCCTAAAGAGAGTGAAGTGCTGCCAAATTCTAGCCAGCTGAGTTTCTAGACTATCTTCAAAAATATCCCATAAAGACTAATGCAGTCTTTGGTTCTTAGTATACAAGATTTTCTTCTTCACTTATGGATATGATTTATCAACCAAAGTTGATAAAAGCATCTCTTGTATCTCTTGTCCAGGATTTAATGCTGGATTCAAAAGGGACTCCCAGATTGCAAATCTGATCCTTAATGGAAAATGTACACTTTTCAGAGCAGGCATTTTTCCTAAATCCTGAAGTCCACCTTCTGAATCAGTAGCAACTCCATCTTGTCTATGGGAAGTTTCTCTAACATCAAGTCCCTTGTTGTTCTCGAACTTAAATAATATTATTATTTCATTGAAAGTTTAGTTCACAGTGTTTTCTCCAACCATGCTCAAGCCATATAATTTTACATGATTTGGGGGGACGGGGGAGAGGAGATATGCTAGTTTCCATTCAAAACTATGGGGTAAAATTGGAACACACACACCTATAAACCTAATTTCACAAGGCAGTTAAGAATGGAAGAGATTTTCCCAATACAGGTAGTCCTCAATTTGCAACCATTCTTTTAGTGACCATTTGAAGTTACAACGGCACTAAAAAGTGATTTATGATAACTGCAGCATTCCCATGATCATGTGATAAAAATTTGAACACTTGGCAACTGACATGTATTTACGATAGTTGCAGTATTTGGGGCTCATGTGACCTTCTGACAACCAAAGTCAATGGGGAGGCCAGATTCACTTTTTTTTCATTTTTCATTTTATTAAATTTGTATACCGCCCTTCTCCTGCAGGACTCAGGGCAGTGAACATCCGGAATAAAACAGAACATTACAAAATTTTAAAAACAATTTAAAATAATTAAATAATTTTCAGCCTAATATTAAAAACCCAATTAAAACTAAGTTCCAATTAAAACCAAAACAGATGGGGTTAACAACCATTTTTAAGTTAACTTCAGTGATTCACTTAACAAGCATGGGGGCAAAGCTCACTTAATAATTCTCTTCCTTAGCAATGGAAATTTTGGTCTCAATCGTGGTTGTAAGGCAAGGACTACCTGTATAATTGAAGTTCCTCTGCTTTTTTGAATGTAAGAAACACTTGTTTCTGGAGATAGGGTTTGTGGATGGGGAGGAGTTCAAATCACATCAAGATCTTGGATCTTAAACTGTTTTTTTAGGAGTTAAGCACACCCAAATACTGAAATTAGGCTAGTGCTCATAATATTACATTTAATAACTTTCCAATCTTTCTTCATAAAATGCAGATTTGACTCCTCCTACTGTAGGTACTGTATTTAGTTGGAGGCTTTTGGCTTGTAAAATTATATTTTGAAATCTTTTTTCCCTTTCATTCTATTACTGTTATGACTGCCTTCTTTGTAACTGTCCTGCTTTTGTGACATATTAGTGTTTTTCTTTTAATATGCCATTACAGCTATGGAAAAATGTTAGTAATAGACATTGATTTTAAAGTCATAAAGTGCCAGATTAACTTTACTTGAATACATAATTGAGTTCTTGAGAGTCATGATATGAACCTCACAAATGTGAATGAAAAGTTGTCAAAAGTGAAAATTCCCTTCCCTAAATTTAACTATTTGTTCAAGGCATGTATCAGCTAGAAAAGGCTTCCAACAGCTTCCAGTAGCATAAAAACAAGACAGTTACCTGCCTCAGGCTTATAAAAGAAAATTATGGAGAAAAAACAAGGCAAACATAAAAAAAATTAAACATAGTTCTTAATATATATAGTAATTATCACAAACAGTTGTAATAAAGTTAGAAGTTGCTAGTAGTGTTATCACAATGAAATGGAATGGAAACATTTCAAAGACAGGACAGAATAATATGGCATTCTATATTCCTCTTAGGACAGCTTGAAATGGTTGCTGGATAATTCTTGGAGAACACAAGGGCTTTCCCTCACAGCTATGCTGATATCTACACTCCTTTTCGTGGCAAAAATTTAAGCTGATATAATTTGTGCCATTCCATCAGATAAATCCTATTTTGTGTGATAAGACTGGAGCTAAGGTGCTGTTCTTATAGTTTTATAGATAGTCCTCAGGTAACAACCAGAATTTGGATTAGAATTTCTATCACTAAGCAATTTAATCATAAAGTGTGATATCATGTGACTATTGTTTAGCAGTAATCTTCTTAGTACCCATTGCCATTATTAAACAAATCCTACCCAGTCCTTAAGCAGGGATCCATCGCAATCCAAACCATTGCTGGGTTGGTACCTCCCAGCCCTGAGCCTCAGTAAGCATGGATAAGACTGCCTCCTCTTGAACTCTCCCCAGCTCCCCAGCTCCCCAGCTCCCTATCTCCCACCATCTCTATACTTTTTGACCACCAGCACTCTGCTAACTCTGCTGCCCTGCATTCTACTGGCCTTCCCATCCTCAGCTGATCTTCACCATCTTCTTCCTGCTGCTGCTGAGAAGAATGGCCAGGTTGGATATACTTTCCAGCATCAGGAGGAAAAAAATGGCAAATATCAACTGGGAGTGGCAGGGCCAGCAGAGTGCAGGTTGCCAGGACTGATGGAGCAAGGTTGTGAGGGGATGCGTGAGAGGCACCATGCACAAGAAGCCTGGCACAGATCTGGGAGGGTGTATGAGGGGAGTGCACAAGAGGTGGTGTTCAGGTCTGCAAGGGTGCCCAAGTGGTGCTACATAAGTTGAGAGGGTGCCAGCCCAGTATAAGTGTAGTGGGGCTGGGAGAGGATGTGCGAGTGGGTGATATACCCCAGTAACTTGACTTTCTGGGGAAGCCAACAGGAAAGATTGTAAATGGTGTTGACGTGATTGCAGGATACTTGGCAAGCAGTTGTAAATGTGAACTGGTTGCCAATTACCCAACTTAACATCAGGTGACAATGCGGTTGGTTGGAACTCCAAGGACTGGTTGGAACTATCATTGGTTCAGTGCTGTCTTAACTTGGAAACGTGACTGGCCACACAAGTCATAGTTTGAGGACTACCTATAATTCCATGTTAGTTTTATTATGAAAATATTCAAATAATATTAGAAATAACAGTAAGAGTAAAAGATAAACAAAATTAATTGTGTTTTGATCAGCAATACTGAGAGCTGCATGGCTATATAACCCAATGGAAAAATATATCTTATCCTGAATAGCAATCATGCTTAAGGATGGCTGGGTTTATTTTCCTTGCAAAAATGTATGTTGAAGTTATTCCTATTTTGATAACTGAAATTAAACATTCAACATTTTTCTATTTTGAGAAAGTGAAAAATAATCAGCATAATTGTTTGATCATATCCGTTTCTGATCTCTATGTATATCTATTGCTACCCAACATTGCAATTACAGAAGAAAAGTGCCACAAGGCATATTATTACCATGTTCCAGTTTGTGTTGGTTATCTATTATTGATACCTATTCCATGGAAAGCAAATGTGTATATTCTCAAGAAGGTACCTATTAAACATTGAACAAAAATTAAAGGAGTTATAGTGATGGTAGGTGGTAATAAAAAAGTTTAAGAAATTGATTTTAGAGTGGCATATTAAATATAACCTTTATTTTTTTACTTTCACGGTTCTTTCAGTCAGAATTGATTTTTTCAGCTTGCATGTTATTTTCTGCATTATTTAGCATGAAGTTTTAATTTTTATTGTGAACTTGCCAAATATACCCTGTAGCACCCCTTCTTTCTATAACCAATTATCTTGGAAGCATGTTAATTCACTCTGAAGTATTCAAAATATATTTCAATTAGAGATTGAAATACCTTTTGAAACAAATCTTAATAATTAATTCCAAAAGGGATTATGGTCTCAATTTATATAATAAGGTTAGTGAATAAGCAATTGAATAACATTTCATATATATATATATATATATATATATATATATATATATATATATGAAATAATGATGCCATAATTGTGCATGATTTTAATGAGAACTGGGGTACTGTGAAGAAATGTCAAATAATTTTAACTGAAAGCTGCAAAAGAAAATATAGATTTTTCCTGAACTGGGCCATTGACCAATCCTATTGGCTAGTATTATAGGCAGCTGAAATGGGCTTTGATTCAAAATATCGAGAGTCATATAGATAAACATATAATTTGATGGATGGTCTTATACATAGCCACTAAACTGAACTAACGGTTGTAGACACAAATAATTTTTTTGCTATTGCTGTGCTCTAAATATTTTGCACAGTAAGTATCCTTTTTATGGTTTTGATTTAATTTAGATTTGTTTATTCTTCACCCATTTATATATATTTCCACTTTATGATAACATTCTCTCTCTCCTGTTTTGTGATACCATTCCTTCTCTTTGGGATTCAATAGATTTAAAAACAGACCAAAAATCAGAGTATAATTAAATTATTATCTTTCTATTGTAGGTGAAAGTAAGGAAGAGAGAACATTTAGAAACTGGATGAATTCATTGGGTGTAACTCCTTATATTAATCACTTATACAGGTAAAAAAATAAATAAATCCTTGTGTAGTTTTTACCGTGAGCTAACTTTGCTCACTTAAAGTACACTGAAATATACCAATGCTCTTTAGATTGTTCCTTTGTTTCAAGATTTGACATAAAATTATATGCGGTAATGCAGTAGTGCCAACTTCAATCACATTTTTTTCTAGTGTACCTGAACTGAATTATTTAAGCTTATTTGAATTAATGCTTATTTTCTACCTGCATCCAAGGGCAAGGTTGTTCTGTCTGACTCAAAACTGTTGCCAGTTTAGGCAGTGTTATTTTTAGGTATATTGATGATTCGAATATGTCCCTAAAAGCTATTGGAGAATTGAACTGATGGCTGCAGTGCAAAGTTGATTTTTTTAATAGACAGCTGTCAATTCTTGGAGCAATTTGAGAGCCTACATTGCATGTTCTTTCTGATCCACCTCTTGAATAAGTATTGCCTCAATACAGTACAATTTTCTGAATGAAATAATAATACAGTAATACAGTTTATGATTATATTGCATTCCCCCTAAATCTATCAATGACAGCAGTGAAATGCTACCGGTTCGCACTGGTTCAGGCGAACTGGTAGTGATAAAAACTACCGGTTCAGGTGAACTGGTAGTAAAAAAAGCTACCAGTTCCTCTGAACTGGTATTTCTGTCGATCAGCTGTGCCACGTGATTTAAAATTAAAATTTAAAATGTTCTAGTCAATCAAAATCGCGCAGCACAGCTGTTCCCCCTCCTTGCTGTTGTACTTACCTTCCCAAACTGCCTCCTTCCACGTGCAGCACGCGTTTGGCGTGCACTGTGGGCGTTTGGTGCATACCATGCATGCGCACACTGTGTGCATTTGGCATGCACCATGCATGTGCGGGCAGTGAACCAGCGGCAAATCAGGGAAGATTTCATCACTGATCAATGATAACCCAATAGTTCAAACCTGTTCAGTTCAGACCTGAGGAAGTAGAAAGGATCCTTATGACTGTGAGCTCAGCCACTTGTTCATGAGACTCATGCACCCCCATAATTGTCTAAGGTTGCTGGGGGGGAGAGCGATATGTGAATGACATGTTGATTTGCCCTTTCCTAAAAAAGCCATCACTGGATCCCGCTATACAGGACAACCTTCAACCAGTGTCAGATCTCCCTGTTTTATTTATTTTATTTATTTATTTATTTTTGGATTTCTATACCGCCCTTCTCCCTGGGGACTCAGGGCGGTGTACAGCCAAGTAAAAACACACAATATAAACATTAAGAACAAATTTAAAAGAATATCTAAATTGGCCCAAATTTAAAAAAACACCCCGATTTAAAATCATTTAAAAGGCTTTGCTTAGGCCAGCCCGGCTTGTTGGAAAAAAAATGTTTTAAGGGCACGGCGGAAGGCACGGAGGTCATGGATTCTTCTTATCTCTGGGGGCAACTGATTCCAGAGGGTAGGGCCCCCCACAGAGAAGACCCTCCCCCTGGGGGTCACCAGCCTGCATTGCTTGGCTGATGGCATCCCGAAGAGGCCCTCTCTGTGGAAGCGCACGGGTCAATGGGAGGTCATCGGTGGCAGAAGGCGGTCTCGAAGATAACTAGGCCCTATGCCATGGAGCGCTTTAAAGGTGGTAACCAACACCTTGAAGCGCACCCAGAAGACCACTGGGAGCCAGTGCAGCTCGCGCAGGAGCGGTGTTATGCGGGAGCGCCATGTAGCTCCCGTAATTAGCTGCGCGGCTGCATTCTGGACCAGTTGGAGCCTCCAGGTGCTCCTCAAGGGGAGCCCCATGTAGAGAACGTTACAGTAGTCCAGGCGAGAGGTGACGAGGGCATGAGTGACTGTGCACACGGAATCCCGATCAAGAAAGGGGCGCAACTGGTGAATCAGGCGAACCTGACAAAAAGTCCCCCTGGCTACAGCTGTCAGATGTTCCTCTGAGGACAGCTGCGTATCCAGGAGGACTCCCAGATTGCGTGCCCTCTCCACGGGGGCCAAAGACTCGCCCCTGATAATCAGCGATGGAGTCAGCTGACTATATCGGGATGCCGGGAACCACAGCCACTCAGTCTTGGAAGGGTTGAGCTTGAGCTTGTTCCTCCCCAACCAGATCCGTACAGCCTCCAGGCACTGGGGCATCACTTCAAGGGCATCGTTGGGGTGGTCTGGGGTGGAGATGTACAGCTGGGTGTCATCAGCGTAGGGAATCTCATGGCAAAAGTGATCCACAGCAGGTTCAGTCAGGATCCAGGCCTGGGCATGTTTCTGGACACAGAAATGGCATTAATTGTGCTTTTGGATGATCTCTGGTGGGAGCAGGTGGAAGTAGTCCATCCTTCCTGATTCTTCTTGCCCTCTCAATGGCTTTTGATACTATTAATCATAGTATATTTCTGGATCAGCTCTAAAGATTGGGCACAATATTGGGCTGGTTCTCTTTCTTCCTATGGGGCCAGCATTACTTGATATTGATTGGTAGTGAAAGGCCCTGTCCATGACCCTTACAGAATTCAGAACTCTCCCCATTCCTATTTTAACATCTACATGAAACTGCAGAGTGAGATAATTTGTTGCCATGAGATGATTATACATCTCTGACCCTGGCGAATTAAGTAGCGCTGCTGATGTCTTACCCTAATGCCTGGAGGCTGTGAGAGTGAATGGGGAATAATAAAACTAAATTATTTTGGGTGTTTAGGATCTGGTATTTTACCATCTGGGGTGGCACAGATCCTGACAAACCCAGTGCGCAATCTGGGGTTCCTTCTGCTTTCATGACTTCTGCTTGAGGAGTAGATCAGGCTAGGAGGGCCTTTGCGCAACTTTGTGTTGTGTGCCAGTTATACCTGTTCTGGGGCCATGAGGTTCTGCTTACCTCCCAAATGAACTACTTTAATATGCTGTACAAGAGGCTGTCCTTGAAGAGTATTCAAAAGTTTCAGTTGGTGCAAAATGCATGGCATGAGAAAGTTACCATTTCAGACAAAGGAAACTTTGTCTAAAATGGTATAGGATTTCTTGCTTGAGCAGGGGATTGGACTAGAAGACCAACTCTTTTATTCTGTTATGTATGCCTTTAGGAGAACACACACCACACATCTTCTCCATGAGCTGCATTGGTTATTAGTTCACTTCCAGATGCAATTCAAGATCCTGTTTTTGATCTTTAAAGCCTTAGTGGCATTGGGAAGGATTATTTGAGGTACTGCCTCTCCCCAGTTACATTTGTTTATCCCATTATGTGCTGTCCTGCTCACTCACACATAACAGTGGTTTAGTGGTTTTATTAATATTCCCCAACAATTCCCTTCACAAAAAATCCAGAACTGTCCCAATTAAATCAGCCAAAAGCAAACCGTTTCTAGTCCACAGAGCAATGGCCAATGAGTCCACAGGGCACTTGAAAGTTTCCGAAATAAGATAAATCCACCAAGCAAAATTAACTCACAATACAAGAGGGTTCACAAGGCACAATCCAAGTCAAAGCAGGTGTCAATCCAAAGCAAGGCAAGAATTACGGCCAGGATACACACAGGTAGGAAATGAACACAGTGTTCCCAGCATCACGTCCATTTGTCTGCTGTGCTAAATTTCCAGCTTCTGGTGCAGCCCATCAAGAAGGGCAAGCTTCCCAAGTAATTGGGCTGACCTTTATTGCTCCTGCCTTTTCTCTGCCCTATGTGTTCTCGGATCAGGTGCAGAAGGCAGTTCTTTCTTCTTCATCAGACTGGCTGCAGCTGTGTGCTTTCCCCACCTGAAGCCTCAGGGCTGTTCTGCTGCAGCTGTGGTTCAGCCAACTCCCAATGGCTGCCTGACCAACTCCCCTCCAAATGTGCCTGTAACTGGTTCATCCTCCTCCAAACTGATATCTGGAGAGGTATTTGGGGAAGTGTCCAGGGGAGTCATCACACTTAAGATCTGACAGGAGATACATGTTACGCATGCCATCGGCTAAGAGTTTCCATTGAATGGGATCTAGGAAGGCCAAACGTATTTTTTCATCAGGGCTGGGCACATAATTGTATGAGGCAATGACCTTGGAAATGAGGAGAACAGATGCAGCCTAGAGAACAATCAAATAAAAGGAGGTGGAAGCGAAATTTAGTAAGGATCCACCCAACTTATTAGGTGAAAAGATACCACGGGAAGATTTGTACTTTAGTCTGGCAAGGATCTGTTACTATAGCCCTACAATAAAGTAGAATTAACTCATGTTGTGTTTCCTGTCTGGGCCACTCTCAGACAGTACAGTCAATCTCAGACAGTACTGGAAGTACTGGGAGGCTGACAAGCGATCTCCTGGTAGCAGGGAGCCCACACATGTATAACAATCTGAATTTAACCTTCTTGAAATCGTATTCTTCTTTATGTTTAATTATTTAAGTGATTAAGTGGTTTTAAAATAAGGTTTATTTGTTTGTTTCATAGTACGTCACCCAAAGTCTCTCTGTGTGAGATGGGCTGCTGTATAAATGTGATAAATAACACATATTACAATATGTGTTATCGTTAACAGTATATTGTGGGATTGTTGAATACAAACTGATGAATTAACATACCAGATTATACAAGGTATCAAGATCTGAAAATCAAAGTTGAAAGTTTATGGCATATATCATCCATGGTGGTCTAATTGGTTATCGGCACGTTGCATGCCATACCAAAAAATCTTGGATGGCATTTAGAAAATCTCTGCATTGACAAAATTTCCAGCTCTTAATTATAAAGTATACACTGCTTGGATCTGTACCTATACTATGCTGTCTGTACCTGTGCCTATACTATGATGTCACTATATTATGACATCTTAGGTTCTTGGGAAGAACTCGTTGCGTATGAAGGGCAACACCAGCTAAAGAACTGGTAGCTCTGAGTTCACGTTGTGTACATAATAATAATAATTAGAAGATCTGCAAGTAATATCATTTGCCTGCAAGCAAGAATTGATAGAACCATAAAATAGAGAAATAGAAAATGAAGAATTTAAAGTGTTCTGAAACTTTAGAATTAAAACCGACAGACACTTGCCACACAACACCCCGACTTAGTTGTAGATAAGAAAGATCAATAGTGGACATGGCAATATATGGAGACAATAGAATAGAAGAAAAAGAACTGGATAAAATAACAAAATATAAAAACCTGCAAATAGAAATAGAACAACTGTGGCAAAAGAGAGCAAAGGTAGTACCATAGTAATATGCACCTTAAATGTAACTCAAAACAATTGGAGCACCACTTGAACACCATCATCATTGACAAATTCATTGTCAGTCAATTGCAAAAGGCAGCTTTACTTGGAACAGCTTACATTATGCAATACCGCTAATACCATTAAACATCCACATCTATCTATCTCATGTGCCTGGGAAGGACTTGATAGGTGGATAAAAATGCCAAATCCAGTATAACCATCTGGCCAATCAACCAATCATAATAATACTTTAAAATAGTCTTCTGAGTTGTGAATAATTTTAATAAATAATTTAAATGGGAAATTTAGAAAATGTAGAAGCAGTGAAAATACCTGTTTTCTGATTAATTAAAAGAAAATTATTTTGCTTTTAATTAAAAGAAACTTTTTTTCTCCCTCACCTTGCCAGTGACCTTGGTGATGGTTTAGTAATCTTTCAACTCTATGAAATGATCCGTGTACCTGTAGAATGGAGTCATGTCAACAAACCACCATATCCTGCACTTGGAGGTAACATGAAAAAGGTTTGTAAATATTTCTGTGTTAGGAACTCTGATGCCTTCATTATCACCACTAATTTCTATTCATCTATATCAGTTACAAGCAAACAGGGTACAGATAGTAGCATATATGTAAATTAATATCTCCACTGATAATTTTTATGGTTCTATTTGTGATTCACAAAGCCAAGTAAAAATTTGTAACAGAATTTTGAACTAAGCACTAGTAACTTCCATGTTACTATTTGGCTAATGTCAAAGCATTGACATACAAACAATAGATTACCACCACCGCTAATAACGTGGATATCAGCAAAAGCAGTGTACAGTAGAGACATATTTAGTGATACACCATCAGGTGGCTGGCTGATGAGAGATCTCAGGATATAATCTACATAGCCATACATAAGATGTAAAAAGAGCAGAAACTTAAATCACTCTTTGATCAATAACAAAGTATTTTATATATTGTTCATATACAGGGCTATAACTTTCTTTACTGCATTAGCATATCATAGAGTCCCTTGGGAGTTGGGCGGCATAGAAATGCGACTAAATAAATAAATAAATAAATCATAGTGCAAATATATATATAGTTAAAAAATCTACAGGCAAACTGGAGCTTTGGCAACTTTTCCATTATTTCATAATCATTTAAAAATCTTATAGGAAAGTTAAAGAGCAGTTGCCAATCATACATATTTATAGCCAGTTTTGAACATCTTATTTAATAACATCACATGCCAAATTTATTATTTTTAATAGAATACGTCTGAGAAGGAAATAATTTTTATGCATTTTGCAGCAGAAACATGCCTCTATTTTAATGTAAATTTAAATCATTTGGATTTTTGAGACAGCAAATGTGAGCTCAGAATTGCATAACAAAATATAGCAATTTAATCTAAAGAATTAATTAGAAACTAAATACTAATGTCTCCCTATAGGCCTTCATATAATATGTTTGGCAAATCCAAATATACCTTGCTCAAAACCTTTTCTAACTGGATACATTAAAGAAAGTAAAAGTGTGCATTCTATATGGTATTTTTTTCCTTCCAAAAGTTTCAGGTCAAAATATCTGCTTTTAAAACACTGGATAATAACTGTGATTTGTATCTATAATCAAATTATTTTAGATCGAAAATTGTAACTACGCAGTAGAACTGGGAAAGACAAATGCCAGATTTTCATTGGTTGGAATTGGTGGAAAAGATCTCAATGAAGGCAACCCAACTTTGACCTTGGCACTAGTCTGGCAATTAATGAGAAGGTGAGGCTTTCTTACATCTCACTAAATCCAATGGCTTTAAAAATTAAGTAGGTTGTATTTATATCTGGCCTTTATTATATTTATAAATAACTCAAAGTGGTGAACATAGCTATACTCCTTCCTCCTCTTATTTTTCTCCACCCCCCCAAAAAAATCTATGAGGTAGATTGGGCTGAGAAAGCATGACTGGCTCAAAGTCCCCCAGAAGGCTTTCATGCCTAAGGTAAGACTAGAACTCGCAATCTCTGATTTCTATCCTAAGCCCTTAACCATTAGACAAAAATGGTTCAAACTTTTTCCATAGGAGTTCTTAACTTATTCAATCAGCAGTTTAAAATCCAAATAACTCTATACTTTTTTTCACTTTTTTATCCTTTATGATATGCCTTTTTCAAAATGTACAGTAAATCTGTGGTGCATTGCTATGCATGTCTGCTATGTTATAAAGGATTTATAAATCTGTAAAAACTGTTGCAACCTAGAATGCCATACATATATTTATATACTGCTAAAACTTTCATGTTGGTTCCATTGTTTGTAACCTTCAGTTGGGCAAAATGGTGCATCATAGGGCAACAGTGACTTTCCAGTCCCACTTAAGCTACAAGACTTTGATTTCCATCTTTCTCCATACTTCCTTCTGCCCATCAGTATGGGAATCCTCTATCATTCCAAGCAACTTTGAATTTGCATCTGTACGCTAGCATCTCCCACAAGTCCATGGGGATGCTGCAAGAGTTGTAAGTGCAAGGACCAGTTGTAAGTCACTTTTTAAAGCACTGTTGTAACTGAGTGGATGTTAAACAAATGGTCATAAATCAAGGAATACCTTTCGTCATTTAACATGCTAGTTAAATGACATTTACCCAATTTGTCACTCCAAGGTTCCTCATAATTTTGATCCCTGCCTGCTACTAAGTATGCATTCAATCATTTTTTACCTTTTCAGCTCTCAACACCATTGCTCCTGCAATCCTTCCACTCAGTTCCCAACACAATCTTTTATTTCAGTCTTTCCACACTTCTCACTATAATTCTGACTCTGGCTGTCTGTGTCAAACCCATTCTAGCTCTTCCTTGAACCTCCTTCTTTCTAGGTAGCAAACCAGTCTGGTCATGGCCTATCCTTCCTGTCAGTTCATTCAGCCTTCAAATATCTTAACTAGCAGGTGGTCAATGGCTACAACTAAGTACTTTTAACTTTGCTAGCAAGGTCTTTTGATGGCACAATTCTGGTGGTCATGTTGTCACCAATCTAAGTAGCATTCATCCTGTCTGGCTTCAGCTCCGCTATCAATTAGGTTTCTTCTTTGTTTCCCCATTGTTTTTTCTCGCTATGTACATGTATACATCCAGACTAGACTGTGTTATTTTTCTGTGTCATGTATGTGGGTACATGTATAATTTTGTATTCATTCATACATTCACTCATTCATTCTGTCATGGTTATGTAGTGTATATTGGAGGTAGTGACCCTTTGACAGCTGTATGCAACAAGATTCATTTTAATGTATGTTAATTACTATACATTCAAAGTGACAATAAAGTTTGTTCTATTCTATTCTATTCTATTCACACCTCGTGTAGATTTTGTTGAATATCTAAAACAATACTGGTAAATTCAGGACAACTTCAGCGTTCCTTACCAGTTACATATATTGTCTATTGCAGATATACTTTGAATGTACTATCAGACCTTGGAGAAGGGGAGAAAGTAAATGATGAAACTATCATTAAATGGGTGAATCAAACTCTTGCAAATGCAAATAAGACGACTTCAATATCTAGCTTCAAGGTAATTAAAAGACTATCAAATAAATGGAATATTAATTACATAGAGAAAATCTGGGTGGGAATGAATTTATAGCAGAAATTCAATACTATAAGAATGCTTAAAATATTAGATTTTAAAAATATAAAAACAGATTAGATTTTGGATAACAATATGGGCATACATATTACTATCTTTGTCATAAAACATAATTATATCTATTTTTCTGTAGAACTAGATGAAAAATAATTTGTGGAAAGAATTAAGATTATACATGATGATTAAAAACAGGAAGAACTTTCTAGCAAAGAGTGAAAATTTGTACCTATGTTGCAATATCATACTCAAATACAGTACAGAGGAAATTTATGCATCACAAAACTATTAAAAGTGTTCTTTAGAGAAAAGCATTTTGATCATCATAATTTTTTGAGAACAACCGATCTATATCAACAACTTCGTAAAAATATCCCCAAATCTTTATTTACCAACTAAATATTTTACATATCCTTGTGTTTTCTATATTTTCAACAATATTCTTTTCTCATGTAACTGAAGTAATGTTACTTTAGTTCAATTTTCACTTCCATCCACATATTAAATTTTGCCACACCTTCAATCAGCCTTAGACAAGTAAAGTATTCTAAAGTGCATACTGATCACGGCCAGAATACCAGAAATACTGTAAAAATAGTTTTATGACCAGTTAGCCAAAATGTTTTTCAGAAATCCAGTTTCTGAAACTTTGCCAATTTTTACCTTAATAATGGAGCACCAGAGATATACTTAAGAAAAATAGGGACAGCAGAGTTACAAGAGGCCAACATGATCTATAATTAGAACTAAAATTATATATCCAATCAGTGTATTAAGAAACATCAATTTAGTAGCTCAAAGGGAATAGTAAAATGCTGCTTTCAGATAATACAGTGTTCATGGTGGAACTTAAAAAGGATGAGCCAATCTTGAAACCATAGCTTTAATCTCCTAGGTAAGAAAAGCATGGTGAAACTCTTAAAGCACAGAGCTAATTACATCATTCTAGGGCACCTCCTGCTGATAACTTGATGTCATGGATAAGAATGCTCATCCGCTTTAGCTGTTAAAAGGATGTTGAGTATAGCAGTACCACCTGCTATTTTAAGACAGAAGTACATCTTAGAATCCCAGGAACAAGATGTATTACCCAGGGACCATCTCAAAATCATAAAGAGATTTGAGAAAGAAGCAGAGTACTATATAGATTTATAAGCATGTAGAAAGAAATAGTAATGGAGTAGCCACTTCTTTTTAACGCAATACTAATATCTTGCACAGTTGTCTTATTTGCATATGTAATAACAGTACTTAGAACATAGAACATATGTTATTCTAAGGTTGGAAGGGATCTCGGAAGTCTCCTGTTCCAACAGGAGATCCTATACCCATGATGGCGAACCTATGGCACGTGTG
This sequence comes from Ptyas mucosa, assembly GCA_012654045.1. Classification (NCBI taxonomy): domain Eukaryota; kingdom Metazoa; phylum Chordata; class Lepidosauria; order Squamata; family Colubridae; genus Ptyas; species Ptyas mucosa. The sequence continues at coordinate 21,088,827 of WNWU01000019.1, read as the reverse complement.
CCACAGGTGGCACGCGGAGCCATATTGGTGGGCACGCAAGCATTGCCCTAGCTCAGCTCCAGCACACATGTACATGCTGGCCAGTTGATTTTTGGTCCTTCTGGGCCGAACGGAAGTTGGCAAACAGACTGTTTATGGCCTCCGAAAGGCCTCTGGGGAGGTGGGGAAGGCTGTTTTTGCCCTCCCCAGGCTCCTAGAAAGCCTCTGGAGCCTGGAGAGGGCAAAAAACGGGCCTACTGGGCCATCACATGCCAAAAGCAGGGGGAGCATGGGGGGGTCATGCACGCATGCGTGGGAGGGCAGGGCGCATAGAATTATGGGCATGGGCACGCTCGCATGCGACCACCCCACACTCCCCCAGTTTCTCGCACACAGTGGCAAAAAGGTTAGCCATCACTGTCCTATACCATGGATATACTTGGTTTAACCAAATTGCATTCTGAGCAGCAAAACCACTACTTTTAGATCTCCAGAGATATTGTAGAATACTGGCTTCAACAACACTTTCATGTTTTTATATGTTTCATGTATGCAGCATGGCCAACAGAAACTGAAGGGTGTACATTGCCATTGTGTAAAAAAAGATTTCTATAAAATGGTACATGGTAGGTTAATTACAAGTTATTTTTGTGATTGGGAGCCAAAAATCTATAAGATACACTCAAAAGTGTTCAGGAAACAAAATCTTTGAGGTCCAATGAAACATGATGAGGACCTTTTGTTTGATGTATCATGGACAATAACTGGATAAAAGGGGAAAGGATATGACAAACCAAATTAAAGACGACAAGCTATGATGACTGAAAATCATTATTTATAACTAACAGTACTTTAATGTATTTTGTTTCAGGACCAATCTATAAGCACTAGTTTGCCAATATTAGATTTAATAGATGCTATTGCACCAAAAGCAGTCCGCTCAGAAATGGTCAAGAGAGAAGATCTAACACCAGCAGACAAGCTAAATAATGCTAAGTAAGTCCTTGCAGCATATTTCAGAAGACTATCCTGTGGAATGAAAACAACTAACAAGCCTTTAAAGTGCCAGAGTTTATAAAAGTATGGCATTCTAAAGTATAATGTTAGTTAGTTAGTTATATTAGTATGGGCTAAAGCTCTTTTTGTTAAGTTTCAAATGGGAGAAATATACAAATCATTCTAAATCTTTCAACTGTTATGATTATTGATGTTATAGTAGTGATAGTAATTAAATTGATTATGCTTGACCACTCTAAAAGGATCTAGGCTGCTTACAACATATTAATATATGATAAAACATATTAACAAAATATATTAATAATAAAACAGTTAAAAATATAACAACAATACAATATGTCCCAGTCAAAAAATAGCCATGTCAAACTAAAGTACAACAGAGAACTGGTTAAAGTCCACAAACAAATTAAATCTAAGGCTGGGAATATTTCATGCATCTAACAAAGAGTATTAAAGCTGGGAAACATATAACATCCTACTTCATCAATGAATAGTCCTGGCTGGAAAAAGATTTGCATTAGACATGATGCAACATTCTTTATTTCTGCAAAGAATAGAATCCCACTCAATGGAATACCAGTACATGCAGCATGACTTTAGACTTTGACATAAATCAAATAATATTTAATGGGTAGATTCAGAATTAATCACATCCATGGTTTTCAGAATTAATCACATCCATGTTAGGATTGTAATTATAATGAGTCGCATTAAAGATGTTCTACACTAATCTCAGTCCACTAAAGCAATAACATATTTTTGCAGATTTATGTGGAAGCCTGAAAAATAAATATGCATACTTTAGCAGTTTTCACAAGAGGACTGAAACACTTTTTAAAAATCATTTTGAAGCATGTACTGCCTTAATCTACAATACATGCTAATTGAGTTAGTTTGTTTATTTGTGTCAGAAGCATCACAATTAAACTAAGGCATACTATATGACAGCGATGGCTAACCTTTTCTGGGCTGAGCACCTAATGTGCGCACACCCCTGAGCCCCCCAAATGCAATGCACGTGCGCCCCACTGCGCATGCACCCACCCCCGCCCATGTGTGCACCCCCACATATGCCCCCTGTGCATGTGTGCCGCGGCTCCCGCATGCGCCCCACCCCTGCACAGAAGAGACCTGAAAACCAGCTGGCTGGTGGGAGGCACGTGTGCATGCGCAGCAGAGCTGAACTGGGATGATGGCTCACGTGCCCACAGAGAGGGCGCTGCATGCCACCTCACACACGCATGCCATAGGTTCACCATCACAGCTATATGACATAAAAGTTAAAATATAAAACACAAAAGTTAAAATATAAAAATTGAGGTAACCTAGGTTTATTACTTATAGTTAAATGTTAATTACATCAAGCTCTAACCTCCCTTTTTCACAAATTCAATTGAAAAACAGAATTGCTTTCCTGAATCAATGTCTGGGATCTGAAATAATTTATACCATGATGGTTAAATGTACAGTCCATCCAAATAAAATTAAATTCATAAAGTTGTTACTAGGCAGATAGTTTTGGAAATATCTGTTATGAATATGGCCGTACTCTTTCTAAAATACTATGTCTGTAATTGGGAATATTTCTGAATCATAGTGGCCTGATAGGGAGTTTTTCAAATCCCTTGAACTACATGAGCTGTAGCTATTACTGGAATATACAATCATTACTATTGTCACTAAGTTTTTGCAATTTATAGATTAGATTATAATAGGGTCTCCATGATGCTAGCCTTGAAAGCTGCCTGACAAAGGCCAGCCGAATATCTACACAGCCTTCTTTCTCAAATGTATTTTCAGCATTTATATAAGTTGAAGAGTGGATTGTAGAGTCTGGTACTTTTTATTGTCATTTTGTATAACAAACTTCCAGGCTATTTTCAAAGGCAATTTTAGTGACAATTCCTCGATATTCCGTCGTGAGAAATCAGTATGATCTTACTATCCTTTTTAAAACAACGAAGTATTCATTTTGTTAAGATTTTTTTTTAATGTTAGGAATTAGTGTATCTCCACCCTCCCCCCCACACACATTTTTTCTATTTCATTCTGAATTGGTTTGGGTTTTACTACATTATTTAACTATATGGTTTATATCCCATATTTTTGCCAATAGCACTCAAGACAATTAAATAATAATAAAAAAACATTTTAAATCTTATTAAAACAGTTAAAATCTCTGTTACAACCAAATCAGACAAAAAGGACCAGCTGGAATTCAATGCAAAATATTGATATCCTTTCTAGACTTTCTAGTAAACTTCTACAGAAATACATATTTTTACAGCATATCCTGTTTTTTATTTCTCTATTGCATTTTAAACTGTGCAACATTTTGGGAAATTTATATTTAATAATATTTTACACAATGTTTTAGATACTGCATAACTGTTGAAAAGAAAACAGACAAAAATAGTTTAAAATAGTAATTCATATTTATGACTGTAAATTATTTGTAGTTTGGTGGAAAGAATGCACTGCAGTCAACTTTTGTTACAAATCATGTTTTTTTAAAAATACAGCTATTTTGTTCATAGCTCTTTTGAAAAGTTAGTCCTGAGAGTTAGTCCTGGGGAAATATCTGAAATGGGATATAGCGTGTAGATTGCAAGAGATTATGACTGGAGAAAAGAGTGAAGAAAAATTATTGTCCCATTAGCCAAGACAAAAGTTACTAAGGAATCATCATTGGGTATATTTCCAATGCAAATAATGCTAAACAAATATTTTTTCCCCTTTTTCTTTCCAAGGTATGCTATATCTATTGCTCGGAAGATTGGTGCTTGTATATATGCCTTACCAGATGACTTGGTAGAAGTGAAGCCAAAAATGGTCATGACAGTGTTTGCATGTTTAATGGGAAGAGGATTAAACAAAATAAAATAAAGAACAGTTTCTTTTCTTTCTCTGCCATGATAAACGCATTGAATGCCTCATTGTTTACAGACTAATATAAAGCAGATAGTTTATATATATAAATGTGGAAAAGTAAAGATAGATTATTTAAAATGATTTCTTTTTTAGTTATCACTTGAAATGTGTATGACATCAGTATGTGAGCTAACTCTGTTAACATAATGCAATAATTGTAATTAAGATTACTACGTTCAGCAGCTTTTTTTAACCTGTATATGATTTTTCTCAGTGCAAAGATTCCCAAAATTGTAAAGTGCTATTTTAGGAAATACTGTGATTGATTGATGAGATAAATTTCAATTGTTGCTAGCAAATGTCTCTTGCTATGGTTATAAAATAAGGAGACAATGTTTTCAATAAAAGAGAATATATGTAGCTCAGGGTTGAATTGTGGAGTCCCCTTGTCTTTGGTTCTTTGTAGATGTTTCATTACCTAAATAGGTAACATCATTAGCACTATTAAGTGTGGTGTTTGCTCACTGTTTATATACAGTGTCATATATATCCTGCCAGTGTTGGTGGAAGTGTGGTTTTCTCCTTGGTAGTTCCTGGATATCCTTATCCGCAGAGGAAATAATAACAAATTAGAAACACAAGTCTATCAAAAAACAATCCACACTAAGCAAGTGCTCCATTACTAAAATAATAACCTAACCTCCCACACTAGTTGCTGTGTAAGAACATTGTTCAGAAGAGTACAAGCACTGCAGCAACCAAAACATCAGAAAAAGGAACATGCAAGCTATGAAAATAACTACCACACATCAAAAACATCTCGGAAAATTTTTTTATTCTATAACAGTGTTTTCAACTTTAGTAACTTGAAGATGTGTAGACTTCAATTCCCAGATTTCTCCAGCTAGCCATGTTGGCTAGGGACTTAAGAGAATTGAAGACCACACATGGTCAAGCTGCCAAGGTTGAGAAACGTTGCTCTATAACAAACACATAGCATCATGTTAACCAGCTAAAGACCTCCAAAACATGTTAAGTAAATAAAAAGATCCAGTAGCCCAAGAACAAAAAAATGGGAGTCTACAACATACAGTATAAGGACCATAACGACCACTATATAGGAGAGACAAACTGAGCAGATCTTATGACAAACAGAGCAGATCTTACCAACCTAGCAATCAAAAGACACAATGAAACTTCTTAATCTCACAATACATGGACAGACTCAGCTATAGTTGCAACTTGGAAATGGGGAATCCTAGACGAACCTAAATTTAAAAGCACTTGAAAATTGCTGTCAGCTTGGAAGTCAGACAAATCAGGTATCAGAGATAAACCACATTTTTACACCATTCAAAAGAGATAATAAAAAGCTAAGGAAACAAAAAGATCAGAAAACATCCTTCCAGTAGCCAATATCCAGATAAGCAGGGATTAACACCAACAAACCAGTGGCAAAGCTACTATATAAACAGAGAACAAAGTTCACACTCACTACCATTGCTGATGTTACCTAGTCAGATAAAGACACGTCTACAAGCAAACAATCGAATGGCACCAAGGATTCCACAGACACTGTTTAAAGCTGTAACAAATCTTGTATTTCAACTATGAATTAGGTATTTAAAAGAAAATGTTCCCTTACTAAAGCAACTTTCTTTTATTAGCTTGCTGATGTAAATTAATTAATTGTTATGTGAGTATCTGTTCTTTAGACTGCTTGTTGGAAAACAACTTCAGAGAGAGATAGTACAAACTGTAAATAAACCTTAAGCACTGATGAGGCTGGTGTGGGTAGAATCAGTAAAATTTGCTCTGAAGAGAGAAAAAAATACTCTGTTTCAATCTCAAATTCCATTAGCATGGTCATGAAATAAGGCATTTATAATGGCTCCAGAGTAGTAACTTTTGTTAATTAAATTGTACACTGTTTTATATTTCAATTTCTCAGAAAAAGGAATCTATAGAGAGGACAGCAGTATGTTAGTTATCTTTATGAAGCAATCAGGGATGTGACAAAGTGAAGATATTTTGATATAGAAAAGGAATTTTGGTGTATTCTCATAGCTGTGCTTATATGCTTCTATTACTATTAGGATAACCATTATACATTAGATGCAGGATTGTACTGCTAATCAACTAATTAAATATTGGGAATTAAAATGTTTTTTTTAACTCGTTATACTGATATTTAAAATTTACTTGTGCTGTTGAACTTACAAATTCCATTTTGGAGATTTTTCTGTAGAAAAGTTTCTTCTGTATTACAACTTGTACATTTTATAAAAAAACAAAAAATACTATAAAAATCAAACTGTTAGGATTTGCAGTTTAGAATAAAACTAATTAAAACATGTTTAATGATAGCAAGAAATAAATGGTATGCATATTGTATACTTGCAGTGTGTATTTGTGTGTGAGTGAATACAAACACACATTTTTAATAGAATACTAAATTAAAAATCAATAAAAGAAATATCAAGTCTATTTTTAAACAAGTCATAAACACTAGCCAATTGCCAAGAACCCAAAATAAATGACCATTAGTATGGTGGCCAAACATCTTACAATGGCTAGAAGTGCTTTATGAACTGTAAAGCATTGTTCTTTTATAATTTCAAACAGTTGTTAATCACCTGGTCATAAGTTGAGGACTACTTGTATTAAGCAGTAGGAGGCACTACAACCAGTTTTATCTTTATTGGGATTCTTCAAGCATAGTATCCTTCATACTAGAGGAAGATGTTTGAAGGATTTATATACCTATTACTGGCCAATAGCTATTACAAAATCTAAAGCTATATAAGCTCACATATACCCCTGCCATAAGGATCAAAATTCAAAATTTTTCCACTCTGAGGAAAGCTAACTAGCCAGCCTAATTCACAGAGGGAAAATAATCACCAGTATCTGCAACTTGTTCTAAATCTGGAGGAACACACTTATATCAGACTGGCCAATACAAACATATGCTGCTGGTTTATATCTGGACCTAATTTAAAGTGCTGGTTTTAGAAAGTTCTCAGTGATCTAGGACCTGGCAATCTGGAAGAACACTCTCTCCTTATCTGTACCTAATGGGGCGCTTCTCTAGGTCCATTCAGTATTTATCAGCTTTGGGAACTTGAAGATATGTGGACTTCTTCAATGTAGTTTTGGAATTTTCACCAAAGAAAGGAGCACAGAGCAGGAGAGAAATGGTTAAACTTTATTCAATGATCACTGGGTGCCTGCTTTGCAAGAAATGGGGATCCTGAACAAAAGAAAGATGATGTTTATACGTTTTGGGATTGAAGGGCAAAAAATCTAAATGAGGTGAGTCATGGACACATTTTGAGCAAATGAGATAAATGTTTAAACAAAGAAAAATGTATTTTTCTATTGTAAAGCAAATCATCTAAGCATTCCATTGTTAATAGGATGGAATATTGAGAAGCTTCCACATTTGACTGAGATGGAATATCCTTGGCTTCCTAGATATGATTAAAAGGTTATATTGGTAGCAGAAACATAGCCATGTTTGAGTTATGTATGATCCTAGGGCTGATCTAGTTTACATATGCAAATGAGGTGGGTCAAGGAAAAGAATTTGCAACAGGAGAAGCAGAGGGCAGAAACAGGAGGCAAGGAAAAAAGTTGGGGAAAGTTGGAGAATTTGCAACTTTATTATTTTTAATTTTTTTAAACATAATTGCCCCCTTTTCCTGCTTTCTACTAGTAACTATTTCTTTATGAATGGCCAAAAATCTTGCACAAAAGCCTGGTACAGAAGGAGCAGAAACAGTGGTTACAAAGTAAAGAAGCAGAAAAGTAGGGAAATGTCAATGAAAAAAAAGGCCTTTTAGGGTGACGGAATTGAAGTCCAGGATGGCATCCTGAATGACATTGTGGAAAAGACCAATTACTTGTTGAATTGGGAGTTATGTAAGTGAGAGACAAGGGGGGGAAAAGAAGGAAAAAACAACAAAGCATTAGTTTAAGGGTGTGCACACTTAAGCAGCCAGGTTATTGTACATTTTTATTGTTATTCCCCCTAAAATATTTCAGTTTGTTTTTCAATTGAATTTACAGCTTACATGTTAAAGATGGAAAAAATTCTGAAATGATTTATCTTGGTCTAGCAATAGCAATAGCACTTATATATACAGCCTCATGGTGTTACAGCATTTTCTGGGCAGTTTAGAATCAGCATATTGCCCCCAACAATCTGGTTCCTCATTTTACCGACCTCAGAAGGATAGAAGATTGAGTCAACCTTGAATTGGTCAAGATTGAACTCCTGGCTATGGGCAAAGTTTGCCTGCAATACTGCATTCTAACTATTACGTCACCAGTGGTTAGAGATCTTTTACATGACATTTTAACATGGTGTGTAGCACTCACTGTCAGCCCTGGAAGCCATCTTTTTCTTTGGATCTTCAGGGCTGCCACACTTGGTGCTGTGAGAAATTGGGATTGGGGATTGCATGGAGTTGTAGAGATATCTAGCCATAACAACATTGTTTTCTCTGGGAGTCAAGGACGTTCAGCCTGTACCTGGAGTGGCTTGACTGGGAGGCATCTCCAGTTGGGATGGTGGATTGATTGGACCATGTGATGGACATGTGGGTGCAGGGGAAGGGACTTTCTTTCTTTTGGGTGGGGAAAATCCAGAAACTTTCAGATTCGGGTTTTCTCAGATGTGCCAATATGACATCTCTAATAAAATGGAACTTTGAGGAACTTCTAGCCTCGGAGTCTTCTTTCGTTGGGGGGTGTTACTTGGAACCCTGACTCACCCTCAAGATGCTGATTGGCTTTTGCTTCTTCCCAAACCATTCTCTCTTGTTTTTGCGACACCTTGCTTAGAAGAGAAATTAAGAGCTTGCAGATTCTTTCATTGCCATCTATCAAAATAGCGCCATCCTCATAGTGCAGGTCAGGGATGTTTCTTCCTCCAGTTTTACAATGATGCTCATCTGTCCAACTTCCTTTTAATGTTTATTCAGCATATAAACTGAATAAATAAAGGGAGAATATACAGTCATGCCTTGGCCAATCTGGAGGCAGTCTGTTTGCCCTATTCTGTCCATACTGTGGTTTTCTGACCTGAATAGGTTTCTCTGAAAAATGTTCTAGAATTACTGATTTTTAAAACTTGACATGACTAATACAGTTGAAGGCCTTTCAATATCAATTAAGCATATATTGACTTGTTTCGTTTAGTTTTCTCAATTATCTAGTGTGCACTAGCAATGATGTCTCACATTCCTCATACTTTTCTAAAACCATCTTGAACATCTGGCATCTCATTTTGTCATGCAAGGTTTTAATCTGCATTGAATGATCTTTACTACAAATGAAGGATATTGAATGATAGTTCGTACACTGTTAAGTCTCCTTTTCTTTGGTATTGGAATGTAGATTGAGCTCTTCTGATCTGTTTACCAAATCTGTGTCCTTTTCCAGATTTGCCAGCACAGCTTGGTTAGCACCTTTACCGATTTTTACATTTTTGCTTGCCATATTTCTGTGGTACATCGGATGGATGGAAAAAATAAACTCCACTACATTCAATCTCGCATTAATTCTCTTCTGAAAGTCATATACACTGTAGTAATCAATAAAAGGTTGAAGGTTGGATGAGACTTGATCGTGAAAAAGAGAAATGGTTAATGACTACCTTGAGTATGGGCGCGGGTCCTAGGAGAAATTATAAGCAAATTGAAAAAAGGACCTGCTTTTAGGTCCAAGGTTATATCCCCCCCGCTCTTTACAATTTGATTAAATGAACGGCAAATGACTGACACGGTCCCAGCTACTCTCCTCTTTGCCGCCCGGGCTAAACAACGGCATAAGAGGCAGCCCGCATGCGTCTCCAACGGAACGGGTGACCGTTAACGGTCTTCGGCGGCGGAAGAACCCCAAAGAGAACCAAAAAAGCCTTTTGCGCGTGCGCGCGCGGAGCTCTCGGTCGCTCGCGCTCCCTTTTGACAGCTGCGCGTCGTTCGTTCTCCCTTCGGGTGGCACGTGAGGTGCGCCTCGTTCGCGGGTATCCCAGCGGGATTGCTAGTCTAGGGGGCAGGGAGGAGGAGGGGGAGGGGGAGGAGGAGGAGGAAGGTGGCTTTCCAGAGCGGCCTCTCCGATGACCCTCCGTTTACTACGGGGCCGGCGCTATGGCTGCTCTATACCAGAGTGCAGACCCATCGGCCTCGGCTTCCCCGAACAAGCTGCTGGCGTTGAAGGACGTCCGGCAGGTGAAGGAGGAGACCACCCTGGACGAGAAACTGTTCCTGCTGGCTTGCGACAAAGGTAGACCTCTGTCTCTCGCTTTCCCCTTCATTGCCGTAAGGAAACTGTTTTCGTTCGACCCGCATTATCAACTAGGAGCGGGCCTTCATCAATGAATCCGCCCAGCATCCAAGCGGGCAGCGCCGGAAAAGGCCGGGGTTCCGCTCCTTATTCCTGAACGTACCTAGGATGAGAAACTTCAGTCCGAATAAACAGAATGTGATCCGTAAAAAGGGGTAGCAACTCTGATTCTGACCCACTGAGTAATGTACATTCCTTGTAATGAGCAAGAACAATAGCAAAAGGCATCAAAAGTTCCCATCCTTTCCTCCCTTCCCTTTTATGGGAATGTGAGTCTGTTAGCTTGGTTGATGAAGGGTCTTGGCTAAAAAGCCCAAAGTTAATTAGATTGTCAAGCAACCCTAGTATAATGTGTCATTTTATTTGGTTAATTTCAGCTTTTGATCGCTCTTCTCTATTCCTATATTTAAAGGGGGAAATACTTGCTTTTTAAATCAAAATTTACATATGACTGACTTGCTGAAGAATTTAATAAGTGTCTTTTAAAAAGTCGTTACAAATTAAAATCTAAATTGCTAAAAGGGGATTTTGTATATTATTGGTTTAGGTGATTATTACATGGTGAAGAAACTTTTAGAAGAGAATAATTCTGGTGAGATGAACATAAATTGTGTGGATGTACTTGGGAGAAATGCTGTTACCATAAGTATTGAAAATGAGAATCTAGACATTCTACAGCTTCTGTTGGATTATGGCTGTCAGGTACTACTAATTACATCAGTATAAATTTCAAATTTCTATTCTTTTTGCTCGCCCTTACAACATTGTCATTTTGTAATTAAACAATGTATTTTTTCTTCCATGGTATGAAATTTGATATTATTTGTGCTTTAATTTTCTTCAGTCTACAGATGCATTATTGGTGGCCATTGATTCAGAAGTTGTGGGAGCTGTTGATATATTACTTAATCATCGACCAAAGCGATCCAGTAGACCAACAATTGTTGTTAGTATTGCTTTAATTCTGTGTTTGAGAGTGCACCTCGTGATGTCAAATCTTTGATAATGGGAAAAGTTTGATCTTGAAAACTTTAGAGAGCAAGTTTTTTGAAAATTTGAAAACACTTTGAAAAGTGTTTGATTATATACCTGAAAATGGGCAGATATATTCATTATTTCTGATTATTTATTAGCTGTATATACAGGAACTCATGGGCATATATTGCACTCTGCCACCCACTTTTCCCCACAACAACAATCCTGTGAGTTATATTGAGCAGTGAGCTTCCATGGCTGAGGGTGGACTTGAAGCTATTTTACTGATTAACTATAAAGCATAAAAATTTTAGAAGTATTAGTTTACCGATTGTGGCATTCTGCTGCTTGAATTATAAATAATCAAATTGAAGGCTATCTTAAATAAACATTGACTTTTTTATACAAGTAGTCCTTGATTTACAACAGTACATTTAGTGACTTCAAAGTTACAAAGGCACTGAATAGAGTGACTTATGACCATTTTTCACAGGATCATTGCAGCAATCCCATGGCCATGTGATCAAAATTCAGACACTTGGCAAGTGAATCAAATTTTGAAAGTTTCAGGGTCCTGGGATCATGTGATCATCTTTTGCAACCTTCCAACAAGCAAAGACATGGGGAAAATCAACTTAACAACTATGTTACTAACTTAACAACTGCAGTGATTCATTCAACAATGAATGCCTTGGAAGGCAGGGCGGAAGAATTTGGACAATACCTGTATGACAAAATTGCGCAGATCCGGGGGGACTTGGACTCCGACTGGGTAGATCAGGGCAGGGTGGCGAGGACTAGTCTTGAGAGTATCACCTGGGAAGAGTTTGACTCTGTGACTCCCGATGATGTGGACAAGATTTTGGGGAGACTTAGTGTGGCCACATGTTCATTGGACCCGTGTCCCTTCTGGTTGGTACTGGCTTCCCGGGAGGTTACACATGGCTGGCTCCAGGGCATTATTAATGCTTCATTGAGTGAGGGTCACTTCCCTGCTGCCTTGAAAGAGGCGGTGGTGAGGCCTCTCCTCAAGAAGCCGTCCCTGGACCCGGCATTATTAGCCAACTTTCGTCATGTCTCCAACCTTCGCTTTATGGCGAAGGTTGTTGAGAGTGTGGTCGCACGACAGTTCCCACAGTTCTTGGAGAAAGCATCCTATCTAGATCCGTTCCAGTCAGGTTTCAGGTCTGGGTACAGCACGGAAATGGCATTGGTCGTGTTGGTTGATGATGTCCCAGTGCCTGGAGGCTGTGCGGACCTGGATGGGGAGGAACAGGCTCAGGCTCAACCCCTCCAAGACTGAGTGGCTGTGGCTCCCGGCATCCCGATATAATCAGTTGATTCCATCGCTGACTATTGGGGGCGAGTCTTTGGCCCCCACAGAAAGGGCTCGCAATCTGGGAGTCCTCCTGGATAGGCAGCTGTCCTTAGAGGACCATCTGACGGCTGTCACCAGGGGGACTTTCTGTCAGGTTCGCCTGATTCACCAGTTGCGGCCCTTTCTTGATCGGGATTCCCTGTGCACAGTCACTCACGCCCTTGTCACCTCTCACCTTGATTACTGTAATGCTCTCTACATGGGGCTCCCCTTGAGGGGCACCCGGAGGCTCCAACTGGCCCAGAATGCGGCCACACGGGTAGTGATGGGAGCAACGTGGCGCTCCCATGTAACATCACTCCTGTGCGAGCTGCACTGGCTCCCAGTGGTCTTCCGGGTACGTTTCAAGATGTTGGTTATCACCTTTAAAGCGCTCCATGGCATAGGACCTAATTATCTACGGGACCGTCTACTGCCACAGACGACCTCCCATCGACCCGTGCGCTCCCACAGAGAGGGCCTCCTCGGGGTGCCGTCAGCCAAACAATGTAGGCTGGCGACCCCCCGGGGGAGAGCCTTCTCTGTGGGGGCACCTACCCTCTGGAATCAGTTACCCCCCGAGATAAGGAAAATCCCAGACCACAGTGCCTTCCGTCGTGCCCTGAAAACTTACCTCTTCAAACAAGCCGGGCTGGCTTAAGCAGTATTTTAAATTTTAAATTTTATGGGGATTGGTATTTTTAATTTGAGCCGAAATTTATTATTCTATTTTTAATTGTTCTTATTGTTTATATTATGTGTTTTTTAATTCCGGCTGTACACTGCCCTGAGTCCTCAGGGAGAAGGGCGGTCTATAAATTTAATATAAATAAATAAATAAACAACTGTGGTGAGAAAGGTCATAAAATGGGGCAATATTCACAAATGTTTTAGTGACAGAAATGTTGGGCCCAATTGTGGTTGTAAGTCAAGGACTACCCCATCTACATTATAAAAGGGAATATTTCTAATTCTAGTTTTTATAAACATTACCAAAAAGTTAAGAACTGTTACAATATGTAAATTCAATAGTGTAATTGTTATCTTCAATACATCCCACAAGGCCTTTTCTATTACAATTTTATATTTAATTGGGAGAATCACTAGAAGTTACTGTTCAAATTATCACATACACATTGGTCTATTTTTTATTTTATTCACTTCAAGAACTATTGTACAAATCTGTGTTTGTAATTGGCTGCTTAAGAAGAAGGCACATATAAGAAGCATAACCGAGTTTATTCATTCTACTTCTTACTACCCTACCCCTAGAAATAAGAGAAATAGCACATGTACTTTAGAATCATGTATGCATTTTTCATTTCAAGAAATAATTCTTCATGGAACAAAATGTACTTAGTTAACATTTATCAGTCATTGCATCCAGTTTAGTGATTTTGAAATTAAAAAATATTTAAGACCTAAAAATGTATGCTTTGGTTTCAGATTGGATGTCTCTTAGATTTCATCTCTGCATTACTAATTCATCAAGCTTAATTTATTTTCTCAGACTTTTGTTTGTCTGTTGCAGAAATTAATGGAACGTATTCAGAATCCAGAATATTCAACAACTATGGATGTGGCACCGGTCATTTTAGCTGCTCACCGTAACAACTATGAAATTCTTACAATGCTCTTAAAACAGGATGTGTCGCTACCCAAACCTCATGCTGTGGGGTGTGAATGTACATTGTGTACAGCCAAGAACAAAAAAGATAGTTTACGTCACTCCAGGTTACAATAATTAGATCTTCATCCGTATCTGCAGTTTTTCCACCATTTTTAAGTAATAATCACAAAGGAGTTTAATTTATATTTTAGAATAAAATGAATGCTCGTGACAAGGATATAATTGATAGAGTACATAGCTTTGCATGAAAAAATGTTAAGTTTAATGCCTGCCATATGAGTAGAATTGGGAAAAATATTTGTATGATTGCTTATGGTCATACAGTAGTGAACACAATGGTTTAGCGATCTCACTGGTGGTAAATCAGTTTCCTACTATATCACTACTAATCCTGGAAAGAGACTTTTGTAAACAAGGAACTATTTTTTTCTTTCATGTTACTATAAATTGCTAATATGTAGGCAGTTTAAAACATATTATTCATAAAAACAGATAAAACAGAATTCATTAATGTGGATTAAAATAACAGACCAATCCTTGCTTTCACTGCCTTCCTAAAACACAAAATTCAGAGGCCAATATGATATTGGGTGCAAACTGTTCCATAAATGTGCATATCCTATTCCCAAATAGATTGCAGAGGAGATTCTATTTGGAGAAGGCAGTTCTGAAGCCAACTGGAAGCTTAACCATGTAAGGTTTTACAGTATAGTTCAAAACCAGCATTTTGAATTGTACTTGACAATTTATTGGCAACTAATGCAGCACTAGTGTTTATTAACTATAGTGGCTTTCACCAGGCAGCAGGCAAAGAGTTACATACTGTACCAACTTTGGCTTCTGGGTGGTCTCCAAAGGCAGCCCAAAATTGAAAGCATTGCAATATTCTACTTTATAAGTGATAAGGGCATACAGTAAGTCACTATTGTAAAGGCTTCTTTCTTCCCAAAAGGCAATAATTGGCACAAAAACAGAAGCTAGGATAAAAGTCCCTTTGGCTAAAACTTTGGCCTATTTTATTGACTTGCTTTTTCAGGGAGATTGGCATTGCACCAGAGCCAAGCAGGCGCTGAAATTAAATCAGATTGTCAAGGCAGGGAAAGTATCTCTCTTGTGCAAGGAATATTTTGCCACATCTAGTTGCTCAGAACCTCCAACAACATTTTGGTTATTATCATGAAATTACAATAGTATACAAAATTGATAAAGTTGTTTTGAGTAGGATTAATGGGTTTGCATGTTTGGAGAATCTTGTTCAAAGGACAATTGTTTTAGATTAATAATGGATAGCAGTACATCTTATAATAACGTCTTTAATTAAATTTGTTATTAGTATTTAAACTAAATACATTACAACACGTGCTTTGGAGGAAATTCTTTTGCTTGCTGATAATGATATATGTCAGATTTCTAAAATAGGTTTCATATAAATGATGACTTAATATGTTTAATCAAATAAAAACTGTCTTAAGATGTATTCTTTAACATTGCCACGGCAGATTTCGTCTTGATATTTATCGATGTTTGGCTAGTCCTGCCTTAATAATGTTGACAGAAGAGGATCCAATTCTGAGAGCCTTTGAACTTAGTGCAGACTTAAGAGAATTAAGCCTTGTAGAAGTTGAATTCAGGTATGATAATATGTATTGTTATTGTAATTTCAGCAGCATGACATTATTAGATGCAGGCATCTCACAAGTGAGCCTGGCTAACAATACTGTATATATGCTATAAACAGAAAATTTCCAATGCAAACTCATTGATATTTACTGAGAAATGAGTCACACATTCTACAGCTCTTATTCCTAGACAAACATACTGAGGAATAAATAATATACCTGAATGTTGTTACTAAGGAACTAGAACTAAATACAAATATTTCATGAATTGTTTTAAGCTAAGTTAATTTGTAATTAACTTAGAAGATACTACATATACTTCAAAGATTTATAGCAAATGTTTAGTTAAGGGCAAAATCTACACAGGGTTTTGTTGTGTTTCTTTTTGGTTCAAACACAATTACTCTGGTTATATATGAATTATTGAAGAATAATTAGGGAGGCTAAATTACAGACATATACTGAAATATCTTGAAGGTCACAGAGACAAATTACTTTGGCACTATTGCCAAGAAAAATATAAGGTTGCATTCATGAATATTTTATTCTCTATTTTGATAACGAATTTCGATTTTGCATGGTAATGAAATGATTTTTAAAAAAATTTAGAACAAACAATCCATATGTATCACTGAGGACATAAAAAGATAAAGTCTTCTTCAATTCAGGCTTGATTCCTGATGCCATTATTTATATTAGCTTTAAGCTCAGAGATTTCTTGGTGGTGTCATCCAAATACTAAGCTTCCAAATTTAATAAAAATCAACACAGCACTACTGCTATCTCTAACATTTATTTAATTTTATTAATTTGTTTTTATAATATATATAACCCACTTCAGTTCTAACAAGGGGTACAATAAAACTCCACTCCCAAATGCATTAAAATGTATATAATAAAAATCATCCATAAATCTAATAAATGAAATAAAGGATATTTAATGACAATGTAGCTAAATTATTTAAATTGTTTGTTTCTTATGAATTTATGAATGGGTGGCAAGATATATAGCATTCCCTCTTCCAGTTTTCCCCATAGCTAAAGTCATCCATATCTGAGGGATTTGAACCTGAATCCCCTGGTCCTAGTCCAGCACCTTAACTACTATACCATCTTTGTTTTTTAAAAAGTTTTCAATGATTGAAATAATTTATTTGAACCATCTTGATTTCAGCTGATTCCAGTCTGGTATCCAGTTTTGTTCAGGAAGGACCTTAATTTTTCTTTTTTGTTCGTATTAGCATTAGATTAAATCTAATTAGTATTGGATTATATTAAATTAGCATTAGAAGTAAGTTTTGTTACTTTGTGTATTTCCTAGAAATGATTATGAAGAACTGGCTCAGCAGTGCAAAACCTTTGCTAAAGATTTGCTTGCTCAGGCACGGAATTCCCGGGAGCTTGAAGTTATATTGAATCATACTGCAAGTGATGAACATGTGGATAAACGAGGATTACTAGAAGAGAGAATGAATTTGAGTCGCCTAAAGCTTGCAATTAAATATAACCAAAAGGAAGTATGTCAGTTTTGATTTATTAAAAATAGAATCCTGTTACAAATAGATGGGATAAAACAGATATGTGTCTTAGTAAGTTTCCAACTTCTAATAATTAGAAAAATTGTAATATTCATTCAATACAATCTATTAAATTTCTGTAGGAAGTCCTTGATTTAAAATCTTTTGTTTGTTTTATGAAAAAGCATTGAAAAAAGTGATGTAGGATCACAGTCCTCGCCCTTGCGACCATTGTAGCATCCCTGTAGTCACATGATCAAAACTTGGGCTCTTGGCACTGGCATGTATTTGTAATGGTGGATTATGTGATCACCATTTGTGACATTCCCACCCTGCTTCCAACAAGCAAAATCAATGGCGGAAGCCAATTTTGCTTAATAACTGCATGATTCACTTAACAACCATGGCACAAAAAAGCCTTTAAATTGAGCACCACTCAACAATTGCCTTGCTTAGCAATGTAATTTCTGGTCTTAATTATGGTTGGCAGTCAATGACTATCTTTGATATAAACATAGGATATAAATTAGCAGCCTAGCACAATATTTTTCTTTATAAAACAATAGTCAATGTATTTGTGGGGCAAGAGTCTGAATGGCAAGGGAGAATTAATGCCATAGTAGTATGAGTTCCTTTTCACAGCTCAGTAGATTCACTGGTTTTGCTGCTCTGGTTCTTACCTCATGCATCTGATGTGGCACAGTGTTTTGAATTTTACTTCATCCAGTTTCTTTTGGCTGGCATTATATAATGTAATGGTACTACAGTTGCTGAAGTTAATTGCCTCTATAAAATATGGTGCAAGATTTGACTGGCGCTAATGTAAGCAACACTTTCACATTTCTCTTTCTCACATGACCATTTTTGAAGTTTAATTTCTTGTTCAGCATTCCAGTCATATTATTGTTGCTGTTGCTGTTGTTGTTATTATTCCTAGTTGAAAGTGAATAACTATTTTTACAATCCTGCTGTTTCTTACGTTGGATTAAAAGCCATATGTTTCCAATTTATAAACCTGCCAGGGTTCTAGTACTTTGCCTGTCTATGCGTGTGTATTTAAAGAGCATTGCTCTGTAAAATGGGAAATCTGTTTCACACATATAAAAGCACAGCCCAAAGTAATGGATATTATGAGATATGGTTGCTATAATAGTTAAGATTTTAAATATTTTATTGTGTGTCAGGCTAGTGAGTCTTGCCTTTTCTATATGAATGTTGTGATGTGACATAAAAAATATGGTCAAAAGAGGTGGAGCTTATAGTACAATGCAGCCTTCATCACCAATTCAGCAGTTGGGGCTAAGGACATCACACAATTTTTTACAGTTGTTCTAGTATTAGCAAACCTAGAATGAGAAAGATTGAGTAGCTGTTTTAAACATACAATGAAGTTTAATTAACTGATTATATTTAATTATATAGAATTTACATGCTTAAAATGAATTTACCCTCCAGTGCTATTATGTAGCTAATTATTTCTGCCTACTTTTGCTATTCTTTAAACCATGTAAATCATTAGCTTCTTTAAAAAGTGCTTATTCATGTAAAATATTTTTCTATTCCAGTTTGTTTCTCAATCTAATTGCCAGCAGTTTCTCAATACTGTCTGGTTTGGACAAATGGCTGGTTATCGCCGCAAGCATACATTTAAGAAGATTTTGACAGTCTTGACAGTTGGCATCCTTTGGCCTCTACTATCTTTTTGTTATTTATTGGCACCAAGATCTCAAATAGGCAAAATAATTCATACTCCTTTTATGAAATTTATCATTCATGGAGCTTCTTATTTTACATTTCTGTTATTACTTAATTTGTACTCACTTGTCTACAATGAAGATAAGAAAAACACAATGGGACCAGCATTAGAGAGAATAGACTATCTTCTAATACTGTGGCTCATTGGTAAGTATAAAGAATATGAAACACTTAGAATTCTGATTTTGTCAATGAATACATTTTGGATGGCCACCTTGTGTGATATATACTTTAATATAACATACAATTTTATAAGAACAATTCTGGGCTGAATATCAGTGAACTGAATTGAATTGAAATGTCTGTTTGCATGATGGCAAAGTTAGAAAAATCTGTGCTTCCAGTCACATAAAAAGTTATAATGGCAGGAAGGCAGAATCTAGATAGATGCAGATGGGGTATCGTTATTCTTGTACCTGATCTATGTCTGTAAATGTATTAATTGATCCTTCAAGAAACAGCAGTCTGATATGATTATAGAACCAGCAGTGGAGCATAAACTATTTCTCAGTATCATTGAATTTTAAGTCTGTGTAAAGTATGCAGAATTTTGAAAGTATATTATCAACTTAATATAATTGAAAAGTATATTAACACCCTCCTCAAAGCATTAAACAGCTATGGAAGAACTTTCTAAATGTGTGCTTGTGTGTACATGGGAGACTGCTTCTGCTGAAACTTCCAGCAAAGTAGCTATACATGCACAGATAGTAGGGATAGTCTTTGAAACAGACATGCAAGTTTTCCAAAGGATGTGCCTGCTTTCATGTGTCACATGAAATGATGAGTTATTTTCTTTGCCTTAATCTGCTTTGTAAAATATCTTTTCCTAATACTTTGCACCACTCATTGCTTTTTAAAATAAATGTACCAACCTTTGGTGTGATTTTCTTTATATCAATAAAATTGCAAATCATATTTTGGTCCCCTAAGCCTGATATAATCCTATGAAATAATAATTGCTTGATGCCTTTGGTATGCTCATTTTCTCTATGTAGCTGTGGTTACAAGCATTTGATAACCTTAAAGAAGTAAAAACAATGTATTGCGGTTATCTGTTAAAAAAATATTTTTAGACATCTACTACTGAAAAAGCAATACTAGGAAGTGATGTCAGTTACAGAAATGCTATTTTTCATGGTAAAATGTGAAGAGATCTGTAATCCTTAAACATTACTTCTTTTTAATCACGCTATGACATTGGAAAAAATGTAAATGTACCAAAAAGTAAATAAGGCCACAAAACTAAGGTACTACAGCATGGAATGGGACAACTCACTGCAACCAACTCACAGCCAATTCACTGTAGGACAGTTCAACAAATACAAAAGTTAAATTGATGTCTATGGAACTGTTGCCAATAATAATAAAATAAAGTCAATCCAGAAATACAAGAGTTACAATACTTTTGATGAAAACATGGTCACCAATAATAAAAATAGCTGAATAAAACAATTAATATAAC
Source organism: Ptyas mucosa (assembly GCA_012654045.1). NCBI lineage: Eukaryota > Metazoa > Chordata > Lepidosauria > Squamata > Colubridae > Ptyas > Ptyas mucosa. The sequence goes on along the minus strand of WNWU01000019.1, from coordinate 21,068,291 downwards.
GTTGAATTGTCCAAGGGTGAGTTGTCCTTTGGCAAGTTGGCCGTGGCAAGTTGCCCCGGGGTGAGTTGACTGCACTAAGTTGGCCACAGCAAGTTGGCCATAGCAAGTTGTCCTACCCATTACAGCATGACCTATGGAGTGCTTTATAATGGGCTGCATATAATGGCTCAGCTTATTGTCACCTTTATATTATATCAACATTCTGGCTTGTAGGAATATTCAGCATTTTAAAAACAGGCCAGTGAACAAATTGCTGCTGTGGTAATGAGGCTTATCACAAGATGATGTGAATTTTTTGTCAAGTTTTGTGTTACCTACTGTTTGCCTGTGGCTAAATAGTTTGTCAGTTGTTTGTACCAGATTTAAGTTAGCATGTTTTGCAAACATATTGCTCTTTACTTTCGAGTTTTACCTCCAATACAAATATATTACAAAAAAAAATTCACTGGCTTAAAAGTTGGGAAAAAAGCTGTTGAAAAATAACAAGAGGGGGAGACAAACTCATTCATATTCCCAACAATTTTGTCTAAAACAATGTTGTATAATATTTATTATTAAATATAATAACATATTTATAGTGGAAAATTAATTTTTATAAGGTACTGATTCTTTTATTTGGAATATACTGTATATTAGATAGTTCAGGTTCAGTATTATTTTATCATATTTTATAATACTATAATCTGCTTTTTCACTAAAAACTCCTTGGAATAAATAGTTCTTTATTAGATTGACCTTTCAGTTATTTAAAAGTATACCTAGACAATACTGAGATTGAATACCTTTTTTCTTTTTCTGTTCTAAGGAATGGTATGGTCAGATGTTAAAAGACTTTGGTATGATGGCTTGGAAGACTTTTTAGAAGAATCACGAAATCAACTTAGTTTTGTCATGAATTCTTTGTATTTGGCAACTTTTGCTCTCAAAGTAGTTGCTCATAATAAGGTAAATAGTCATTCTTATGTTAACATGAGCATTGTTATATTTTTCAACAATTGAAGTCTTAAGGACATTCATTCTTAAAATTGTCTGGTATGTCTTTGAGTTTGGTCTGTATATATTAAAGCTGCTACAGAAAGTAGACATTTTACTTACTATGCATTTATGTGTTTATTGTTTAATTTTTTGGCTGCTCATCTCCAGTTGACTTGGGCAAAGCACAAAAGTAAAAGAGACATAAAAACAATTAAACATGTATTTCTTGTTTGTTTTTTTGCTAAAATTCTTTTTGGGATAACTACAGTATATATGAATAAGATACATTTCCAAAAATAGAATATGAAATAACAGAAACATTACAATACTGTTCAAAGATATATCTGGAATTATTATATTAGCTTTCATAAGCTATGGGTATTATGCATATACTGTATTATCAAAATTAATTAGAAATAACCTAAATATTTAATACATGCCAATAGTTTGGCTTTTGTTTCTTAAATATAAAGCACACCAAATTTCCTAGTAATGAACTGATGGATTACAGTAATCCGTGTATGTGTATACATATACTATATTTCATACGTATTTCAGCAAGCACTTTGTTGTGTAGTGGTGTAGTAACCTATTAAATAATGAAATATGTTTCATGAGAGATACTGCTGAACTATTCATCAGTTATATCTTAAGGAATGATAAGTTTTGTTTAAAAATTCCAGTTCCATGATTTTGCTGAGAGGAAGGATTGGGATGCTTTCCATCCTACACTTGTGGCTGAAGGACTCTTTGCTTTTGCTAATGTTCTCAGTTATCTTCGACTGTTCTTCATGTATACAACAAGCTCCATCCTGGGTCCACTTCAGGTATCTTTTTACATGACTATCAACATTGATGTGATAGTAGCATATGACCACCATTATTTACTGTAGGTCTCTAGTTTTTCAAGTATAGGCCTTCTTGGCGTAATTAAACTTACTGAAATCATTGAGTGTATTCACAGTTGCCTTCCCTATCATTTGTTGAACTAGCTATGCAGGCTTATGCATGTATGGGTAAGGTGTGGTTGCTTCATTGAATCAAAATGTAGAAACAAAATTAGAGTTAAATTCCACATGATTCAATTGGTAATATTTATTTATAAAGTAATTATTTATTTATATATTCTTAGTGTATCAAGGCGCACTGTTTTTCCTCTATACATGAACACTCAAATATGTAAATAAATGTGAATTGTGCATAAATGCCTAGTATCTATGAAATATTGTTCTGTTGTCTGTACTTATTTCTTCATATTCCTTCCATTTTTAATCACAATTTCTCTTGCAAATTCCTTATTATTAATTTTATAACCATTAAGAGTACAGATCTGAATTCACCTTGAAAAGATTCAACATGTAACATTTCTTTGTTGTGTGCTAAAGCTATTACATGCATTTTCATTAGTCTTTGTAAGCAAAGTCAGCATTCCAAATTGGCAAAAAACCCAACCCATTCAATGAGATACTAATATTGAAATGACTACAGATATAGCAGTAGCTGATACTCCATTTTACAGAAATAGAACTTAACCTTTAAATGCCTATAAAGGCATCCCATCAAATGAAATGTGAGGCATATTACTGCAATATATCCATTTTCATTGATATTGACAAAATAATAAATATTCCTTAAATAAATTTTGAAAAGTTATTAATACATTGGGCATGTTTCATTGTAAATCACTTCATGGAAATATTAGTGTCAAAAATACATTGAAAATATATTCATTAATAAATTATTGCTATTAAATAATTCTAATTGAAATGGTTAATTGTGTGAAAATGGTTTTAAAAAGGGGAAAGGTTGGAAGCACATTTTATCTGTATACATATACTTCTAAGTGAAATCAGTGATTTCAGCAGTGGTTAGAAGGCAGTACTACAGGCTGATGGCCAGCTGCCAGTAGTTTGGCAGTTTGATTCTCACTGGCTCGGGGTTGACTTAGCCTTCCATTCTTCCGAGGTTAGTAAAATGAGGATCCAGATTGCTGAGGGCAATATGCTGACTCTAAACCACTCAGAGAGAGCTGTAAAGCACTGTGAAGTGGTATATAAGTCTAAGTGCTATTGCTATTAACAGTTTGTTAAAGGCTATGAACTCCATCAAACACGTCATACTAAATTATTTCTGAAACAATAGAAATGTTTTATGCCTAATATTTCCAGGATTTCAAGAGGAAGAGAGTGGACGATTGAGAGTTAAAGTTACATAGTTCATAGTTTTACAAGTTCTAGTGTTCTTATATCTCTATTCTAGATACATTACCTTAAAATGAAGATGTATCTACCTTCTAGCAGGAAGAAAGCTCAATAAATAGCTAGATTTACTTTTAAGTAAACAATAATATAAATGTATACCTTTAGGTAACTTTCTGGTCTTCTTATTTTAAATTTTAGAGAATAGTATATTATATTACATTACATTATGAATATTTGCTATTTTAAACTAATTATTTACTTAGGATATATTTTTACTTTTTCATCAAAATAAAATGAAATTAAACATTCCATTTGCTCTTAGAGAAACACGCTCTTTTGTAATTTCATGGAATTTTGTCTCTTTTTTAATTTGCCAACACCTGATGTTAGTTTAAGTAATCTCAACTAATATGTATTTTACAGATTTCAATGGGGCAGATGTTGCAAGATTTTGGGAAATTTCTTGGTATGTTCCTTTTGGTATTGTTCTCATTCACGATTGGGTTGACTCAACTTTATGATAAAGGATTTACTGTCCAAGAAGAGAAGGACTGTGCTGGGATTTTTTGTGAGCAGCAAAGCAATGACACATTCCACTCGTAAGTTTCAGTGCTCTCTGACTGTGCATATTGCTGGTGCTTTGCTTGTACCTTGTGTGGTATATGCTAATTACTAGAAGCTATCTAATTGTGTTGTCATCTTGATAATAAAATTGTTAATCCCCTTACTTTAAATTTTTTGTTGATTCCATAGTATATATAAAAATGGCATTTATTGAGCATGTAATTGACTTTACGAAAGATTTTACTACAGTCCTGTTTAAGCAAATACTTTTACTTAATTATATAGTATACCCTATAGAGCAATCATAATGCTACATTTTGTATTCAATAATGAGTTGAAAAATTTAACTTACAAAATGTTTTTTCTCTCATATTCACAACTGGAAAAATAATACCAAACCTCTATCACCTCCTCCTTTCAGTTCTACTTATACTGTGCAATACATTTACGTATATTGTGAGATAAAATGTGATATATGTAAACCAATGCAGATTAAAATCCAATTCACATATTGTTGCAATGAAGTTATTTTAGAGCCACATAAAGTTCATTTTTATCCTGAATTATTAATCAAACCACATATTTATTTATTTATTTATGGATTTTTATACCGCCCTTCTCCCTGGGGACTCAGGGCGGTGTACAACCAAGTAAAAAACACACAATATTAACATTAAGAACAATTTAAAAAGAATATCTCGATTGGCCCAAATTTAAAAAGAACACCCCAATTTAAAATCATTTAAAAGGCTTTGCTTAGGCCAGCCCAGCTTGTTGGAAAAGAAACGTTTTAAGGGCACGGCGGAAGGCATGGAGGTCATGGATATTATAGAGTACTTCTATTTTCACACGTTCACCCTGCTATATACATATCATGTGCTTCCTCTCTCACACTGGGCTCCTATACAATTTTAGATCTAAACATTCAAGTCAAGTCGAGTATCATCCTTATTTTAATCTGCATTTTAAACATCATGAGCAATACAACAAATGTATTCTTTCCTTATGCGTTTTCAAGGGTTATCTAATCAAAGCTTTTTTTTCCTATCCATAGGTTTATTGGCACCTGCTTTGCTCTGTTTTGGTATATCTTCTCCCTTGCACATGTAGCTATATTTGTCACCAGATTTAATTATGGTGAAGAATTGCAGTCTTTTGTGGGTGCTGTTATTGTTGGCACATATAATGTAGTAGTTGTGATTGTTCTTACCAAGCTTTTAGTGGCGATGCTTCATAAAAGTTTTCAGCTAATAGCAGTAAGTACTTTTAAGTACTTTTAGAGTTTATTGTTTTATTGCCATTATAACAAAATTTGAAGCCTGAATAATAGTGTCATCTGGAAAAGGATGTGAAATAGAAAAATTTTCTATTTTTTGTGAATACATTATAATGCTTGGAAAACACTGATGGGACTCATCTGTCTTCATTAATAATTCATAAGCTAAATCTTGTCTGGGTGTGAGGAGTAGAAAAAAAAAGTCAAGATCATGACTGTGTAATTGAACCCTTTATTTTTGTATGACTCACATTAAAAGGGACACGACATAGAGGGAGCACACGGTATCGTGATACAAAGCTGTGTTTAATCATAATTTAGTAAAATTTCTGACATCTTTATATATTTTAAATAATTTAGAATCATGAGGATAAGGAATGGAAGTTTGCTCGTGCGAAGCTCTGGCTTAGCTATTTCGATGATAAATGCACACAACCTCCGCCTTTCAATATTATTCCTGCTCCCAAAACAATCTGCTACATATTTAATAGTCTCAGTAAATGGATTTCTTCTCATACGTCATCGGGCAAAGTTAAGCGGCAGAACAGTTTAAAGGTAAGAAATTGTTTATATAATCATGTACAATTATTTTTTATTGTTCCTTCATTACTTTGGCAGATTTATATAACTTGTAACAATCATAATTCTGGGCAATGTATATTAAATGACCTCTTTCATTAAGGTCATGCAAATATGAATCGTACATCAACAAAAAGCAAAACTTATAAACAAACACATCAAACAAAACATAGCTAGGCTCATTAATTGCACATTCTGTCTCACAGGATATATGGGTTCATATAATGTCTTGGCCCTAGGGATTTTCCATGTGCATTTCCTAGGGAAAATCCTCATTTTAAGGCTTTCTTAAAGGCTAACTGGGTCAGAACTATCCAAATTTCAAGGGCAGAAGTGGAGAGATATTTCCAAAGAATAGGCAAGAAAACACTGCAACAGAAAAGGCACGTCTCCTAAATTATTACTTTAAGGAGGAGACCTGGAGCATGCCTATCCTGTAAAGTGCACGGATAGGCAGAATTAACTGGTGAAAGGCAGTTGGGCAAATAATCCAGGCCTGTACCATGTAGGGTTTTGTAGGTGAAAACAACTTGTTTAGTTACACAGAGATATCGTTCGGGAGGAAGTGCAGCTTGTGAAGTAGTGGTGTCAGATGAAGATACTGTTTTCTCTTAGCAAACAAAGTATACTTCTTTGTATTACAGCAAAGTCTCCTAAATATTTAATCTAGTTTATCTACATAGGATTTGGGCAGCCTTTCAGTAGTCGAGTCTGCACTCATGATTATAAATGTAATATTAAACTGCATTTGTTTTTTTTCTGCTAGCACAGTGGTTCCCAAAGTGTGAGCCGCGGCTCCCTGGGGAGCCGCGCTATCGTCATAAGGGCGCCGCGAAATATTCCGCCCGCTGGGTCTAACGCTGATGCGCCATTTCTGAAACGTCTAGTGCGCATGCGCAGTTGCAAGTCGGATTGCTATGGGAGCCGCGAACCGAAAAAGATTGGGAACCTCTGTGCTAGCAATTTGTATTCAGTTTGTAAAACATACTAGCCTGTATCTAGATAATTAAAATAAAAATCTGAGGGATTGCCTTTCTCCAATAGTTTCTGCACATATAATACAATTCAGCAGGGTGGGCATACTCTGGATTCTGTTAATTAAAGAATGTCATCTCACAAATTGTGTCTTCTCTGGGAATAATTCCCTAGAGATCTATATGACACTCATCCTTACGATACTGAATACTTATTTAAGATCTGGTTGTTCTCCCAATTCTTTGGGACAGGATGATTGTGAGTTATAGTAATTATTTATAGTACTTTTGGCAAGGAAAAAGAAGAATCATTTTGTATCTCAAAAGAGAGGTATTTTTGTTTTTTAGGGCAAGTATATTTTTAAATAGTACTGGAAAACATCAGTTCTAGCCAGATTACTAATCAGTTATTACCCTAGATTGTAAAGTAACTTCCACGTACTTAGTTTTTAATTATACTTATTAGTATAGGTAAGTAGATGCATACATTGACACATAGATAATTGTCTGAGTCTTATGTGTCAGTTATGTCTGAACAACAAAGACTACGTATAACAATTTATATCTTGGCAGCTTATTATTAAGGATTTAAGTATTTAGGGAATATTGTAAAGATATTTACCCATGTAGATGTAGATGTGGTCATAAAGGCAGTATGCTTTTGTTTTGTTATGAAAAAGAAACCAATTCTGGTTTATTCAAAAACATTTGTTGAACAATCATGGTAAAGCAAACTGTGTTCTGGATTAGGATGTGTACAGGTCACAGTCCAACTGGCATCCTAAAATAATTGTCAGGTTTTTTGAATCAACTCAATCCATAGTATTGCTTTTAAGCAGAGCAAACTCACAAATTCAATATGGTCTTATTCACAATGTCATAGCAGGCGATAGCAGGACAGTTTCAAACTGGGACTTTAACACTGGATTGTTATGACTGGTGGCAGATAGTCCTGGGCAAACTTGTAGAAATTACATCTGTTGTAATATTTTGGGCAGGTTTTGTTCAAATGCCATGCAGGCAAGTAAAATAGACAAACCAATAGAGGTTGCTAGCATGGTAGCTTCTGTACAATTTTGGAATTTTGGTCATTATTGTACAATATGCATACTCTATCCATATATTGCCTGAGTTCAGTAAGCAGGCATTAATTGCAAATATAAATAGGGATAAAATGATTTGTGAGACACAAACTTTATGTTTGCTATAGATATTAAAAATCAGCCAAATTAGTCAAAAGTTGTCATTAACCCAGAGGAAATGGTTAAATGATAAATCAGAAGTTGCATCTTAGTTATTTGTTTGATGCAACTGCTGACAAGTCTTATAGGGCATCATTTGTGCCTTGTAGTTTATTCATGGAATTTGTGACATTTTGCAGAGGTGTTGATTAACCTGTAGTTATGATGGAGTTTGATTTCTTTGTGATATTTTGAATATTTCAAGAATTGATTAATATTCAGTTCAAAAATGATTTGCTACATCAATTTATTTAATTTGTCATCATTTATTTAAAGGAGTGGAGAAATTTGAAGCAAAAGAGAGATGAAAATTACCAAAAGGTGATGTGTTGTTTAGTCCATCGTTACTTGACTTCCATGAGACAGAGAATGCAAAGTACTGATCAGGCAACAGTAGAAAACCTGAATGAACTCAGACAAGATTTATCAAAATTCCGAAATGAAATAAGAGACTTGCTTGGTTTTCGGACATCAAAATATGCCATATTTTATCAAAGAAACTAATTTTCAAACTTTTCTAACGATTCCACTCAGGCACCTACATTTGCAGTATGCTGGGTGGGGAAAGAATCTGGTTCAAAAGCAGTAATTTTATTAATATATTTTTAAAATGCAATGGAAAAACTGTTGCCAGATTCTGTTGTGAAACAGTAACTGGTTTTTTGAGTTAATGTGAAGCTTTTGATGTATATAATTTGTAAACTGTATAGTCAGCTAAATGGAAATATTTTGTTATATGTCAAATTTGATATTCTCATCATATGGACATTGACTAATTTATGTGTACACTGTTGCACTTTTGAGAAGGAAATGTTTAATTTTTTCTTCTTTCAAGGATAAAATGAAGGCACAAATTAATTTTGACATTTTAAACAATTGCATCTTTCTAAATCAATATAAACATCGACCAGTTATGAGCATATTTTTAAAAACTACATTTCTGAAAACTGTCAAATTAGGTTAATATAATACCATTTTAAAAGAATTCTTTTGGAGTTGGAATAATATTGAAAGACCATGTTGCCATCCCTATAACATTTTGATCCTCAAAGACTGATGAATGATACCAAATAATTTAATACTTTGGAATTGACTTTATGGTTTCTTTCTTTCTTTTTTGTAAAACGATGGCTGACTAAAATTTCATAATCTGAAGGTGCCATTTTTATCTATCTCTAGCACCTATTTATATCACATTATTTCCGAGATGCGATACTTGAAATAATGAAATTTCAACATTTACTCCTTTAGATAATTCAGCAGCATTAGATGGAAACATGGTACTTCAGTTAACTGTATTAGTTACTATAAGAATTAATCTTCATTATAAAAGTAATATTGAAATATTTTATCCTCTTAAAATATTTATAGTAAAACATTTTACTAGTATTATGGGTCAAGTAAAGTGCAACAAACATATTTTCAGTTTTCACTGAAGGCATACCATATTTAAGATTACCTTCTCCATTTTGCAAAAAATATTTTTTGAAGTCATCATTTGTTTAAGTCTCATACTTACTTTTTAAATATATTTTATGTTGGAGTGTCTTAATGTATATATTGATACCCAGTTTTATGTTTATTTATTTTGTAAATATACTAATTGATTATTTCCATTAAATTCTGCAAACTATGGCTAACAGGTGCTGGTCATCTAACTAATTGCTAAAAAATTGGAAATAAAGAGAATGAAATTTAAATAAAATATTTCTCCTGAGGCTTTTTAAGTATGTATCCCCAATCATACAAATCTATTTTTGCAACACAGAATTATTGAAAGTGATATGATTATAAAGTTGATTCTTTTCAATTGTCTGTATATTCCATTTGTATAATAACCTGAACTTATTATTCCCCAAAAGGTGGTGAATTTTTGGATTAGAAATTGAAGATTTTTACTTAAACACTATTTAAGTACACTATTTTGTATTGTATCATTTATCTTGTCAGTTGAACAGTACAGAAATAAATTGACATTTTTGTAAAAAAAAGTAATACTAATCTTAATGTCTGATCCAACTTTATTCTCAGAAAAATCATTTTATTGTTATGAATATCATAAAAAGGTATATAACTTAGAAACAGTGTAATTATAGAAAACCAAAAGCTGTTTTCTGATGTTATTTTTTCCCCTATTTTTTCTTTCATTTTCTTCCATTCAGTCAAAACCATAAATAATGTGCTTTCATCAATTAGCAGAAAAATAATGGCAAGAAATATATTTAAACATGATTTTACAAACAATTTGTTCAGGACCTAATAATTTGAATATATTCTGTTTTCTACTCCCAGAAAATCTGTTTAACAATAAAATAAAACAACACCTGATAAAGAAAAAAAATTCTTTATCAAAATTATTCTTCAAAAGTACAATACTGGAATAGATCACTCAAAAAGCAAAATAAAAAGAAGTCAATCAAAATACTTTACAATATGGCAAATCCAATATGGCACAACTTCATTTGATAATTTTGGATTATGTAGCCAACTCCACAGAGACTGATTGTAATCTGCCTTAATTCAAAGCTTTTGGCATTGATGTATTTTATTTGCATCTATTATGTGAGCAAGATAATTCAAGAATAGCATTTAAATATAATAGCAAAATATCAAAAATGATAGATTACGATCTTGCTTTTTCTAACATAATATGGTTCATGTTTAAACATCCTGGAATTTGAAATATTCGGATTCAAAAATAATGAGATTAGAATGGATGTTGTTTTACCTGAACGTCCCTTTTCTGGGCGCTGCATACACTATCCATGAATGGGTTAAATCCTTCAGCCTTTGGCAAACAACAGAGAGATATTTAAATTTTTTCCCCTCCCGGCTCCCAAGCCACGCCTCTGGTCCCATGATTCCCCCAGTCTGAACGAAGGCGCAGCAGGCAAAAAAACAAAACAAAACCAAACTTTTGAAAAACTTAACTTTATTAACACCAACTACAAGAACGAAAGGGGAATAACGAACCTTCCATTGCCCGAGTAACTAGGCAGAAAGCTAAAATAACGGGGGGGTTATGGATAGTGTACGCAGCGCCCAGAAAAGGGACGTTCAGGTAAGACAACGTCCATTTTCCTGTGCGCTGCTCCCACTATCCATGAATGGGATATACCCAAGCTCAAACCCCATGGGCGGGAAGCTGACTGCCTCCAGAGTTCTCATCGACAGGACTCTTTGAAGAACCCTGCGGCCAAACGACGCCTCTGCTGAACTGTATGCATCTATCTTGTAGTGGCGAATGAACGGTGTGAGTGACAACCAAGTTGCTGCCCTGCAAATGTCAACTACCGACGCCTGTGTAGCCCAGGCTGCTGTAGTGGCCGCACTACGGGTAGAATGGGGTAGAATCTTGCCAGGAATCGGTCTGGAGTTCAGGTCATATGCCAGGGCGATGCAGGCCTTAATCCATCTGCTGACAGTAGCAGCCGATATCTTTTGCCCCATGGAGGTCGGGTTGAAGGAAACCAGGAGTCCTTCTGTGTGGCGAAAGGGTGCGGTCTGACGGATGTAAATGCGGAGCGCGCGACGAACGTCAAGGGTGTACCACTGCTTCTCTCTAGGATCCCAAGGTGAAGGGCAAAAGTCCGGTAGGATGATTTCCTGGGCCCGGTGAAACCAAGAGTTCACTTTCGGTATGAAGATGGGGTCCAGGCACAGGGTCACCGTAGAGTCTCGGAATATACAAAGGTCCCTACGGATCGAGAGTGCTGCTATTTCTGAAACCCTCCTAGCCGACGTGATGGCTAGCAGGAAGGTCACCTTGAATGACAGGTATTTGAGGGGAACCGAATCCAAGGGTTCAAAGGGGGAACCTGTCAGAGCCCGCAAAACGAGTGGCAAGTCCCATGAGGGATAGCGGTGGACCGTGGGGGGCCACAAATTCATGGCCCCATGCAGGAATCCCTTGAGTGGATGGTGTGATAGTGACTGGTATGGTGCACATGAGATGACTGTTGACAATGCTGCCATCTGCTGTCTTAAGGTGGCGGGGGCCAGGCCCCTATCAAGACCGGACTGGAGAAACCGCAGAATGTCTTCTATTATTGCTGATGTGGGGTCAACATGATGTTGGGCGCCCCAACGACAAAACGCCTGCCAGGATGCCTCGTAGATGCGAGCCGTTGAAGGGCGTCTAGCTGCCTGGATAGTGGCAGCTACCCTGTCTGGAACGTTGTTCTTCTTCAGGATGACCTGCTCAAATGCCAAACGGCTAATTGTAGCCACTGGGGCTCTGGATGAGTGACCGCCCCTTGGCACAGAATGAGCCGCTGTGCAGGGATCACCCATGGTTGATCCACTGAGAGGGCCACGAGGTCGGCTTACCATGGCCTTCGGGGCCAGTTCGGAGCCACCAGAAGGAGGTCGGCCTTCTCTGCTAATAGCTTTCGGACGAGACGTGGCAGCTTTGGGATTGATGGAAACGCATACAGGAGGCCCTTGGGCCACTTGCAACGAAGAGCATCGTGGTCCTCCGCCTGGGGCATTGGGTAGCACGACACGAAGCAGGAAAGCTGAGCGTTGGCTGGAGTCGCAAAAAGGTCCACCTCTGGGCTCCTGAATCGCAATGAGAGTTCTCGAAACAGACGGGGGTGGAGCTGCCATTCTGCCTGATCTATCGTTTGTCGACTGAGCCAGTCCGCCCTGATGTTGTTCGACCCCGAGATGTGGTCTGCCTTGATTGATAGCAAGTGCCTCTCCGCCCAGCTGAACAGGGCTTCAGCCTCTAGCATCAGAGGGCGGGATCTTGTGCCCCCCTCTCTGTTGACGTGCGCCTTGGCCGAGATGTTGTCTGTCAGGATCAATACGTGATGGCCCTGCACTGCAGCCTGGAAGTTGCGTAGGGCCAGCCTGATTGCCCGTAGTTCCAGGAGATTGATGCTGTTGAGCTGCTCTCGTCGGGACCACTGACCCTGTGTTACTAAATTGTGAAGATGGGCACCCCACCCGCGGAGACTTGCATTGGTGGTGAGTACCAGTCTGTCTGGATCTAGAAAACTGGACCCTTTTAGTAGAGAAGGCGATGTCCACCACCTGAGAGACCGGCACACCTGGGGGATGAGGCGCACTTCTTGCTTTGAGTTGGCTCTTCCCGCCCGCTGGAAGGGGAGCAGGAACCATTGGAGTGACCTTGAGTGTCTGCGTACCCATGGTACGATGCCGAAGGAGACCATCTTCCCTAGAAGACATGATAGTTGCAGTAAGGGTACTCTCCTCCTTGACAAGATCTGTTGCGTCAGGGTTTGAATGCTTTGGACCCTGTCCGGTGACAGGAAAACCTGACCACTGACTGAATCTATCACTGCCCCCAGATGGAGGAGCCTGGTGGAGGGCTGGAGCTGGCTCTTCTCGAAGTTTATCGTGAAGCCGTGGTCTTGGAAAGCCCTCAGTACCAGCTTCATGTCTCTGTTGGCCTGGTCCTGTGAGGACGAGAGGACCAGAATGTCGTCCAGGTAACAGAGCACCCAAATCGGGATGGCTTGGAGCCTGGCTGCCACCACCGCTACCAGTTTGGAAAAATTGCGGGGTGCCGACGAGAGGCCGAATGGCATCGCGCAATACTGGTAGTGCAGGCCTGCGTACTCGAATCTCAGGAACTGACGGTGGTCTGGTTGAATGGGCACATGTAAATAAGCTTCCCGAAGGTCGACTGAATGAAGGAGGTCATCTTGTCTGACCCCCGCTAGGGTCGACTTGAGGGAGTGCATTTTGAATCTGCGGTACTGGACTGACAGATTGAGGTGTTTTAGGTTCAAGATTCCCCTCCAACCCCCGGAGTTCTTGGGTACCAGAAATAGGGTTGAATAGAACCCTGAACCATGCTGGTTCAGAGGAACTGGTTCTATGGCCCTGATTTCCAGGAGGTGAGAAATCTCCTGCGACATTAGACTTTGGAGTTCCGTGGACTGCGGTATTGGGCAACTCACGAAGCGATGTGGGGGGGGTTGACCGGAGAATTTGATGGATAATCCTGAAGATATTGTGCGCCTTACCCACGAGTCCGAGGATGACCGGGCCCATTGCTGGTGGAAGAGGGTAAGTCTTCCCACTATGAGGCCCGGGGTTCTGGAGTCACTTCCCCCTTCTGGCAGTCTTGAAGCCGGACCCCCAGAAGTTACGCTTGTGCTGCTGGTTTCGTCCTCGGTCTCGGAACTGCTGTCTGTCCTGGAATCTGTCGCCTCCTTGATATTGGGGGCGATGTGAGAAGGACCCCCTGGGCCCAGAGCTGGGACGAAAGGGCTGCTGAGGGGGATAAGGTGAGTATCTGCGTTCCTGGTGCTGGTAAGTTGATGGGAGGATCTTCCTCTTGTCCTTCCCTTCGACCAGCATGGGTTCCAGCGCTGCACCAAATAGGTCTGGCGCTTTGTACGGGGCGGCTGCCAGTTTCCATTTGGCCTTTATGTCGGCTTTCCAGGGCCGTAGCCAGAAAAGCCTCCTGGCCGTAATGGTTGACGCCAGGGCTCTCGAAGCAAACTTTGCAGTTTAATGAGCCATCCGCTGTGTATTCCGTGGCAGTTATTATCTTATTTATGTCCTGATGCAGCCTGGTGTTCTGGAGGGAGCCACTCCTGCAGTTGTCGGAGCCAGATGAGAGATGCTCTGCTAAAGAAGGAAGTTGCCGTCACTGATCTGATTGCCCAGGCTGCTGCCTGATGCGCTTTGTGGAAGGCCCCCTCCGTCCTCTTTTCTTCCGCTTTGAGACCGTCCAATGGATCGGTGGAAATCATGGAGTTGGAGGATAGGGTTGCCACCGGCTGGTCCACTGATGGAAGAGTCAGCATGTCCTCCAACTCAGGGGCTGGGCAGTAGAGTTTCTTGTCCAGGCTGCTGGGCATTGCTAGCAAGGCTGGCTGACCCCATGGATTCTGGATTACATCTGCAAACAATTGGGGGCAGGGTATGCAGTCCTTTTGCGGCTTTGACGACTTGAAAAGTGCGTCATGGGGCCCCACCGTGTGAGTGAAGGTTGTGACTTCTCCAGGTATCCCCAAATTGGTCGTGAGGCGGGCCTTGTGCAGGAGTGATTTGAATAAGGCCAGGCGGAACAGGCCAGTAAACGCAGGGGTGTCGGGTATCAACCCCTCGTCTTCTGAAAACTCCATATTGTCTGGCCCCTCCTCCGCTCGATCTGAATCTTCAGACGAGGAATCTTGACCCAGCTCTGGAGAGGTTGAGACTGGTGCTGGTGCTGCCAGTCTCGGGTCGGTAAGGTCTGTAAAGGCACCTGTGTCGCCTGCTGCAAGCTTGCAGAGAAGAAAGACGATAAAGCAGACAAGAACATAGCCTGGAAATCCATTTGAGTTGCCAGCCCTGGTTCCTCCCGTGGCTGTGCGGCCACTCTTGCTGGTGTGGAGCTTGCCTCTGAGCCCCGATGGTGCGTGGATGGTGAGGGACCCACTGTAGCCTCCTGCACCGACTGAAAAGCAGGCTCAGGACGGGGTGGATGAAGAGCTGACCTGGACACATCTGGAGTCATTGGTGTCAAGGCGAGGTCAGCCAGGGTTGACATGCCCAGCTCTGCCTCCCCCGGGGAGGCAGGTGTGGCTTCTAAATGCATAGGCTCCCTGCTTGGGGTCGCTGACGCTGCCTTTTGTGCCTTTGCCCACTGCCGCTCCAGCGTCTTGTGCCGCCTTAGCGCGTCCTTATCCTGAGTGGGTAGGGACTTGTCTGCTGAAGACCTGCTGCCTGAGCTCTCATGCCGTTTGTTGGTGCTCTTCTTCCCAGCCTTGGCCCCCTTGCATGGGGGACTTAATTCTAACTCCAAATCGGAGGAGAGGGGGGAGTGAGTCATGGCTAGAGTTGGTTGGATCTGTGCGGGAGCAACTCTTTGCCTTGCTGCCCTGCAGGCTATAGGGGCAGCGAAAATCGGTGGAGGCCCGAAGGTCCCCCAAGCCGCTTATCCCTGCTCCTCATATAAGGGGTTTTTTCGTTGGTTGCCCCCCCCCAGGCGTGAGGCGGGGTCTACAGCCGACTCCTTGGTGGTCGAGGGAGGCGCTGGTCACAAGGAGCTGGCCAAGATGGCAGCCCAAGGGTCCGTCAAGATGGTGCTGGCATGTGGCATGCTGGCCCACTGTGCCTGAGTGGGGCGATGGACTCACAATGGTGGCCCGAAGGTCTGACCAAATGCCGCGTGTTTGCTCTATCAAGAGGCTTTTCTGTAGTGCAGGAGGGGCTGCCTAGCTCTCCGAAGCTTGTCTCCTGTTTGGAGTCTCACAAGCTGTAGCGATCCACATGGCGCTCCAAAACAAACCGCTACTACGCTACACGCGGCGAGCATGGGCGGTCCAATGGCTCTGAGCCCATCGCCCAGCTGATGAGACGTGGGAAAAAAAAAACCGAAAACAAAGCACTCCGGCTTGGGTGCAAAGCCAATTTAAAGTAAGGAGCCTGCCGACTGATCTAGCGAGGCGGCAAGAAGCTCCTATATCACCGGCCAGCTGGAGAGGGTCGAAACTGCTCAAACAAGCACACCGCTTCACAGTTTAAAAGGCGTGCTTCGCAATTAACGTGGGAGCTGGAATCGCTGCGCCCCCTTCTCCAGCTGGTGAGCGCTGTAGCAGCGCCTCGCACCCAGCCAAAAAAAAGGAACCGAAAGAAAAACGCTACTCAAAAATAACGAAAAGCCTAGGAGCCCTAGTAAAGGGAGAAGAAAAACTTATTTTTAAAAGAGAAAGGGAAAAAAACCCACCCCACAGCAAGTAACAATACCTTAGAACTGTGGAGCTCCAAAATCACCTCAGTGTTTGCCAGCAACTGAGAGAAGACTGGGGGAATCATGGGACCAGAGACGTGGCTTGGGAGCCAGGAGGGGAAAAAATTTAAATATCTCTCAGTTGTTTGCCAAAGGCTGAAGGATTTAACCCATTCATGGATAGTGGGAGCAGCGCACAGGAAAATTATACATTTAATGTTATCTTTTTGAGCTATAAATTTAACATGATAAAATTAGCATTCAAAATGAATAGGCCAATCACTTATCAAACCTCAATAAAATTATCATTGGCCAAGCTGGCTCTTTTTAACTGACTTAGTCTTATGTATTAGAAACTGGAAGAATAAGTGTCCTGCAGTTGTACTGATTCTATTAGAGATTTTATTGAAGTTCAGGGTCCAAAGTATATTTGAATCAGAATCTTGTGATAATTCTACATTTAGTTTAGAGCCATTCTATAATCTTGAGCCATGCAAAGCCAGAGTAGATTTTTTT
Organism: Ptyas mucosa; assembly: GCA_012654045.1. Classification (NCBI taxonomy): domain Eukaryota; kingdom Metazoa; phylum Chordata; class Lepidosauria; order Squamata; family Colubridae; genus Ptyas; species Ptyas mucosa. The sequence continues at coordinate 21,051,270 of WNWU01000019.1, read as the reverse complement.
AAAAAAAATCAAATCTGCACATTTAACAATTAAAGCAATATGATGAAAATCAGGTTCAAAATATGGATTCAATGCATAAAGATGAAAGTATCCTTTCCATTGTTTGGAAAAATTCTATTGATAAAAAACAATATTGTTCTTCTGCCTCCTAATTGTGGGCCTTTGGGTAACATGTTTTAGGATTTTTAGTCTTTTCACTCTTCCCACTTGTAAATGCAGTGGATCCAAACATGATTTCCTTCCTTACTGCAGGCTCCTAATCAAAATCCTACTATAGGAAATATTAGCAATAAGCTTGAAAAGCACATAGTTAGTTTTTTAGTTAATAAAAATGTTTTCATGATTGCTAATATAATGAAACTTAAAACCTGAATTTAAAATGAATTATACATTTTGCATTTGTAACATCAATAATCTAGTGTAATTAAGAGTTTCAGTATAGTAGAAATGAGTTCTTTCAAGTTGTTGAAAAGTTTGAAATACATTTTTTCTTTGATTACTTGCAACACAAATCAACAAATCAGGATTATAGTGCTATAAAATCTAGAAAATATACCAATTTGGAAAGTGCAAATTTTGTCTGTATGAAGAATTTTTTAAAAAAGATAACAGATCGCTTCAAAAAGTCTTACATCAGCACCTTTTGTTTTTTAAGGCATTGAGGATTTTTTGGTTCTTAGTCTTGAAACTCATAGTAAAACTGCTAGGCAGGAGTTTACCTCTGCCATCTTCTTCTACCTGGCCCATGATGACATAGTTTAGACCTATTGAAAGAGAAAATAAATTCTGAGAAGAAGAAATGATAAATTCTGTTTTACAGCCCTAAATAATATGGCTCAACTGGCCACTGAATTCTTCAGATGCAAACAAGGACTTTAGAAAACTCAAGTTACTCAGCCTATGGAATCAATACAAATATGAAAATATTGGTCAAATGCAAATATTGCTCAAATGTTCTATTCACTATAAAAATGGCTGCTTGTCTATTTTTTCAGTTAAAATTTGACTATATTTTCCAGGAGTCATTGCTTAGTTGCTTTCTGCTATGATCTTTCGTTGAACAGTATTAAAATGTTGTGACCACACTTGGGACTGGAATCTCCATTGCTAAGCCATGCTGTTAAGTGAGTCATGCCCGATTCTACGACTTTTTTGACACTTGTTAAGCAAATCACCACACTTGTTATGCAAATCACATGGTTGTTAAGTGAATTTCAACACCTAAAAGTCTTTGTTTGTTGGAAGCCAACTGGAGAGGTTGCAAATGGCAATCAAATGACCTCAGGATAGTGTGACCATCATAAATGTGAGCCAGTTGCCAAGTGCCTGAATCAAAGTCATGTGACTGTGGAGATGCTGTGACAGTCATAAGTGCAAAGATCAATCGTGTGTCATTTTTTCAGCACTGTCATAATATTGATCAGTTGCTAAAGGAATGGCTGTAAGTTGAGCACTATCTGTATAACATTCATATAGCATTTCTGTAGTTTTATGCCACTAATCAGATAACTAGTTGGCTGTAGTGCTTATTTAGAGAATGCCATTCTAAAAAATAGGAATCTTCTTGGACATATCTGTTGATAAACTCATCCATGGAGAACGAGCAAGCATGAATTCTCATTGCCCCTAACCCTAACCCTCCAGTAACCCACGTTCTTAAAATTGTTACCCAGAAGATAAAGGGACTCTGCTTAGTGGAGTGGACTGTTCTATAGAGCAGTGGTCCCCAATCGTTTTGGCACCAGGGACTGGTTTCATGGAAGACATGGATCCGGAGAGAATGGTTTTACTTTCACTTGCTTGTCCACTGCTGACCCACAGCTCTGCGGCCTGGTTCCTAACAGGTCACAGATCATTACCAGTCCATGGTCTGGGGTTTTGGTACCCTTGCTGTAGGGCTGAGTGAGAAAAACTATGCAAGGCCAGCTTCACAAGTAGAGCCAACCTTGTATAATTTTGCAGTTACTGGTGCAGGGATTCTTGTCCCATTTACACAAATATTTTTTTAGTACTCATTTAATGTTTAGCTTTTCACTGTCATTTCAACATATTGAGAGCTAACAAAATGATTTTAACATCTAATTAGTTTTATTTAAGACAGAACAAGTTCATAGTTTAAAAATGACAAGTATAAGCAATACAATTTCAAATCTTAATTTATATGCCTATGCTCCTAATAATGTATGCCTCTTTTAGCTTACAGAGCTACAGATTTTTTTTTATGAGGGTCAAATGGCTTAAGCCATCATCCTTTTTCAACTCACCTATATTATTCACATATGTACAAAAACTAAAAAGGTTTTAAGATAAGCAAAATTTCTGGATGTTCTCACTCATTTCACTTTTTATTGTTAATTTAAATAATTTATTTTTGTTTTGTTCTGTGAATGAGCAACTTAAATATAGTTGCTGGGAAAAATGAGCATCAAAACAATAAGGACAAATATGATTTGAAAAATTCAGAATTCTACTTTGAGATTACTTACCTCTTCTAATAACAGGACATTGTTTACAGACAACAAAAATCTTGGCACTCAGATTTTTCCCTGCTTGCTGAATTGCTAAATTTCCTTCTTTGTATACATTAAGGATTGATACAGTTGCATATAAACTTCCACTCCTGATGTTGGTTGTGATAACAGTTCCAGTTATTACTAAAAAGGACAATTTAGGGTGAATAGATTGCAATAATCTTACAAAACAATAAAACAGTTTTTTTACACCATTCAACAGTGAACAAGCATAAATAGAAAATGTAATATGTAAAAGAATGTATGAATAAATTAATAAATAAACTGGAATGAAGTTATTTACAGAATAAATGGAAACAAAATGGTATTGCATTGTATACACCTTTAGTAAAAAGAATAACTGCAACTTAAATATCCATGTTTAACCATGAATATTGGATAAATAAACTCATTTGTGCTGGCTTAATATATGGCATACAAATTGCATTTGCCAGCTGTGCTAAGATATAAAGGAATTATATTTATACTGAAAAAAGAGGGGATATGAACCTTTATCTGACATCATTAATTATAATGATATTAAAGAAACATAATCAGATAGCAAGATAGCAAGGAATTAAGAGCAAAGCAGTATACACTATGAATTTATCACTTTGAATAAAAAAACAACAAAGAGCCTTCCAAGAAGACAACATGCTGATGTTGTCACTAAATCAAAACGTTCCTACAGCAACAGTCTCCTTCTGTTCAGTCATTTGTGTTTAGATTGGAAAACTGTTCTGACAAAATATTCACAGTCTAACTAAGTAACTAACTAAATCATAAGAGTTCAGTGCAAGAGGTACAGTTGTATAAACTGAAAGAATTTCCTTGTGCGCTAATGGTAGCTTACAGATAAATGCTCCAACCCTCTCCTGTAAACATACATCCCTAAGTCACTTTTTTGGGGGTGGGGAGAAGAAATCTGATCTTACCAAAATTACTCGAACAGTAATTGCTCTCAAGAGTTCCACTCCTTTTGCATTTTTGCTGGCACAGGCTGACTGTAGGTTTCAAGGCTTTCCAAAGAGACCCAAAATGAAAAATTAAGTGCTTCAGAACTCTTCTAAAAATGACTTTCATTTTTTATATCTTGTTTTTATGTTCAGTTACAGAAAAAAGTCACCTTCAAAAGCAAAATTCCAAACAAACTAGACAAGCCAAGTTTTAATAAACCAATGTTCTATGCCAGTTCTGTATGAATTATAAAATTATGTAGAACAGTGATGCCTGAATTCATCATAGCACAGATGATGCACCTACTAGATTCAATTCTGAAAGAATATACAACATCTAATTGGCAAAAATAATCTAATTTGTCTTTTGTGAATCCAGAAGTTTCTCATGATTTTGATCAGGATTAAGGCAGAGGCATTATGGAGAAAAAAGCTTATTCTTGAATGAAGAATAAAATTCCTATCCTTAACAATTCTAAGATGAATTAGCAAATATATGTCCACTTTTCTAAGTAAGGACACATCTTTTATTTCAGACAAGCAATACCCATTTGTGGTGTTCCTGTCACATCCATTTAATTTAAACAATTATTTTTTGTCACTTAGTTATATTAAAATTATAGCAAATAAGAAAAAATGACATAATAATATAGCTTGATTTTTTTTCTTATCCAATTTAAATGAAGATCCTATACTCACCTGTAATAGTAGGAAGAGTTGTGGTGATAATTGGTGATGTGGTTGTTGGTAATCTTTTGGGTCTGAATTTATAATGACCAATAAATCCATCAGCAGTTAAACTTAAATCAGACAAAAATTGAATAAGCAACTCATTTTTTTCAGATATAATAGGCCTAAAAGAGAATGTTTTTATCATTAATAACTCTGCAGACCATAGTAAATAAATATCCTGTACATATAAATGTTTTGAATTAAACTGTATTTCTATATGGAATATAAAGATTTACTTTGAGAGAAAAATAAGCTTCACAATTCCTAAATAAATCTGTCTAAAAATCTAACTTTAGCTCTTAGGAAAACAGTGGAAAAAGAGAGAATAAGTGTATTTAAAACTGCTAAAAAGTACTTATGGATCCATATACAGAAAGTGGAAATATATAAAAATGCAAATATTTAACTTGTGTTTATCATTTAAAATGAGTCCTATAGTTAATTCATATAACTAGTAGAAATACTCTACTAGTATTTCTGTAGAATATCAAGTACCTCTGTCTCTGTGTTAATATACCTATAGTGACTATAAAGCCATAGTAAGACCACACCTAGAATACTGCATCCAGTTTTGGTCATCACATTATAAAAAACATGTTGAGACTTCAGAAAAAGTGCAAAGAAGAGCAACTAAGACAATTAAAGGCCATATGAAGAACATATGAAGAACGGTTGCAGGATTTGGGTTTGGCTAATCTAGAGAAAAGAACGACTGGGGGGACGACGACAGACACATGATAGTAGAATTCCAGTATTTGAGATTACTACAAAGAGGAGGGGTCAACTTATTTTTCAAAGCACCAGAGGGCAAAAACAATGAATGGAAACTAATCAAGGCAAAAAGCAATCTGGAAGTAAGGAGAAACTTCCTAACAGTGAAAACAATTAACCACTAGAACAGCTTGTCGTCAGAAGTTGTGGGTGCTTCATTACTGGAGGCTTTTAGGAAGAGACTGGAAGGACATTTGTCTGAAATGGCATATGGTCTGCTTGAGCAGGTGGTTGGACTAGAAGACCTCCAAGGTCCCTTCCAGCTCTAATCTAATTGATTGACTGATGATCAAGAGAAAATGTAAGTGAAGAGTTGAAGACTGAAATTCACACTTAAGACTCATGTATTTGAGTCTAAATTCAGTATCAACTTTCAAACCTGGCACCTTCATTTTCGTATTCTTATGCAGTCAACATAATGTTTAGGACAAGCTCAGTTGGAATAAAGTGTTATAAACAATATCAAGATTGATGGGAACATCAGGGTGATCAAGGGAGCTGTGGAAGAGAAATAAAGAAGAACGAACCTGGGCTTAGCTAGTTGTTGAGCAAACTCACTGGTTTCTAATAGGCATAGCCACAGCTAGAATTGTGTGATCTTGGACATTACAGTACTATTCTATACTGGTAGACTGTAAATTGCTAATAAGTTGATCAGTAAGATCACAAAGCCAAGTATGATATCAGCTTAATAACATGTGCACCACAGATTCAAGCATTTCTCAGCACGTGCAATGGTGATCCTGGATAAGAAATGTTGTGACATCTGTAAGGGCCACTAAGGACAGGGTATCAAATCGTATCAATGTGAAAGCTCTTCACTGAGTGACATGGGATAAACAATAAAAATATCTAAAGTATTAAAAAAGTACACATGGGCTCTCAATAGCAGAATTTTTGTATCTATCTTTTTGAACACTGAGATCCAGAATTAGGATTTGGGGGGGGGAGGTGGTCAAGATAGCATGATAATACCAGCACATTTTCTTCCCGCTGATTTTGTTGTACATTTATATACATCATGGTGCTTATCTGTTATTTTTAATCTTATGTAACTTGCACATTTACTTTATACAATTGAAAAATAGCACAGGATTATTTATAATTAACATGAGTCATCAGTATTGTAATGAAACAATACTCTATTGATCACATTTGAAGCCACTGTAACTTTTAAGGAAGAGAAAATCAGCTTTAATGCCTAAATTTGGAAAGCTATTGAATAGATAAGCTCTTTTGAGGCTCTAACAGGTTTTCATTTATATATATATATATATATATATATATATATATATATATATATATATATAAAACTATCCATCGCTTTGTTCCATCCTCTTGTAGCATTTACAAAAAGGTGTTTAGCCAATGAGCTTACTTACGCTGGTGGACTGTCTCCGCAGTATTTCCCAATTCTCTTTGCATCATTAATCTTGCCACCATTAAACACTGCCACATAGTCATACCTGCAATAATTATCTCGTTCCAGATCAAATTTTTCAAACTTTAATTCTATGACCTGCAAGATAATGAGTGGCTTTGTTAAAACACTTGTTAATTTATTATTAGTATGAAAATCTCTTTGAAACCTGCATCATTTTAAACTATTCTTAAGCAGAAGGATTCTAAGTCTACATTGTGTTACCTTTGTTTTAATCATTTTAATCATAAAATCTGTAAAAAAAAATTGAAACACTTGGTGCAGAATAAAACTAAATAGGTCCTGGAATCACTTTCCTGCACAGGCATATATTTAATATGAACTGAATCAAAGTAAATCTGATATGTCATCCCTGCTTTGTGTGTTATATAAATACATGGAAGCTTTTTATAAGTTTGTGGCTATGCTGGAAAATATTTTTTTATCTCAAAGCTATTATTTAGCTTTGTATCCGTCTTTAGTCATTATCTGAATTTTCATTCAAACATGAAAAACTGCTTAAGTTATTTTTAGGCAGGCACATTATATTGGGCAGCAGTAACACAGGAAGATGCCAGAGGCAGATGATTAAGTTAGGGACAACGGTAAAGTTATCAATCGAGTTTGTGCAGGAAAAGGCAATGGTAAACCACTCCTGCATTTTGATCAAGAAAACCACTGGGATACAAAATACAAAATGATTGACGATACAGTGCCAGATGGTAGGCCCCTCAGGTTAGAAAGCACTCAAATGGAGGAAAAGCTAAGGATCTTTCAGAGTACTATTGGCATTTATGAAGTAGCTAGATTAAAGTCTTCAGTTGCTAATGTAGGATAAAAATCTGAAGCTGCTATGATAGAAATACAATTGGAATGTGGAATCTAACAAATATATAAGTATAGGAAAGTTCAACATGATGAAAGATAAAGTGATATCTGCAAACAGATATCTTAGGCATCAGCTAAATGAGATAAACTGGGGTGGGACACTTTTAATCAGAGGATTATATTGTTTTTTACTCAGGACATGAAAAACAAAGAAGGATCAGTATTGCTTTTATAGTTAGAAACAGTATAGCAAAAACAATACTTGGCTGCAATACAATCATCGACCAAATATCAGAAAGTAACAGAGCATGAAAGGAAGATGTGTTCCTTGAGGAGGCTGGAATGTTAAAATTTGACACATTAAAGAGGACAATATAGATGTAAAACTCAGAGCATAGTGAAAAAAAGAGACTAAAATTAAATATACTAAACAAAATATATCAATAGAAGAGAATAATTGTAGCTCAGATTTGAATTATGGAGTTCTGGGTGCTCTCTAAGCTTGGTTATTTTTCTTGCATACATTTCATTACCATACTAGGTAATAACATCAACACACTTGAACAAATCAACCCATAGTTCGTACTTGAGAAATAAATGACCAGGCTCAAATTATCCAACTTTGGACACATTATGTGAAGATCCAGTTTTCTGGATCTAATACTGGGAAAGATGGAAAGAAATAGGCGAAGAGAATCAGCAGCAAGATGGCTGAATTCAGTTACAATTAGTGCATTGTTGGCAAACTTGTTGAAAATGCATTTCAGAAGTTGGAATATTAATCCACGTGGATTGGACTTGTTCCACTACCAGTATAATTTAGAGATGAACTCAACTGGATTAGCAACATAATTTAAGTGATTGCTGTTTGTCAAAGCTGCATATGTTCTTCCTGGCTAGATCTTCAATGTTTGGCTTTTTGAAGTGTTCAAGAATTGTGGCTAGGCATGTGATGTCACAGTTATGGCATCAATATTTTATTACATCCACATTGTAGAACATTGTAACAGGTATAGTGACCTTATAATCGAAGAACAGATTTACTAATTCATAATAACAATTAAGTTTTGTTAATGCAAGATGCCACATCTTCTAATTGGATAAATTAATAGTAACTTACAGACTATACCAGAAGTTTGGGTCAACCCTTCAAGATAGACCAATGTAGGGAACCAGTTATGAATATTCGTATTACTTTTATTATAAGGTTATAGTAACTGAATATGCTTCCTGGTCCCCTCAAGGGAGAGTCAAATCCAAGCCTCTTACTCAAGTTACATTTCTGCTTCAAATTCAAATTCCTTTTATCAAATCACTGTCTTAGTTGTAACTCTTCCTCCTGTTTCCCAAGGTTATTGCTACTGCTTTTTAGAGGCCTTTATTGTTAATTGTACTGGGATAGGAAGCACTTAAGAGAAGCTATCGATGCTCTAAACCAGGGATGTCAAACTCGCGGCATCACAGCAGCGTGACGTGATGTATCTGGGTTTTTTCCCCCTTCACTAAACCAGGCGGGGGTGGGGCCAGCATGTGACGCATCCGGCCCAAGGGCCACGAGTTTGACACCACTGCTCTAAACCACGGGTGTCCAACTTTTTGCTTTGTTTGGGCTGCGTTGAGCGAAGAGGAATTGTCTTGGGTCACATATAAAATAGTTAATGTATATAAATAACAAATTTCCATATGTATATATATGTATGTATGTATACATGTGTCTGTGTGTGCGTGTGTGTGCGTGTATTATAAATACGAAAGAAACAGACAGAAACTAAAGATGTGTATTTTTAAAGCTTTTTTAAATTGTTATTATTTTTATAAATAACACAAGACAATAAACATATTCCACATTCCTTCTCCTTCATATTTTTCCCACAATAACAATCCTGAGAAGTGAGTTGGACTGAGTGAGAGTGACAGGTCCAAACTTATCCAGTCGGTTTTCATGCCTAAAGTGGGATTAGAACTCACAGCTTCCTGCTTTCTAAGCCTGTTGCCTTAACTCTAGATCAAATTAGGCTTTTTAAAAAAAAACACAGCTCACCTGGTTCTTTGGAGCCACAATGTGCCAGGAACAGGTCACCCCTGCTGGGTAATCACGATCAGGCCAGTTAGGAGTTTTAAAAGATCCAGTTGGTTTATCTAGTCGTCCACCACAGTATTGGTCTCCTAAAAATACAAAACACATAGCTAGTATAAAATATTTTCACATAGCAGATTTGCTCAACTCTCAAATCAATTCCATGGCAATCTATATCCAAGCCTATTACATCAGTAAATAATATACTGTAATTACATTATTCTACAACTGGAATTATAGAAAAGCCACTAAGTGTTAACAAAGCTTCTAGCATCAATTCATTATCAAATCTTTATATGAAGAGTATAGTCTTTTAATCTATTAATTTGTTAACATTTTTTTGTTAATTGAAGTATACTTTATTTTTTTTGTAAAAAAAAACATTTTAATTTCAGTTTGTCTCCAAAGTCGAAAATATCAAGAGTGCTAATGCTGTGAAATAAAAGAAGAAAGAAAAAGTTGAGAAAGCTCCATGCCCCCAACCCTCCCTCCCTCCCTGGCCTGGATCAGGTGGACCCCGACCCACCCACCCGAAGAAAACAAGGGAGGGTCAGGGCAGGAAATGCATTTAATCCGTTTCCTCTGTGACCACCTCCGACGTTCATTCACTAGATACCTATGGGGCAACCCTGGAAACAGATAAATACAAACAGGGAGCTTGACAGTTAGAAAAAGGGGGAGAGGCAATCCCATAAAAAGGGAACAAAAAAAATAAAAGAAAATAAAGAATACAAAGAAGCAATAATCTTTTCTTTCGCTTGTGTCCTAATCTCCCAGTCCTGCTTGCTTGCATCTTTAGGGAAGCTTGGTTGTGTATTCTTTTCTATCACAGTTCCAAGGTGGATTTTCTGTGGTCGCTTGCGTCGGAAAAGCGCAGCGCAATTCCACTTTTCCTTGTCGGTTCAAAATGTTGACAGAACGAGCAGTTGGCTTGAACCTTTGAGTTCTTGACATGGGTGTAACCCGGCTCTTCTTGCCAAGGCTTCCAAGGATGCAGAAACAGGGTGGGGGTATGCTTTTTGAAGTATACTTTAAAGGGAGCAGAAACTGTAGCTATGCCTCATCTTCTGTCACCAGGGACCACATTTATTATACTGCTGAAGTATATATTGGACTTTTGGGCTGAAGGATGGATAATGTCTGATGGAGTCAGGGCTCTATAATACTCATTCGAAGTTATTCATTGTCCTGTACTCAGAAGGTTTAAATATAAAAATATAGTTTCCCTTTAGCAAGGACCTCAACAATTAAAATCCGTATTTTTAATCTAAAAAGCATGATCTTCCATGTATAATTTCTAAGTGACAAAAATACATGAATAAACATGCTATTGCTCTTCCTCCTATGGGAAAAGACTATAACCCCAAATACAAAGGACTGGATTTTCGATATCTAGCCAATTTTGAGAAATTATACTCTTTGTCATTCTGAAGATGTCACATTTTCACTCCCTTTTGAAAAAAATTCTGGAGAGGCTTGGTGAATATCACAAGCTTAGTTTCCCTTTTTAAAAACTTACAAAAATTGAGAGAACTTTGAATATGTTTGTGATTGCTATTACTTTGTCTCCCCATACGCACACTCAGAAAAATATAATTTTGGCAAAACCTTATCCTAGTGCACACAGACTAATTCTAATATGTTTTTTAAATTTTAACATTTCCTTCGTAAATAATAAATTGTTTTAGATATATGTTTTCAGATGGCTGGTAAGCAAACCAAATTCTACATGTTCTTGTCCTTAATATTTCTGCCATGAAAATACAGTATAGATCAGAAGATTTCAGTTTTAAAAACTTGAAAAATACCTCTTTCATGTGGTTCTGCTGCAGAATACTTTGCAACAAAGCCATTTCCAGCTGTATTGGCATCTGAAATCATTTGCACCAACATCTTATTACTATTGGCCACAAGAGCGCCAGGCCTGAAAGTGCCGCAGAACCGGCCAAGACGCTGCCCATTGACATGGCCATTATATACATCCACAAAGTCATATCGACATAAATTGTCACTTTCCAGGTCTATGAACCTAAAAGAAAGAACAACAACTTTCCCTTCAGGAACCTGTAGAAAAAAAAGATACCAGAGCTGAATAACCATTTTTTAATTAAAACAGCTCTTAAGATATAAAAGCTATTTTTATATTATAAGCATTATCTTGTTATAAAATAGATACCACTTTCTCAAGCCTCCTCATATAGCAGTCTTTACCAAAAGCTTTGTTTTCTGTAGAAATTTTGTTACCTCCCCTTTCCAATTTACAGAACATTATTCAAGCTTTATTGTGATACTACTACTTAGCAGTGATATTTTGAAATAAAATTGTATTTGGGTTATCTTAAATACTTTCTAGAGGAAGCATGGATTTGTGTAGTCAGGAGCATTGCCTTTTATTGATTTATTTAGATTATTATGCCACTTTAGTCCCAACTACCACTTCATTCTTTTGCCATATTTTTGTCATGTTAATATAATGTGTGCCCTGAATCACCAAAATGCACAATCGCAGAATCTTTTGTCCATTAAAACTATGCTTGTAAGGACATGAAAACTATGCCACTGCACTGTTATTGGTATTGTAGTACTGGGGAAACATTCACATTCTTTACCATATGAATAGAAGAACTGCCCTATTGGCAGGAGACTATAATTCAGTACTGAAATACAGGCTTTACATTCAGAAGTCATCAGTTCTATTAGTGTTCAAATAGAAATTGGTTCTTAGATATCTCTGTTTACCTTTGGTATGTTATAGGGAAACATTGAGATATGATCCTGTGGAAATTAGCACTGCAACCAAATATTTTTACCATTAGGATTCATACAGTACTCCTGTATTAGACACCCCCCAATCTTTTAGAGTCAATCAGGAATAAGGAATGTGGAGCACAAATGGTGTACATTCTTTAAAAAGGATGCTTGGCGGGGGTGGGGGATGGGGGAGGGAACCTATCTGTTATAGATAATCCTCAACCTTACAACCGTAATGGAACCTTCCCATTCTGGTCATAAGTCGTGGCATCATAAAGCAGTCCACTCACATGACCAACCCAATATTTTTTGCACAAAGCTGGAAGCAAATGCAGTTTTTCAGCAAAAATGTTATAAAACACAGCTACGTGGCCATGGGACACATCAAATGGTTCAAAGTGTAGTTGCCGAGTGCCTGAAAGGCAGTCATGAGGCCACAGGGAAGCAGCTCAGTTGTTGGAACTTTGGGACTAGGTCATAAGTAATGACAAGGAAGTCTGTCATAACTACCGATAGGAGCAGTTGCTAAGCAACAGTCTTAAATTGAGGACTAGCTGTAGTTAAAAAGCATCAATTTGCCAAAACACACTTTACGTGCATATCCCTTGTCTTTGCTTTGTTACTTTGAAACAAATGTCCTGGTCTATTGGTATTTGAAGCAAAGCAAGCACTAAGCTACTTTTCTACCTTATAAGAAAGCTTACAAGGCATAAACATTAAAATTAGATGCATTCTTTGAAGTGAAGATGATGCTAGAGGTTGATACCATTCAGCATGCCAATATCCATTTTTAATTTTAAACTATTGCTTTTAAAACCTTAAAGAAGAGAGATATGAGAGAGAGAGCTTGTTGTCTATCATGAAAGGTACACTGGTGCTTGTGGATAATATGCTAGTGATCTCAGCATGCAAGCACATGCGTGCATGCACAAACACCCACACCCTATTACAGTGATGGCTAACCTTTTTGCCATTGCATGCCAAAAGCGGGGGGAGTGCGGTGGGGTCACACGCACGCGTGCCCACATCCATAATTCTATGTGCCCTGCCCCCCCCCCGCTTTTGGCATGCGATGGCACGGTGGGCCCGTTTTTTGCTCTCCCCAGGCTCCAGAACCTTTCTAGGAGCCTGGGGAGGGCAAAAATGGCCTTCCCCACCCCCCAGAGACCCTCCGGAGGCTGGAAACAGTGTGTTTTCTGACTTCTGGTGGGCTCAGAAGGCCTGAAAATCAGCTGGCTGGTGTACGCATGTGTGCCAGAGCTGAGCTCGCGTGCCCACCGATATGGCTCCGCGTGCCACCTGTGGCACCCATGCCATAGGTTCGCCATCACGGCCCTATTATAAGAATCCTTATGAAATTTTCCTGAGTAATTTTTCAGACAAATTTAGTACTATGTGTTAAGAAGGAGGAAGGGAGAAAAAAAGAGAGCAAGGGCTGAGAAGAGCACCAGAAAAGTTGCTTAGCCATATCAAGAATTTTATTTTCAATTTGCCTTGCATACTTCAAGCAAAATGAAAGACCTGGGCAATATAAGGAAACAAAGTAGGATTAAGGGAAGAGAGTAAGTTTCGGCATTACAGCAACAAACAGCTAATGCAAGATGATATGCATAAGCCATATTCAAAGCATTACCATTTGTTAATCACGAATCATAGATATACTTCAGATAAATTTAAGGGTAAATTGAACAAATTGCTACACTGAAATGCTTCAAGAAAGACAATAGGTTCCCGGCAGAAAGCTAAAGCTTTCAAGGAAGGCAGAGAAGTGAAGATAATACCAGAGAAAATTAAAAGCAAAGCAAAGCAAAAGCAAATCTTTGGCAAAAGCAAAATGCAAAAATGTGTCCCAAGGAAGCAAAAACATTAGAGGCTTGATGCCAATGGAACTTGGAACAGTGTCAGACTCTTCTTCTAAGGCAATCAACCTTACAAAACCATGCCTGTCAGTTCCACTAGATAGACCCAATCATGAAATCTACTGCATGGGAAAACCAAAATCTCACTTTATTGAGATTGGCTGTAAAACAGAATCTTGGAAATCTGTGCTATATCTCCCCTCCTTCTTCTATCCAGCATATGGCATTTGCCTGAGCTGCTTCTGAATACTATCGTTGCCCAGAACATAAAGAGTATGCCAGCCTGTTTCCGCTTCTTTTGTCTTCTACAATGACACAGAACATTGTAGAAAATAGTTGGGTTCCCTGGACTGGAAGAAATCAAAGACTCTCTGAGAAAGAAGAGGAGTTTTGAAGCGATGGATGTTTCCCCTTTAAAAGGAACAGCCATGACATGATGCTGCAGGAAACATATTGCCTACATTGGGCCTATATCTAGGATATGATGGAGAGGTTACCAAATCTATTCAAACTGACCAACAATTATCCTTTTTTTAAAAATCCATCTAGGATGGATAATATTGCCAGAATAGACCTTGAAAAAATCCTTAGATTTTAGGAGACCCTGGGCAGAAATGTGAAGGAACCAGGAGAACAAATAGCATGCTCCTCAATCTTTCCAACTGAGGAAAAAGAGAAAATACAATTATAATACAAGATAGAAAGAACAAAGAAAAATGCATGAGAAAGCATAAAAACAAACAAACAACGCTTCTGATTTCCTCTGCAGCAAATAAAACTACAAATTGATCTCTTACTTTATTATAAAAAAAGCTCACTTTTTTCTATTACCCATTTTTTCTAATCAGCAAAACCAACAAGTCATAACTGTATTTTTGTCTGTTTCATGCAAGAAGTCTATAATTTCCAGACAACCATAAATGTAGATACTGTCTTTTCTTTGGTCTAGGACAAATTAATTTATCCATCTCTGTAAGCTCCATCATCTTACCATTCCTCCATTTTGGATAATGTCAAATCTTTTCACTTGTGAGCAGTGGTGGGTTGCTCGGAGTTTGGTCTGGTTCTATAGAACCAGTAGTAAAACCAGTGGGAGGCTCCGCCCATCCGCCACAACGTCATCATGGATGATCTGCGCATGCGCAGAAGTGTATGCGCTCCCGCTGCGAACCGGTAGTAAAGGTAAGTGGAACCCACCCCTGCTTGTGAGCATACAATAATTTAACTGCAGTTGTCATATATAAAAACAAAGTCTCACGGCTTTTTCCTAGTACAGTCGTACCTCAGTACTCCTCCTTAATTCGTTCCGGGAGACACAAGTACTAAAAAGGGAAAAACCATGCGACTTAGCACGTGATTCTTTGTTTCATTCAGGCAGCACTTCCTATCTGTCTCTTTTCCTATGTCAGAGACCTTCCCTAGCACAGCCGACTTCCTGTCTGCCCTCTGTGGCTGTCCTCCAACTGCCTTTTGCAGTGCGTCAAGTACCAAACAAATGATGAGTACCAGAACAACAGTTTTACACCAAAACATGTTGAGTATCAAATTCAACAAGTTCTAAAGCAGTTGAGAGGTACCATCGTTTTTTACAGTATACTTTTAACATATTATTTATTTTCTTTTTCTTCATATTGATTCCAATTTTGCTAATTAAATAGCTTTACAGTTCAATAGATTTTGTTTCACCAAGAAATTGGATATGAAATGTCTTATATAGTTAACTGCAAAGGTGTATTAGACTATATTAGCCATAGAACATTTTACATTTGCTAATTATTCAAGATTTGTTACCTATACTTTACAACTTATACTGTTTTTTCTTTTTTCCTTCGTTACCATATTTAAATGTTTACTTGTAGTAGCCTCATTTCTTTTCCTTTTCTCTTGAAATTATAATAATAAAATGTATGCCTACACATATACACACACATACACACACATAAATGAAACAATGTAGCAATATTGTTAACATAAATGTGTTTAAAAAATAAAGAGAAGGAATAGAAGTATTGAAGCTTTGAAGTATTGTACTGTGAGCAGGGCATGGGAAAGCAAGGAGAACATGCTTTATTCAGCATAGTCAACTACTGAAAACTTTGCAGAATATCACTACAAGATTTGAATAAATTATTTAACTGTGAGCTTCCAGAGGGGGGCAAAACATGGACCTGAAGAAAATTGACTCAATGCTCCATAGTTGGAAAGACAGCTACTGAAGAAACATGATATAAATCTCAAATTAATGATGATGTTGATGCTATGGGCCAATCTTCTCATACAGAAAATCACAATACTCCTTATCTGGCAAAGGCAAGCACGAATATTTGAAAAGCACCTATTTTTTTCAAGATAGCAATAAGAAAACTTTCATATCAGCCAGGAGTAATCTGGGGTCCACCTTAATTTCTCTAGTAGTTGTAGGATTGCCTATTCTTAGAAGGATTACTAATTGTCCTAACCTTCACAACCATTTAAAAAATACTGTTCTAAAACAGAGCAGGCAGGAGCAGTCATACCTACCAAGATATGGCTGTTGCATAGCTAATTACTATGGCTGGTTGTCACCTTGTGACTGCTGCTTTTGCCAGTGGTTTATTCAAATATTGAAAATCTCCTTGAGCAAGAAAGGCTCTCCAGTGAAGGAAGAAGCCCATACAAACAATAGAAAAAAGAGAAACAAATAATGATTTGATTCAACTTTGCAAAGGTGTATAAAGGAATAATGCTGGTACAAAAGTTATGGGTAAGGGTTTTTGAATGAATGAATAAAATTACTTTTTACATCTTTTCTAAGGAAAAGAAATAGAAAATATTTGGAACATAGGGGTGCCTACCAGGAATCAAAAAAGTCAACCTGGTGGCCCCAACCATGAGATAGAAGCTCTACTCTTTTTATATGTGTTGTGAGGCCTATAAAACATGGTGAGATTTTGAATGCATAATTATGGCTCCTATCTTGACTTATAATCCCCTTTGCAGCCACCTGTTTGAACATAGAGGGACAGTAGCACACATAGTAATCCATTTTGAGTTTTGCAGCACTGCAAGGCATATATTCCAAAAGTTTCTTTAAAAAAAACTCTTTCACCTAAATTCAGCTTTGTTTTTCAATTAATTACACAGAACAGGAAGAGGAATGGAATATTTTGCCAAAAAAACTGATGACTCATGTTTTCAACGGACAATTTTCATGGATAGTACAGGCTGGCTTACTCACCATATACTATATAAGATTTATTTTTGTGAATATGGGTAAGGTTCTATTAATTTTTGTGCTAGTATTTTTTGACATAAATATTTACTCATACTGCTATCTCAGAAGGAAAAGAAATATTTCCATTCAGCTTAGCAAGTTAAATCATCAGAAACTGAACTTATTTTTTAGATATTTACTGTAATTAAGGTACTCAGAATCTGATTCTGCATTATTCGCATAAAGTGGATAATGTCTCAGTTCATAGATCACATTAATGTTTCATATTCTGTATCCTTGATATTAATAATTCTCATCTTCTTTCAACTCCTCTGCTCCAGCTTTGATGTCTCCATATCAGCACATAAATGCCAATCCTGATAACATTCTTTGTGTGTTTTTTCTTTTATAGGTAATAAATCCTTATGCCACTCATTCTTTTTAATGGAATTAATTTCACAAATGTATTTTAAAAAAGTTAAAAACAAATATAGCTCCATTATTTTCAACCTCTTTTTCACATATGTTAGAAAATACTTAATAGATTTTTAGGCTTTTTTTGGTTAAAAATTAAACTCAATTACTTGGGAAGACTTTTCAAAACATATTTGTATAATAGTAACTGTAATTCAAAACATATTTGTATGTTGTAATTGTAATAGATTCTGCTATTTATACTAAAATTGTCTATTTGAAGACTTGAATATTATTTTTATATTATATTCTTAAAAACTGACTAGATTGATTCCATTTTTCCGAAATCACTGAGGACTGACAAGAAAGAGAATATTTTAAAACCATTGGTATGTGATGCCTTGTATTTTGCATTCTACAAATTGCTATATAAGAGACAGTAAGAAAAACAGTTTAAGGAGTACTATACTTGTGGATTGTGTCAAGCCTATAATACAATGTGCTGAATGACTGGCTTCTATAGTTAGAAAAAAATATACAAGTGAAATAAAAGACAGAGATGTACTATCTTGTTATTCAGAGTAACATTCAACTTCACGGTTATGTTAATCACAGTAATCTTAACCCTATTTAGTATTAAATTCCTGCTTCTGCAATTATGAAGTTACATAATTTTATTTATATATTTATTATTAAATTATTGGCCACCGATCCTACCATAGGGTAACTTTAAGAGGAGAAATATAAAACAACAATGCAGTAAAAACAATGTAATGTCGTACTTTGAGCAAAGACTGGAAACATACTGAACAGGGTACATCTACCAAGGAGAATCCTTTGGAATAGCAACTAGAGGTAAGAAAAAAAATACCAAATGCTATAGCAGACTTGCACTAAATTATGTACAGTTTCATGACTAGGAGAAGAGATTCCAGGCAAATAGCCAATGTCTCCCAGAGCCCGTTTCTGGGAATGGAAATGAAAGTTATCTTAAATTGATAGTAGCAATACAATATTTGTCCCAAGACTAAGAAATGAATCTCTCCACTGGTGGAGAATCAAGCACTGATTAGTTGTCATTCTCTGAATCCTTCTTGCTCCTCTATCAAGATGCTATCTTGTAAGACCCATGTCCCAATTCACCAATTTACCATGTAATATGCCACCACCATCGCCGCCCTGGTCCACGCGCCGGCTACGCAAGCGCACACATTTCATTCATTTGTGGCAGGTTGGGTGTGCGCTTGCGCAGCCGGTGCGTGGACCAGGGCGGTGTTGGTGGCGGCACATTCAAGGAGAGCAGCTCTGGTAACTTTCGGGCGCTTGCCTTGCCTGGCAGCCAGCCACGGGAGAAAGGTAAGGAGTAGGACATGCTGTGTGGCGAAGGGTGAGCGGGCGGTGGCGCCGCAGCAAGGCTGGAGTCGGGGAATGGTGCATTCCCCGACCCGGTTGCGGCAGGCAGTGAGCAGGCAGCAGCTCCGGGGCTTCAGTGAATGGCGCGTCTCTGGGCCCCAGCCCCTGACCCAAAGTGAAGGGCGAGCAGGTGGTGAGTGGGCAGGGCAAGGTCAGAGTCTCTTTCTGGGCATGTCGCTTCTGCCTGTTGGGTCACTTCCTGAAGTTGGCAGCTCTGCAGCCAGCCACTTTGCTTTTTCCCTCCTTTTCCTCATGGGAGGCTTGCATAGTGGCACCAGCAGAAGCGCTAAGGGGAAGTGGCCCAACAAGCAGAAGCGCTGCACCCAGAAAGAGAAGGGCAAGAGGGGCCAGTGGGCTGCAAAGGCTAAGGCAAGTTCTAGGGCGGCAGTGGCGCTCCAGGAGAGAGGGTGGATGTCCTGGGGCGGCACATGCAGTGCCTCCAACACCGCCTCTCTTGGTCCGAGAGCGCATGTGCAGAGGCTCAAAAAGCCAGGTTGCTTCTGGGCGGGTGGGTGGAGCCTTCAGCTGCCATCGCTACCGGTTCTCTGAACTACCGGCCATCATCGCTACCGGATCAAACTGGGAGCATTTCACCCCTGCTTTAGATTAAGGCTCCAATGAGTGTAGTGCTTGTGGTATCATTATATAAGGCACAGAAATAACATAATGTGATTCAACAGGACTTTTTGGGATGCTTGGTGCCCCAAATCTTGTTTGATCTAGGAAAGGCATGCTTCTTCGATCGTGTTTTTGCGTCTCCATCTTTTTTCTTTTTATTATGGCCTGATAAAAATACTTTTTAAAGATAAAACCCAATGCATGAAAACATTATTCTGAAGGCCCTACATCTTTCAATTAACCAAGAACCAATTTGGTCTACTGATTAAGGCACCAGGCTAGAAACTAGAAGGCTGTGAATTCTAGTCCCACCTTAGCCATGAAAGCCAGCTGGGTGATCTTGGCCCAGTTCCTTTTTCTCAGCCTAAGCTGCCTCACAAGGGGGTTATTGTTGTTGCGGGGAAAATAGAAGGGGGAAATGTTTGCCATCTTGAGTTATTTGTAAAAATAATAAAGGTGAGATATAAAAAAATAAATGTCCTAAGATATGCGCCACAAACTTCGGTTTTATGGCAATAGATGTGCCTTAAAGCGAAATTAAACTCTAGAAAAACATTATTTCTTAAAATCTTAAATGTGGAAGATTCTTTTCTTACACAAAAGTAGACATTCATAGAATCACAGGGCTGGAAGGAACCTTGGAAGTCCTCTAGTCCAACACCCTGACCAACTGTTATCCAATCTTTTCTTGAAAATCTCCAGTGATGGAACACCCACAACTCCAGGAGGCAAGCTGTTCCACTGATTAATTGTTCTCACCATCAGGAAATTCCTCCTTATTTCCAGGTTGGATCTCCCTCTGATGAGCTTCCACCCACTGCTTCTTATTCTGCCGTTAGGTGCTAGGAAGAGTAAATCACCCTTTTCCCTGTGACAGCCTATCAAGTATTGGTAGAAGTATTGTCACTTCTAAGCCTCTCTTTGGGCTAAACATACCTAGTTTCCTGTATTTCATAGAGCTGTCTATGAAGCCCAATTCAAACAAGTATTTTTTAAAATGTAGTATCTACTAGTAAATGTTTGACAACAGCTGTTACATTTTATCAACCTTCACTAACATACTCACTCAGTTTTGTTCTACAATATTATTGTGCTTCCAATCTCATCTTTTTCTTGCAGGTTGCGTATTATACTTTTTAAAAAATGTTAAGGGGGAGCACGTATACATCTTTTTTCATCTGCATTCTTAGCAGAGAAGACATGTAATAACCTCCTCCATATAATATCCAGAAATGTAGTCTTCAATCCATTACCTTTCCAATAAAACACGAAAGCTTTTCCTTCTAAGGCATTTATTGCCCTCAGTTTCAAGCATGGCAAAAAAGGAACTTTTGGTCTGAGTTCGCATAAACATTAAACTAGTTGAATGTGGATAGTTAGCTTTCAGCACATTGTGGAAATCTTTGCATTTTTAAACATTTTGTGTAAACATGACCATCACGTTAAGTCATAAATATTTCAAACAGGTTTTGGTTTAGAGCAAGAGTTCAAAGCGAATTGAAATGAGCAGCTAAGCTTTCATCGTACATAAAAGGACACTACTAGATTCCATCTACAAGTGATTGAATTTATATTAACATTTCTGAAGAAATATTAAATGTTCTGCTTTTGGTTGCTACATAAGATGTTAAAGTATTGTATTATAGACACTCATTACATAACTGAAACCAACAGTAAGCCTGCATATTATTCTTTGTAGAGGAGGAGTTGTCATATCAAATTTTCTTACTGTGATTTTCCAGGTACACTTGCTGTTTGGAGGGTAGACTCCTGGGAATCCTTCACTTCCAATAAACCCTGATACTCCAGTTAGAATACCACCACATTTAAAAGCCCTGGAAACAAAGAAAAATTATTTCTGAGATAGCATGATCTGGTCTGGATAGAACAGGAGGCATCTATTATGCCACTGTCAAAATAGATAGAATCTTTGTAAAAAGCATTTAAAAGGTATCAATCTATTTAAAATATAATGCAATTTTGTTGCTTTAAATTGATTATGTGCTGTCCAGTCATTTTCAACTCTTAGCAACATATCTGGGAAATACAAATATATTATTGCTGAGTCACGATTATCTCAACATGCTATGGTTGTGTGTGCTTGTGAATATGCAGGAAAAAAGCAGACATAGATATACTTGATGCATCAGATGTTGAATCACTTAATTTCAGGTAAAATGTCCTGTGTCAACAACCACATATTTGCACATGTACACACCCTGCCAAAGTGGTTTTGCAGTTGTATATTAGCATTTATTATAAGAAAGTAGTAACTATAATATTATAAATATATATATATAGTTGTTTTTTTCAAAATGTTTGGAAGGCATTCGATAACCAATCTGTCTTCTCAAAACATATTTATCCTTGCAAACCATCTTATTCCTCTAACTTCTCTTTTCCTCCATCTACTCTTTCTTCTCAGCCTACAGTACTCTCTTCCTAACCATTCTGTCCTCTCTATACCTTTCTATACTTGCAAACAATTCGTACTTCTACTATGTTCACACATTTTTCCTCAAACTTAATTTTTCCTGTCTTCCCTTCTTCTCAGTCCACTCTTCTTCACATATTCATCTGCAATTTGATCCTCATTTTTTTTCAGTATGACCAAACCACCTCACCTTCTTTCATACTGGTTACTTTTATTTTATTCAATGTTTATTCAGTTTGCTCTTAATTTTTGACTTTATTTTTTGTTTTACCAGATACACTTCTCAACTGCCCCATTCTCACTGCACTCAATTTATCTATATGCTTCTCCTAAACTACCAAGCTTATATTTTTGCATCATGAAGTTAGCAGTAGCAAACTCTTGTTGCATCACACGAACTCAGTTTTGGCCCAACTTGGTTGTATGCCATGAATGCAAACAAGGCTATTTTACTCCAAACAAGCACTATTCTATGTTAGGATCTCTTGTTTAGGAACTATTGTGGAAGTCAACGTATTGTTGCCCGTGTCCCATCAACTAGAGGGCATTGTCTTGATAACGTCTCAGGATTGGTGTAAATCAGATGATTTTGTCATTGGATGCTTAATTTAACCAAGATTAAATGACTAAGTCTTGCCTTTTGTTCTTGGTCAATGAACATGGGGATAGATGCCTGGTTTGAAGTTCTGGAGAGCCCTGAATTATTTTATGAGTGTAGGACGCAGTTCAGCAGCTGGCAATTCATCTAACATAAATCCACAAATTTTTTATGGGTCAAATCAAGACAAATGACCATATGCACCTATAATATCTGCACATACTGTATATCAGGGAACAAAACACCAATTTTGGCAATATATGTTGCATCAAAGCTTTGCTTGCATCTACCAAATATCCTGCTGAGAATGCTGCTGAACTGAAATAGTGTATTAAATACACAGACAATAACTATATGACCTGTATTTTGATTACTTAATTTTAAATTAAATTAAAATGCAGTATTTGCCTTCGCCCATCATTCAGATTCAGGTGCTTGGCAAACAGAATGTATTTACAACAGTTGCAATATCCTGGGGTCACATGTTAACATCTCTACTGTATGGTATTTCAATATACTCCTTCCATATTAATTTGATCTCTTTTGGTTACTATCTGTCCATTAGCATCCTTAGCATACTAATTTGAGGAAGGAAACTGTTTTGGAACTCAGGGATCTTTTGAAAGACTTTGTTTTTCTATGTCTGTTTCCATCTTCATTATCTTTACAGGCATTGTTGTAATGCTGTTTCTTGTCTCTTCTAACAGTTCTATGAAACTTGTTAAGGTCCTTTTTGAGATTTTTGTCTTTCTTGGTTTTGGCTTCTCTTCTCAGTAATTTTCAGTTCTGACGTCCTGTTTTCTTTTGTCTCTTTCTTCATTTTTGGCAGTCTCTTTTCACATTAATCCTTAATGACTTCTTTAAGTTCATTCCATAATTCTTCTGGTTCTGTGGCAATGAAGTTCAGTAGGATGCTGAGTCATGGTTAAAAAAAAACAGGAATGAGAGTTGTGGAAAGTTAAATTTGGATGATACGATTGACTAGGACCCTGAACAAGAACCGTCCTGTGGTGAAGGATATCCAGCATTTTTCTGTCACAGGTTCTTCTCATCCGAAGCAATGCCTCTAAAATAATGTCTGTTTTACTACTGCAGCCAACTTGGCACCAAAATGGAAACAGATGAGAAAACACATATAATTGAAGTACACTGAAAGAAAGTCCTGTGCTGTCAGGACATCCTGGATTCTGTAAACAGACCCAAGTTGTCATTTGCTATTACTTCCATCTGTCATACAGATGGGAAGACAGATCAGCAGAGACTCTTTTCAAATTGCTAAGTGTGGGGCTTGTATGCCTTTTAGGAAAGCATCAAATTCCAGGAAACGTTTCCCATCAACCATTCTAAAATTAGGGCATCACTTGGAATTCTACAGTTTGCAGAAAGGAGTTACAGGCAGTTCTTAATCTATGATCACAATTGAGCCCAAACTTTCTGTTGCTAAAAGTGAGACAGTTAAGTGAGTTTTGCCCCACTATACGACCTTTCTTGCCACAGTTGTTAAGTGAGTCCCTGCAGTTGTTAAGTTAGTAACAACACTGTCAAGTGAATCTGGCTTCCCCATTGGTTTTGCTTGTCATAAGGTCACAGTAGGTGATCGCATGATCACTGCAACTGTCATAAATATGAGTCAGTTGCCAACTGTCTGAATTTTACTTACATGACCATGCTGCAATGGTCATAAGTATGAAAAAGGATCGTAAGTAACCTTTTCAGTTGTAACTTCAAACAGTCACTAAATGAATTGTAAGCAGAAGACTACCTGTATTCACACCCTCACCAGCATGTTAATGATGATGCTATTTCAATGCATCATCTTAAAAATAAAAATAACACCAGCCCAGCTGATAAGTGAACTCAGTAATGTCACTAAAACTGTAACCCAGACTTGCTGAGAAAGAAGGAAACCCTAGCATAGTTAGGGGACTCCCTAGAATTTGCAGAAATAAATTTTAAACAAGTCCTATGGGGACAATCTCACCACTGGTTTCTAATGAGGGTGGATTTCATTTAGTAATCACAATATGGTGTAATGGCTAAGGTGTTGGAGCAAGGTGTTGGAGACCCAAGTATAAGTCCATCCCCAGTCACAGAAGCTTACTGTGTGACTTTGGGCCCATCACTTTCCCTCAACTCAACTAACCACATATGGCTTTTATGGGGAAAGAGGAGAAGGAAACATTATGTATGCCAACTTGAGCTCCTAAATGAAAAATGAAATATACACTGAATTAAGATTGCTTACTGTCTTTTGAAGAAAAAAAAAGAATGGAATCGAATATTCCCCAAGGGTACATACTGATTGGAACTGAGAAGAAGGATTTACCCAGCAATATTTTTCCAAGGTAGCTCTTATGCATGTCTAACATGCATAAGCTAACATGCATTGGCTTCCACACATATTACAAGACAAAGCTAATTTGTACAATTTAGACAAAAGGATGATCATAGGTTTTCCATACATCTGTGTAAGAGAAATGTAAAGCATCTCTGAAGCTCCTTATTGCATTATATGGCCTTCCCCATGTACATAGCAAATGAACAATCTCTTCAGTCCAATTTGCAACAAATACACATTTGTTTATTTAGACAGACTACTATCTCTGCAAATATGTTTTGGAGAATTGCTGATACCCACAGCATGGCTCTGTGATTCTACCCGCTGTATGGTGCAGTTTCCCCTCAATCGCCAGGATGAACATGAAACAAACTG
Organism: Ptyas mucosa; assembly: GCA_012654045.1. NCBI lineage: Eukaryota > Metazoa > Chordata > Lepidosauria > Squamata > Colubridae > Ptyas > Ptyas mucosa. Next base: position 21,025,983 of record WNWU01000019.1, on the reverse strand, counting down.
TGATGTTATGCAAGTGTGAATGACCTCTCCTTCCCTAGAACAAACACAATAGACACCCCTTTCAAAATAAATCACCCTTATGAAACTAGACTCAAGAATTCAGGAACACTTAGACACAGCTACACTTTTACGTTAGAAACTCCTTCCCTCTTTGGAAATATCTCGAAGAGATAGGAGAAAAATATACACTCTGCACGTGGTTAGAAATACTCTTTTTCAGCTTCTCAAATATTTCGTTTTTAAAGCAGAGACCAAACAACAACAACCACCCCCAATGCATTTAAACTTGCAGGGCAGAGAGACTTAACTGCACACCCTCTAGTCTGCAAATGTCGTCTGAAACTTGCCCTTGCACGATAAAGGAGATTTTTTTTTCCTTTTCTCTTAACTGCACGCCCGGGAGAAACGCGGGATTCGTGGAGTAGGAGTGAGTTATCTCCTCAGGACAGACGAGGTTCTAAGGTGGGGCACAGAAGAAACCACAGGAAAAGTTACGGGCAAGGGAACTGCGCTAGTATGGTAATCCTTAAGGCACCAACGTCCCCTGTGCACCTCGGACGTTCCAGCCAGGCGGCCAGGAGGGAGGGAGACCCCGGGGCTGCCCTATTTGGCTGAACAATAAGCCCTTGCTGCAACGGGGGAGGAGGGCTCGTCCACATTAAAACCGGGGACGGTGCGGGGGACAAATAAGCAAAACGAAGCCGGCAGGCGAAGCTGGCTTTCATTTCCACGCGCTGCGGCGGACTCGTAACGGAGTTTACCTCGGTCTTTGCAGTTGCTGCCGACTGTTGGAGGGCTGAGCGGCCGCCAGAAGCAGGAATCCCAGGGCCAAAGAGCGCGTGGCTGCGGCGGCCGCGTCTTGCATCTTCCTCTCCCGCTTCGGCCCTTTCAGCGTGGAGATTCGTTCGAGGCCACCTGTATAAAGCGGTTGCCCCCCCCCCCCCAAAAAAACCCCCCAGTGCCCCTTTACCGTGAATATCCTATTTGTTCGCGGAGGCGAGGGGAGGAGAGAAAAGCTCCCGCGTCCTCCTCCTCCTCTTTCCGACCGAGGCGGCGAGCGCGGGGAGGGGGAGCGCCCAAGAGATAAAACAGACGCCCCTCAGGCTTTTTACCTTGGTGTAAAGTGGCGGAGGCGTCTTTGAAAAAGCCGCGCCCCGTTTTTTTCTAAGCGTTTCCCAGGCGGAGGGAACCTTCCAATGAAATTGATCGGCGGAACTCGCGCCACCAATTCTGGGATGATTACAAATTTAGAAATCCCACCCCCTTCCGAAGATGCCAAATCCCATTTGCCTCAGCGTAGGGTTTAGGGGCCAGAGTTGATGGGAAATGTGGTACAGCTGGATATCTATGGAGATTCTCAGTCATCCAGGTCATGGTTGTCCCAAAGGTGCTTTTTCAAGAGGCACCTGGACTTTGTTCTTCCTTGAAGACGTTTCCCTTCTCATCAAAAAAAGCTTCTTCAGTTCAGAACTGAAAAAACTTATTGGATGAGAAACGGAACGACTTCTAGCACAAACAAAAGTCAAGTTGTTTTTTGAAAAAGCACCTTTGGGATAGTATAGCTGAATACTGCAGCTTCTTCCTCCCTAGGTTCACAGGGTTCAATTAGCCTTTCCCGATTTGGTGCTCTCTCCACCCTATGAGACAACAGTTCTCACAACATTGCACTATGGCAGATCATTATTGCGACGCTAATACCCAGGCACTACAAACCTGACGATTAAGTCTGAGTTGCTAAAAACTTATTGCTGGGTGGTGGTGGTGATGGTGATAAAATGCTATTTGGACTAGGCTTGGATGTGTTGTTGAAATTATCTCCCAAAATTTGTTGTTATTAAGAATTAATCAGGAGCAGTGTTGGAAGAGGAAAAAAATGTGCCGTATTCATTCCTAGATGGTATCCTGACTGTATTCACAGAATTTGCTAGCCTGTGGTTGGCTCTGACATGCTCACTCATCCAATTTTTTGGCTTGGCATGATGGCACAGTGACCCATACGGCTCGGTGTTCACCACATGCAAAGCTGTCTTCACCTAGTCTAGGTGTTTGTGAGGATTATTGTAGATGCAACTTCATATGACAATCAGTTCTTTGCAAGTACAATAATAATAAGTACAATAACTGTTGTGCTTGTAGGATCAAACAGGAGTAATCAAAAGCCCAAAGCACATGCAGAGACCAAACCACATTTGGGGAACCAAATGCAAACTTGTGACACGCAGTTTCTTCATCAATACTGATCTTTCCTATTATACATATGGTTTCACAGTTATGACGTAAGTTCTTAATTATGTTGAATGTACTTCTGAAAGCACACATTTGGGCTTGTTAACATGCCTCCTGTTTCCTATATTTGGGGAATGTTTTTATGTAATATAATATCCATCTTACAGAAAAGTTTGCTTTATACATTTTTGTAAGTTTCAGTTGGGTTAATAGGAGCTCTTGTTGATGTTTTGATCAACCACCATTAAGTATAAACATTGTACAAAATAGACCAATTCATAACTTTAATTACAAACAAGCCACTTTTTATTACAAGTTCATAAAGACAAAATCGAGGTTTAACTATATTTGCCCCATAGATACTAAAGCAACTGCAGTTTATGAATGTGAAGCCAATATAAGGATTAACAAAGTGGCAGTCTCCAATATTATGCAAAACATTTAATTTTGTTTTCTTTTCTGTTCCTAAATTAGTGTTTTGCCTGCACTAGCCTGCATAAATACTGTATTTGATCTTTGAACACCTGGAAAATTGATTGGTGTCTTTGAGCTTCTTTTATTTCCCCTTGTTTAATCTTCTTACTCTCTCTCTTTAGAAACTGAGCTGAATAAACATATTAGTAAAGCGGTCACCACATTTTCCAGACTTACAAAGAGAGTATGGCTTAATAAGAAGCTGAGGGAACATTCAAAGATGCAGATCTATAGAGCCTGCATCCTGAGCACACTCTTGTACTGCAGAGTATTGGATCCTCTACGCATGGCAGGAAAGTTGAACATCTTTCATATGCGCTGTCTCTGACAAATTCTTGGCATCACCTGGCAGGACAAAGTTCCAAATTGCGCAGTCTTGGAACATACTGGAATTTCTAGCATGTATACACTATTGAAACAGTGACGTCTACGCTGGCTGAGGCATGTTGTGAGAATGGCTGATGGTAGGATTCCGAAAGATCTCCTGTATGGAGAATTAGTGTAGGGAAGCGTCTCAGAGGGAGACCGCAGCTGCGATATAAGGCTATCTGCAAGAGGGACCTAAAGGCCCTGGGAATGGACATTAACAACTGGGAAACCTTGACCTCCGATCGTTCAGCTTGGAGGTTAAAGACGCAGCATGGCCTTCTCCAATTCGAAGAAACACTTGTTCAGCAGGCTGAGGCAAAGAGCCAGTCCCGGAACCAGCAAAATCTGGGGGCTGGGCAGGGGATAGAATGTATCTGCCCTCAGTGTGGAAGGGATTGCCACTCTCTAATTGGCCTTTTTAGTCACACTAGATGCTGTTTTAGGACCTTTTTCCAGAGCACGATACCATAGTCTCTTGAGACTGAAGGATGCCAATAACAATGAATCTCCTTACATTTCTGGCTTCCAGGTTCTGTTTAAACTATAATTACCAGCCAGATATATAGTATGTATGTACATATCAGACATTTGCTTATATATTTTTGTTCATTTTACCAGTAGAACTCACTGTCCTTGGGATCGGTTTGTACACTTAATACGAAGATTTGTCCATCCAAATTATTCCTGTTGTTTGGGTATCTAGTAGTTCATGAAAGCGTTGGAAAAGACATTCTCCTCTCAAAGTCTTAGTTTAATTGTATGGACACATACTTTATGACTTCAAGACATGATTCTCAACAACTGGGTTGCATAACACAGTAGGACATAGAAAGAGTTTAGATAGAATGTGTGGTAAATCAAAGGAACTTTAATTCTTAAATCTTAGTGTAAATAATAAGTATAATAACAGTGGCTGTAAATATATGAATGTCCTTTTGTTTTTTGACTGGTGAAGACATCAATCAAGTTCTGTGTGGTGACATGATGGGACCCAATTTGACAATAATTTTTGAGAAGAGCTAACAGCAGGTGGCAGTATCTGGCAGACTTTCTCTGACCTCAAAAAAGCTAAGAGGGTCAGATCTGGTTAGCCCTTGCATGTGAGTCACCAAGAAATCTCCTAGATGCATGAAAATTGGAAAAAACATCTGGAAGAAGACAATTCAAAATCAATTATATATTGTTGTCTGTGGTGTTTTTAATTGATTCAAGAAAATTACCAAAATGTAGTTCCATAAAATATTAGAACATATGCATGCATAAATAGTATCAAGAATTATATAACCTAGACTGAGATTTTCTCCATAATTATAAGTTTATACTAAGATCAAGGGAGGTATGAGTCATGATTGGCTTTTCTACCCCCAATCAGTCCTATTTGTATCATACTCAAAAAAGATTTTTTTGGCAGTAGCCATACGTGCTAATACTACCTCCAGATTCACAAGTCAGGTGTTAAATACTGTCTGACCTCCTTGGAATCCTGAGACTAACTAAATCCAAGAAATACTAAAGTCTGGGAAAATTTCTTTATTTTAGGACTACATGGATATAGAAGTAAAATAATCACTAAATGGAAATAAAGAGATATAAAACTCCCTTTACTGCCATCTAGGACTTCTCTGAATTTTTGCAATGGCGAAATGGCAAACCAGTGGCTTAAAAAAGCAACCATATCAGTACTTCCTCTTACATAGCATTAATTATTTTCTTTGACAGATCTTCATATTTTCATTACAAGACATTATTGTAAAATGCTATCTTTTAATCATATGTTTCAACACATTATGTTTTTTTATAGACCGGTGTTTTAAATTTTGATGTTAAGGTTATATATCCTTTTTTCTTTTTGTGGAAAGTGATTTGTTCATTTTTATTACACAAGTAAGCATTTTAAATTTTAGCCAACATACAAGGTCTTGGTTTGTTATATGTTTAAATAGATTCAATCTTACCAATTTAAATTTAATATTGTGGAAACCCCACATGTGAAAATAAATGCTATTGTATTTTTTTTCTTACAGTGTTTGTAAACAGCTATTTTACACCTGCAAAACAAATAACCTATGATGCACTTTACATAATTGTAAACAGTAAAGTGTCACTGTTATACATACTATATACATTTTCTGACACCAATAGACTTATGAATGTGGCTTATCCACGAACTATAACTCCATAAAGGCTCACCTTGAATTCCTTCTGACCATACAGAAATTTGTACAAGCCTTAATTTGATATCCCAGATAATGCTGTTGCTGTACAGATTGCACTTTGCAGACCAAATATGAGGCTGTCTAAACATACTGTATATAGTTATATAATGATAATTATCAGGACAAGTAGTAATATTGATTTTGAGATCAAATATATAGTCTACTTATAGTTTATCCGGTCCTAAGCATGATGAGAAAAATGACAAAACAGATATTGTTACAACACATGTTCTATCTTTTTATAGTTTTGTTGCAGCATCACATACAAAGGGTAGAGTTTATGTTGCAATCTCACAATAGATGACTGATCACTTGTTTCCCCCCTTCTGTGTTGTGTGTGTAGATAAACTGTTTAAATTAAAAAAAATTCCTCTACTATTTTAGTTACTTCAAAATAACATTTTCACTGAACTCACACTGGATAGGAAAAAACCAACAGACACAGCAGGCCTTCCATATTCTATAGGTTTTGTATTGCAAAGAGTGATAATTTGTTCCATATGTAAGCAAATGAAATTGAATTTTTGTTCAAATGCCTCTTTCTTTTGTGAAACCAATCAGCCAGCATGTGGGGCAACAACAGAATATTTTGAAGAAGGAACAACCTTAGGGACAGTTGAAGATGAGAATGTTAATGCCTTAGGAGAAACTGAAACAGAATATAGTTGTTTAGGTCTTGCAGAAAATAAAATCTTTGCTTGATATGTTTTATATATATATGTGTGTGTGTGTGTGTGTGTGTGTATAAATTTGATTTATATGCCGCCCTTCTCCGGAGACTCAGGGCAGCTTACAAAAAGCAAAGGTGCTTTTTCAAAAGGCAACTGGTTTTTCTTCCTTAAATATCTAGATCAGGCCTGTCAAATTGGTGGCCTGTGAGCCAGATGTGTCACGCACAGGCCAGCCCACCCCAGCTCCGCAAAGGCAGAAAATGTCACGATACATCACAATACATCATGTGACGCGATCGAGTTTGACACCTGTGATCTAGATCAGGGTGTCAAACTGGCGGTGTCATGGACAGGGCACGCCCACCCCAGCTCCATGAAGGTAAAAAATGTGAAATGTTATGTGACGGCAATGTGACGCTGCAAGTTTGACAAATATGATCTATCTGCTTAACCAGATTCCAATTTTCAGCAGTCAGTATATGTATTATTTGGTATTAACATTACATTATCATATGAATAGGATACACTATTAACAGCTGCTATACCCTAGGGTTACGTACAATAACTTTGTATTTAATTTTCAGATCATATTTTCTCCTGGGGATATTACTATTACTTTTTCCAGTACCCCCATTGTAAAGTGTCTCTACTTCCTTCCTAAACATTTATAATAGCTTTTTTTTTACTTGGATTGTTATTCTATTATTAAATTCCCTTGACTATCCTTGTTAAATGAACAACAATAGGAAATTCACAATAATTCTGTTATGAATAGCTTCCAACCTTTAAAACACCTGCTGAGATAACTAATTAAAGACATGACTACAAAGAGCTTACTTTCTTTCAATGGATGTGATATTAATTCACCATGTTTACTACTTCATTGCTTCTGTTCACCCTTTTTCACCTTTTTTGCTGATTAGTACTTTCCTATTAGAAGACATTTGTGATTTGACTGTTTGCGTTGTTTTGGGTTAATGTAGCTTTCCCTTGGAATGTGTTTGCATCTTTTTACAGGATTGGTTTTAATAGGGTTGCCCATTTAAATTTTTATATTGATGCTTAAATTCCTAAATTCATTAATAGCTCAATAACACAAACAGCTGTTTCTACCTCTAATGTTTGTTAAAGTCTGACCAAATATAGGTGTTATCTGAGTTTCAAGCAGGTGATCTTATATCATTTTTGACAAGTGGCTGCCCAGTCTCTTCTTGAAAGCCCAGTGACGAAGCACCCACAACTTCTTAAGGCAAGCTGTTCCACTGGCTAATTGATCTCACTGGCAGAAAATTACTCCTTATTTCTAGGTTGAAGTCCTCCTTGATCAGTTTCCATTTTGTTACTTGTCTGGCCTTTGGGTGCTTTGGAAAATAGGTTATCCCCCCTCATTTGAGACAATCCCTCAAATATTGAAACACTGCTACCATGTCAGCCTTCTCTTTACTGGACTGGCCATGCCTAGTTCTTGCAACCGTTCTTCATATGTTTTAGCCTCCAGGCCCCCAATCATTTTTGTTGCTATTCTCTGCACTCGTTCTAGAGCCTCAATTTCTTTTTTATAATGTAGTGACCAAAACTGGATTCAGTATTCTAGGTGTGGTCTTACTAATTAATATTAAAATATTAATTCCCATATCTGTGGTCATACCTTTTTGCCAGAAGAGAAGGATGGCCTCGTGGGCATATTACAGATCTTATTCATCTTAGACACAGAGGGACTGATCTGGCATGTCTCATCTAAGGATGTTTGCTGAAGGAAATAATCTTATAATGCTTTTTGTCAAGTCAAGCCAGGATATAGTCTGGGAGAAAAGGAACAGAAATAAGATCAAACTTAGGGATTTAGAATGATGGTTTACAACAGTGTTGCTGTTTGTTAAACCTTACAGTGTATAATTACTACAGGAATAGTCATACAGGTGGTCCTCAACCTATGACTAATGGAGCCTGCCCATTACTATTTCAAGTGGTGACAAATGTTAAGTGAGACAGCTTCCTTAACAACCCAGGAGGCATCGGGAGCAGGCCTAAGCATGGCAAAATGCTGCCAGGGTGTGAATGGAGAAGAGGTGGGGGGCATTGCAGTGTTCCTATGGTCGGTCATAAGAACAAATGACTTTGGGAGCACTGCAGCTGTTGTAATTTTGAAACAGGAACATATACGGTTTTGGGAGGGGGTCTGTCATAACTTCAAGTGGTCATCAACTGACCTTTTGTATCTCAGGGACTACCCATGTTTCCAGGTGACAAATCAGTATTAATCACAAAGATTCATTAGATGTAACTTTTATTCCCATTCAAAAATTCCCATTTAGTTCATTCTGGGCTGAATGAATAATCTACAGGGTATCTCTTTCCCCCCACTTTTTTCATATTAAAATGATGCACTGTTTAATATCAAAAAGGCTTTTTTTCAAGGGAATGGGGTTTAATCTTGAAGCTATTTCTTTTATTCAAGAGGAAAAATATTTCTCCGTTAACTCTAAATGAAAATGGCAGGGCGTAAAACAAATGGAAAACAAGTTGATTTTGTTCCAATAAAGGATGGGAATACTAAATACAAAACCAGCCAATTTCTTATTCAAGCTTATTAAGTTAAAGAAAGCATTGTGCCTAACTACTTGGCTCTGCAGCACAGAACAAATACAAAAAAATCATAAAATGGCATAGAATCAAAAGTTGGAGAATGTAAACTTAATTCCAGTCTAGTAAATAAACAGATACTTTATAGTTATCATGAGATTGAAGTCAAAATTCTATTATGAAAATCTGCTGGCTGAAGAATACAAATTTGGCCAAAATCCCATTACATTTTGGAAGACTAGATACACCAATTCCCTTATAAATACATCCCAGATACATCGATAACATAAGTGGAATTGGCAACAGTAATATTTGTGGATAACATACTTACACTTGAAGTACATATTGTAAATCTTTATCACAGCAGAACACAAGAAAGGGAAATCAAAGACATTTAAATCCTGTCGGGTACAAAATAAAATACCTTAAGTAACATTTTTATTAATTAGCTTTAAAGTTTTAAAACTAAAGGTCTCAAAATGCTCAGTTCTGTTCTGCATCGCATACAAGACAGAGCACGATAATTACTTAACCAACTGCAGCCAATAGGCAGGAACTGAGCCCATTGACATAGCATTTCTCTCTTCCTCTTGTCTTGTCATCTAACTTTAGGCACACATTTTATGGTGGTTTAAATAAACCACAATTGGCAGTTTCATTACAGCAGCCCAAACCATAAATTCTGGTTTCAATCTACACAGGCTAAGTTGCATACAACACATAAAACCTGAAAGATTTATATACTGTATCTCATATTGTGATTTTTGCTCCTCAGCATCACATACAGAGTTTTAGATTTAGTTTTAGATCAAGGCATCTTCACTATTGTTTCAGAATAGAAATTCTACCATATAGCTTGCATCTTTTCTCTTGTAGATCACTTCAGTCTTTGGCTCAGGTATACAGTCTGCCTTTCCTTTGAAGATTATCCAGTTCAAAGTGGAGGCAATATATACCATCTTAGGAACTGCCTTCCTATTTCCCATTATTATGATACCATATACTTCAAGTGCTCATACATAGGATCCTTCTCCAAGAGAAGTCAGTGTCTGCATCATTTCCCAAGTGTTAGGCCCCATGGCAACTGCAACTTCAATTTTTCACTCATTTACACATGGGGGTATTTCACCAGATATGGACATCACATAATTTACTTCATAGTTCTTCTGTGGCAAAGTATTACTGTGCAAAATTTAGACAATCTCACCGAAGGCATTACATTTACATCTTCCACAAAAGTCATCACTACCATTCCCTCTCCTTAGTTGGATGGGGAGCTCAATTTCAAATTTTCTGCATCCAAGGTGTCTAAATGTGAGCACTTTACAGTTTGCAAAACTTCCAGGACTGCTTCTGCAACAAGACTGTTCAAATCGTATGAAATAGTTCTGTGGTGATTTAGTAGATAAAGAAGCAAAGTATTACACAATTCATATTTTTTCCCCCACCTTACACTACAGATCTGTCAGTGTTACATTGATCATGAATTCATTTAGAATCTGTATGCTGGAAAGTAAAATATTATTGCTGAATACTCCAGATATACCAGCATGATATTCAAAATCTGAGTCTGGAGATCTGGGTATTTAATTAAATACAGTATTGTAAATAACCAATCAGTCTTTCAATTGAGGAAAATCCACATCTGATTCCTTTTTGATATGGCTTGAAGACAATACCTATCCTTCACAGCTAGAGCAGAACAATTCCCAGCATTCTCTTCTTTTTTGGAACAAATCCCTATTTTAAATGTTCCTGTATACTGTCCATAAACTGGGCAAATATCAACAGAGGCTTGATGAACCATATTGTTTTGAACTACAATGGGTCACCTTATTCTTGCCCATTGAGCGTACCTTTGCTTCTTGAGTCACCCACTAACTCTTCATTAACGAGGACAGGTTTTCCATCCAGACAATTCCCTCTACATTATAGCATAAGAGATTCAATTCTGCAAACCCCTAGGGTGCAGTAGAACACGTTATTTTGGGTTCTCATCAGCATTTCACTATGCAGCTAAATAAGAATCTCTACAATAGTGTCTTTTACAATTGGCCTTTTATTTAAAACATAATCCTTTTCACCAGCAGTGAGATGGAATATGCTGCTATCAAGGTGAGTAGCTGCCCCACAAGAGGTAGGTATTTCCCCAACCCTTCGGTATATCTGCAACACTTCTGCTCTTTTGAGGCATCTTACCCTGAGAGATATACATAGGCTCCATATGATATATTTTCCCATTTTCCTGTGCTCCTAAAGCAGTGTTTCTGGAACAGCATAAGAGTTTGGGAGGCCTGCTAGAAGGATTGTGGATTGGCATACTGCGATTGCAGCAAGCAAAATGTACTGACACAGGTTGTTATGCAGAATGTAGTCTCATCATACTGAGGTCACTGGTTTCTTTTACATCTGGATGGTGCATAAACATACTTGGCAGAGCTCAACTGAAAATGCCTGTGGAGTTTCCAGAGACTCTGGGAACATACTTGTGACTTCTCATGAGTCTTCTGCTTATTTATACTGCCCCCCCCCCCTAAACATACTATATTACCCATTTAGCTGACATAACAATAGGATATGTTTGATACCAGAACAGAGAACAGGTCTGTTTTCCTTAAGAAACGCTTAAAGATGGATGAATGAAATTGCTCCATTCTAATACAAGAATTTTCATTTTTTTAAAGCTTTGACTAGTCACAACATTTAATCATTCAAATTTTTATTAGCATTCTGGATCAAGGGCCAAGTTTATACGAGATTCTTTCTGATTTCACTAGGGAAGCTTTTGGCTCACAAGTACTGCAAAATGCAATATAAACCATAATACTGCAAAAAAGCAACAAAAGAACAAATATGCAACTGAAACCCAAAAAAGAACTATAACTGTCCTCCCTTTTCTAATAAACTGATGCTCATTTAACTGCATGGAACCCAAGAAACAATCTTACATTACCTTAATAACTGATCCATTTTTAAAATTTACTACTAATAGGCAGCAGTTCTCTTGATTTCCAGGCAGGTGTCTTCCACAGTCTATGGATTGTACCGGAAACTTTCCATGTAAAGTGAATGAACTTCCAATGACTTGTGAGACCTTTCATCTAGTTAAACAAATCAAAATTACTTTAAAATTAAATTGCTAAATTTGTTATTTTTAAAAAATTTACTGAAAGTACAATTTCTATCATTCTATAATTAAATCCTTAAGATAGATTATCAGATAAAGACTTACTCAAACTCTAATTTAAAAACAAAACTAAGATAATGTACAAAGATCCATACTATACAATAAAATCAGCTGCAGAATTAAGTATGTAGCAAAAACTAGAAATGGGAACAATTCAAGAATTTAAAAAGTGAATTAGTAAATACAAGTCTTACTTAAGTTGATGAATGAGTACATTATTAACTTTGACATTTCTTTCAAAAAAGAAAAAAACTACACATATAACGATTTATTTAACCATGGTTTTCTGAATAAACCACATATACCTACATTCACATGATATGCTAACCCATGCTCATGTCTCAAATCAGTTTAATCAAGTTGCAGCAGAGATATTGGGGGATAGCTGGCTTTGTCTCTCTTAATCATCACCTAGTAACAGTGATTCTATCATGATACCAGAACTATTTCCATTCCATCTGGTTGTTATAAGAACTAAAATGTTTAAAAACAAATTTACATCCTTCTCCATTTCTTTTCTTTTGTACACAGTTTTAGAAGCCAGATTTGAAATTTCAGCTGAATGTAAAATGACCCACCCCCAAAGATTACAAACACACATTCTTGTATGCTGCCAAGTTTCTTGCTTTGCCAACTTGGGTTGCTCAACTCCCACTCAAAACAGTCTTAACATATTTTCCCTCACCACCATTATGTGTATGCGTATATGTAAGCATTATGTGTATGTGTGAGATACACATACAGCCTGCCAAAATCAATCCATGCTAGAATTTTAAAAAGTATACTGTGAAAATCCACATGACATTTCAAAAATAAATGTCTTCATGGTCTTTGTACTTTGTACATTGCTTTTGACCACTGTCTATTGATGCCCAGCGTATTATGTGCGATTGTAAATCCTTTAAGACCTCAAAATGTGAATGCTTGTAATTGTTGGTTGCCAACATTCCCATAGACTAAATCATACAGGGGAGATAACTAATGGCTTCACATTTGCATAGGGCATCTCATAATTTTTGATACTCGCAAATGAAGGCAAATATATGTGTCCCAGGATAATGTTGCAGAATCCAATCTGAATAGGTCACCGGGACCAAAGGTTTACTCTTCCAAGCTTTCGGGCTCATGCTGGAGCACCTCCTCATGTAATTTCTCTTTTTCCAGAATGTGGAGTATTTTTGATACTGTTAAATGTGGTAGACTTCGGACAGTCATCACATGCTATAGGATAAGGTGTCATCAATATGCTAACGATAATAATTTTAAAAGGTCACGAAACAGGGCAGTTGTTAAAGAAGGATTACCTGTACAGTATTAGAAAAGGTTACAGTTTAAGCCTAGACACAGGAAGGCAGAAATTCAGTGATCAGTTAAATAGCTCAAAGATGACCAGTTTATATCTTACATATACCGCACATAAATATTTACATATGCTAAGCCAAAAAAATATTGATTTGACTTAACATATAAAATGAACCCAATCAATTAAGGTCAGTCAACATGACTTAGTATAGGTGTGAAACAGACTACAAGGAGGGGTGCAGTTTTATGATTTTTATGTTAAGGATCTTAATGTTATAAGCACCCAGAGTCACATGTGTATGAGTTGAGTGGCCATATAAATCTGTTTAATAACTCCGTAAATAATAAACTAGGCTATATTTTTTGCTTAGCATAATGTAGGAACCATTCATTCTGGCTTATTATCATACACTATCAAATGAAGTTTTCCCATGATAGCATTATATTCAAACTACAGCAAAAACCCATCTTTTACGTAATTCACAAAGTTGTGAAGATAAAACTAGGAACCTATATATTACTAAAATGTTTTGAGGAAAATTGTGATTACAAATTTAATATTTGTGAAGATCAAAGATATTAGAGAAATGAACTCACCTTTTATCTAAGTAAACTTATTTAAATTAATTAATAGAGTTAATTAATATATATATATATATATATATATTTTAGAATACTGTTATGCCTACCAGTATTTTTTCAAACAGTTATTCCACCTATGAACAATTTTTTTGCCAATCAGGAAATGGCTAAGTATTTCTAATATGAAATACCATCAGGATGGAAAGAACAGATTAAACCACCAGAAGCTTTTTTAAGGAAGTACTGCCAAATGTTAATATGGATCAGTTAACTAAATTAACTAAATAATCATAATAAAAAATAATTTTTCAAACATCCAACAACCAACTAACCAATATGTTCCCCATATTATGCATGGGGTAGGGAGGAGAACAGTTTAAATTATGCATTATATGTGTGATGTCTCTTCAACATGGTTTTGGATTTTAAAAAAACACAACCTCTTTTCAGGTTATAACAGACCTTGCTCAATTCTCGTTGTTTTCAACAGAAGCAGAAGCAGGCATTATATGTTCTACAATATAAGCTTAAAGGAATACTTTGTTCCAGCAGCTTAATTTTAAAAGAAATGAATTCTTACATGGAAAGTGGTCCTTGTTTTGCACTGTTAATGCAATTCAGAAGCTAAAAGCTTAAAAAAGAGAACAAAACCAGAAAAACATTCCAGTATAGTCTTTACCATTTTGGAAATAAAGGTAATAGTACAGCTTTTAAATCTTAGCCTACTTTAGATATATGACAGATATATCTTTGTTGTTTTTATTGCTGCAGCTTCCTCCTGCTAAAAAGAACAAAATCTTTGGCATTAATATGCAGAATTGAAATAAACTTCTTTAAAAGGTGCTACAGTAAGTAATAATTCCCCAAGCCAAACCCATAATGAGGATATCATTTTGTTTAATGCAATAATGGCAAAGATCCAACCAAACAGCTCACATTCCTGAATGTACAGCTGGATTCTGTCATCATGGAAAGATTTTATGTAGACCTCAGAAAGAAGGAGGTTGGAACATATCCAATTTGAGAATTATTATCAAGCTGTACAGTTAAGCCATATGTCTTCATTCATTATGGAAGACCCTTCTAAATAATGGGCTCAAACCATTATGAGCCAAGTAATTTTATAAATCAATATTTTTGTTCACCCAAAATGTTTCCCTAGAATAAAAGATTGTATTTTGTCCCCTAAAATATACTTCAATTTCGGAAGAGTAAATACATACGGTAGTTTTGAAAATGGTTGCTTCTCCTTTAACTTCTTTAATAACATATTGAGATGAAGGTAATCATTATGGTCTGACTCAAAAGAAAACATTTGAGATGATTCAAACTTTATACAGCAATAGGGAACCTTTCAATAAAGATTGGCTATAGCAACAAAAAGGTAATAAATTTCTCTGATATCCAACTTCAATCTCTTTAAAGTGATAAATTATCATTATTATTTTGGTACCAACAGCTACGTTTCTGTTCTTAGTATTAGAAATGTTAGGTCACCTATTTTGCCTAGCACCAATTCCCTATCCTTTTTGTCTTTGCATCATGGATTCAAGTTAGTTGCTTGTTTGTTCAATAAAGATAATAAAAGAGGAAGAGATATACCTGGGGGACTAGGGTTTTATTTTCAGTGTTTAAATCACTGGTCAAAGGGCTGGCACAAGTTCACATTCAGCTATGAGACATTCATTCAAAACAAAAAGCTGCTATTCTAGTATGACAATTAGGTAGTAGTTATCATAATTACATAAACTTCAAGGTCAGAGTAGGTGAAGGATTACTCAGGAAATGTATTGCCTTGTATTTCTTGGCTAGCATCTTTCTCAGTACTGGCTTTCACAAAAGATATATTGACCTGGAACCATTCCCAGAGTATTTGTGAGAGTTTAGGAACATGCTCAACTCCATGTTAATATGCCTATAGAATGCATATTCCAAAGCAGCCATCTCCTTCCTAGCTTTTTCCTAGTCTAAATTGTGGTTTATATCCTCCCACTTTCTGAAGCAAGTTCTCAAGTATTTTATTTGTGGTTAACCCTCATTAATTTCCTCCAAAGTTCTTCTGTAGGGGGTAGGGGGTTGTGTGTGGAAGCGATGAGCAAAGAACGTCAGGCATGTATGCCAAGAGTATATATTCCCAACAGGGTCACTCAAGGCTTAATCATCCAGGTAAAGCAAGCAGACAACAGCAATAATATAGGAAGTTGGTGGAGGCCAACAATCACTTTGGTGACAATGGCAAATTAATATTGTGTGGGAGAAGGCAATGGTAAACTGACTTATTGACTTATGAAGTTGCAAAATTGATTTATGAAGTTACAAAAATAGGAGATAGCTTCTGCCATTTAGAATTAATCATCAACAATAAAGGGGTTAAACAGTGAAGAAGCACACCACAAATCAGTACTTGGTACGCACCCATGAAGGCCTTGGAAAAGATATTCTGATGCCATGATGTATATATACCTACAAAGATCAGAACAGTGCAAGCAATGGAATTTCTTGTGAGACTATGGAAGTGAATGTTAGATTTTGAAAAAACAAACGAAGAAGAGTATTGATACTTCTGAACTTCAGTGTTGGAGAAGACATTTAAGAATACTACAGAAAGCCAAGAAAACAAATAAATGGATCATCAGACAATCAACACCAAGTTCTCACATGATACATAAATAACCAAGCTCAAATTACCCTCTCTCTCTAGTAAATCACCTAAACTCCACTGAAGATGTTACCTAGTCTGGTAACAAAACATTAGGAAAGCAACCCGCAAGCTCGGAGAACTAGCCTTCACACTCAAAGATGCTAGGAAAGTTGGAAGGAAAGAGCAGAACCACCAACAAGGTGGATTAACTTTAGTTACAATGGTGATGAATGCACTGTTGGAAGTCCTGAAAGACCATTTTAGGGACAGAATATCATGGGGAAAATTTATCCATCTTGTTGCTAAATCTTGATACCAACTTAATGGTACATAATCAATCTCACTTATTCCTTTATGATACCTGTACAGTGCATACTCCCAGTCTACAATTGTCAACCAATGAATAAATAATCATAAATGTTAACAGTAAAAAAATGTGAGTAACATAAGGATGCATAATAATAAACTCTTACAAAGATCACAACAATAATCAAAGTAAGCAAAACAATTGACTCATATGGGGAAAAAAGATGAAGGATAGCTATGTTGTAAAACTTTTCTAAAGGTATCAATGGAATGAAGGAAGGGGGATTCCATTTTTTTTACCCACTTTCCTTTACCACATTCAGTGCTGGGCAAATGAGTCACATTTGAGATGTATATTGAACTGGAAAATTATGTAAATATCTTTAAATGGTAAAAAGCAAATTCAAACTGGAGAAGCAGATCAGATAGGTATTTACAGTTGGAAGGGATGTAATCAATAGTTTGTTGGGTGAAAACAGGGAAACTTGAAGTTTCAAATTTGGAAGACAAATATTGTAAAATATTTATATAACTAAAGATCTTTTAAAACACTTCATTCTTAGTTTTACTTTTCAGAAAATTCCCTTAACAGTAGAAATCAAAGGCATTCAAAAACCCATTCTTCTTAATATTTATGGTTCCATTTGTTGATGTTACTTTTTCATTGTCCTATATTTAATTTCAGCCAGTGAGAAATTTAACGAGCACTTTTAAAAAGTGTCACTTGCCACTGAAAACATATGGGGCTAATAAGAAACCAAAACATGGTTATATGCTATTTTTCTTAACAATGTTTGGGGAGAAATGAAGACAAATTTGGCTTTCTTAGCTTCCTGTAGCAATACATTAACCACTACAGTTTGAGCCAAAAAAGGCACGTTAAAGATCAGAGAAGAAACTATGTGTATCTGACTTTGAATCAACCTTGACTTTTAAAGATTGCCTGAACTAATCCCCAGAGTTACAAGGAATTAATTTCAATTGGACATCAGGAAAAATCTCACAACAGTGGCATCTACTGTTTTAGAAGCATATGAATCTTGCTTTACTTGAGGTGCTTAAGAGTCTGGATAGCCATATACTGCAGATGCTATATTAGTGGATTCCTGAATTGAACTGGGGATACTAATAATGGATTAATCAACTCTATGGGTCCTTCCAATCCTTTCATCGTGTAATACTGTGATTCCTTTGTACCAAAGGTAATTGATACATGATGTACGTCTGTGAATTCCACCAATAATTCATATGCTTGCATTAGCTAGGTCGAGCCATTATTTTCTTCTGCCCATGGAAATAACTTTTTCTGTTTTGTAAAACAGAAATTATGTCCTATTACCTATTCTACTAAAGCAGTTAATCATGTGATTAACTAAGGAAAATAATATTACCTGATAATTGCAGATAAATAACTGAATAACCATTATTTTAAAAAGGAGCAACACAGTTGAGTTGGCATTTTCTATATCTAGTTTTCTTTCTGATTCTAGAATGTGATCTAGCATGAGTTCTGGACCCTGAATGATGACTTTTACTGGAATATCTATGTAGATATAATTCTTCTAGGATGACTGGATGATTTACCCTTTCCCACAGTACAGAAATGTTAGGTTTATTCAGTCTCATTATAGAAATGTATGTGTGCAGGTCTGGTACATTGCTTAAGCACTGGAGACTGCAGCAGCTCCCATCCAAATGTGTCACCAATCTTCACTTGGTTGGAGAAACCAGTCATATCATCATAATTTTGATGATATGTAGGGTCAATCACACACAGAAGAACCACTTTATGAAAAAAATATTCAAATCTCTAATAAAATCACTACATTACATCAGATTTCATACTGTGCTTGGACAGTAGCAAATTCTGAGATTGCAATTTTAATATATTTTAATATGTGTTTAATATGTATTTTAACATGTTTCTTACTTGGATTGAGATTGTATATCCTAACTGTTGTGAGCCGCCCTGAGTCCTATGGAGATAGGGCAGCATATAAATCTAATTAAAATAAAATAAAAAATAAAACTTCCAAAATCCTCTAAAGCTCAGGAGGTATTTTTTGGTAGCTCTATGGAATCGCATACTATTTTATGTATAAGTTACAGGTTCAGAAAACACACAAATATTCTAATAATTGTATTATTATTAGGATTGGAACATTTGTCATTAAGTGATACAGTTAAGTCAACTGTGCCTAATTTTATAACATTTTTTTGCAAAATCATTAAGGAAATTGACTTTGTTGGTCAGAAACTCTTTGGGAAAATTGCAAATGGCGATCACATTATCCCAGGATGCTGCAACCATTGTAAATACATGCTGGTTGCCAAGCACCCAAATTTTGTTCACAGGGCCCCTGCAGCAGTTCTAAGTGCAGGGATTGGTCTTTTTGTCACTTTTTTTCAATGCCATTGTATTTGAATGATTGTTAAAACGAATGGTTGTAAATTGACCACCTATATAGCAACCGGTTGACAAAACTCATTTGCTTTAAAAACTAGGGCTAGCATTTCAAGGACACTTTATCGTTCTCTGCTTAGACAAGCTGAATGTATATGGAAAAAGCTGATGAAGGAAGCTATTGGGTATTTAGTTTCAAGAGCCATGAGAGTAATGTCTTAAACATTAGAAGGGATGGAGTAAAATGATACCCTAGTAAGAAAAAAGAGAGTGCGCAATAGTATTTCCACTAAATTGCCGTATGTTTACAAGACAGAAGAATAAAGTCAAGTTAAAAATACTATGAATAATTATTTGCCAAATATACCATTTCTAAAAACCTACCTAGATGCTGAAATTGGGTTTTCCCAATCAATCCGGCGGGGGGAGGGGAGGCTCCCCATAGAATAAGAAATAAATTAATACGCTGTGACTTTAGAAAAAGGAGCTGCACAACTGCTTCATTGTTGCCTTTTTCTGTTCCTTGGAAAAGTAACTGTGATATAAATGATTGTGATGACAAAAAAAATAAAATAAAATTGGAGCAATACAATTACAGAGGCAGGCAACTGAAGAGACATAGCATGCATAGTTACCTAAATTTGCTTTTACAATGGCTGGAAATAGCTATAATTAAACATGCTTAAATGGACGATGGACAAATTACTGGAGAATATAGAATTTTTATCAGCAGGTACCAATACTGATAATGAAATACTGTTTCCTGAATGAAATCAGAATACCAACTACTAGGAAGCAAATTGTTTATATACTTCCTAAATATTGTTGGATACAAAATATTGAACCAGTTCAATGGTGATCAAACATTTTGATCTCAGGACTTCTTTACATTCTTAAAAATAATTGAGACATCCCAAAGAGCTTTGATTTATGTGGGTTGCATCTATTGATTTTTACTGTATTAGAAATGAAAACTGAGATATTTAAAAATATTTATTTGATTTTGCAGATCTACTGGAAGAGCTCCTGGGATTCCCAGGAGTTACCAGAACAGCTTTTGAGTACTGCTGGACTAGATAGATCTATGGCCTGATCCAAGAGGGAGCCACTCTTCGTTGTAAATAGTTGCTACAGCCACCCACAGTAATGTACTACATAGCAATTTCAATTGGGTTCAATACCATTAAAGAACATTTCATTTCTACTATATTAAAAGTTCTAGAATGTTAAAAAAATCAACATAATGGGATGACTCACAAACACCCACAACAGCCAGCTAAGTTTCAAAGGGTTCAGATTCAGTGTGAGATACCCTTTGTATTAATTCTAATGTTGTATTTTTAGGATTTTAAATATAGAATGCTCTATTGCAGTGTTCATTCCAAGTCCACAGATTCAGTTTAGAATGGTACCCATGTTCATAACTACAATTTATTTACTTTTCCCACTATCACTTAAATCCTAGGTATATTAACTATTCGGAAATAAATTCTGTCGAAATTAGTGATTTTTTAAAATGAGCAATCTACTGTAAATACCTCGGTACTGTCCGGATTTCTTCCTAGTCTTCCAAATATCTGAGGCACAGAAATAATAGTGGTGTTTCCATTAGTACCAAAACCAAATACAGGGCATTCCAAGTTAAATTAGCTTTTATCCCACCTTTTATTACTCTACATATATTCGCCTATATTAAGTTACAACGTATAACATATCCAAGCTAATATGTGCGTTTAATGGAATGGAAATTAAAAATACATTTGCATGACACTGTTACCCAGAGTTAACTGAATTGTAATTTATGGAATTAGCTCATATCTAGATTTACAAGAATACAGGATAAATTAACCAGATGGGCTCAGTTTACAAAAGATGCTTAGTCTAAAATGTGAGGGGCTACTTTGTGTCACGGTAACCCAAAAACACTGGATTAGCGCAAAAAAAACCAAAAAAACCAAAAACAAAACCAAAACACAAACAAAAAACTCACCAGATCTTCCACTGACTGGGTAAAGAAAACAAGTAGCCTTTGGGGAGTAAACTGTTAGCATTAAGACTCACCACCATGACTTCAACACACTTTCCCAAAAACTTGACTCAGTGCAATATGACTAGGCTCTACACTTATGTTTGGTTTAAGGCTGACACAGCTAATTGACCTTTGTGAATATAATTCTCCTTTTATGTAGTGTGATTCTAATGCGTCCCCTGCTCTATCAGTTAATTGACAATCTCCCTTGTGCTTCTTGCTCTTAACGTAGTCATTTGTTGGTTGCTTTCATAACTGACACTTCTAACCAAGAGATTCTGGCTTCAATATAATTCCTACAATTAGGCCTGGGCATGCTTCCAACATGAATTGGAAGGAGTGCTTTGGACCTTATATGAGTGTGAGCACAGGGACTCTCTTCTATTTATTATAGCACCTGTCTTTTTTCAGGCTTTAGCTGAAATAAGATGCTACTTGAATTAACAGAATCATTCAAGTAGAAACCTGAAAGCCTTGGAGTAGGAATGGCATTGGTTGCACTTATGGATAACCTTTAGAGGACTTGAGTTTGGAATGATCCTTGATCTCTCTTTTGATACAATCAACCATGGTAACATTCTGGACCAACTTTGGGGTTAAGAGTATGTTTTGCAGTGATTCTTCTTCCTCCAGGTCTGATTCCAATCAGTGTTGGCAGTGCAGAAAGAGGTTCACCTATTAGGCCTCTCTCTCTCTAGTGCCTGAAAGATGTAAGGTCTAGATGGAAAAGAACTGGCTTAAACTCAACCTGGGAAAGTATTGGATTTGTGTTTTTGATCTCCCAGAATCCAGTGTGTTGTTATCCTTGGCTCTCAGCAGGAACACACTCTCACAAAAAGAAATTGCGTGCAATTTAAGGGACCACTTGGACTTGCAGCTTCTGCTTAAGGAGCAGGGGGCAGCCATAGCTGAGGGAACCTTTGCACAAGATTGGCTTGTGTACCAATCTTGTACACAGTGGACTGGGAGTATTCACTGTCGCTCATGCCTTGGTCACCTTTCAGTTGGATTACTACAATGCTCTCTACATGGGGCTACTCTTGAAAGTCATCCAGAAATCACACAGGTCCGGCATGCAGTAGCATATGCAGTTGTGGGTGCTTCACGTTTTGCCCATGTTCATATGCTGCTGCATGAGATGCTGTGGTTCCATTTGCTTTTTGAGTGCAATTCAAAGTGTTGGTTATTTAGATTTAAAATCTTAAATGGCATAGGTTTTTTGTGGGACTGCCTCTTCCCGATGGTATCTGCCCATCCTACCCGTCCATCTGTCCATCCTAGAATGACCACATTCCAGGTTCAGTCCCTCAAATGTAGTCAACCAATGGGACTTTGGAGATGCACCTTTCCTGTGGTTGCCCTTACTCTTTGGAATAGCTGCAATTCAGAGGATCCATGACCTATTAGTCTTTTGGGGGCTGTGAAAACTGGGAACTTCATTCAGACTTTGGGCTAGACAGGAGGGAGCTCAGCAAATCTATGAACATGGGGAATTTCTGCAATGTTGGGAAATGTGGTACTTTCATGGGTTGTTCTATTTATTATGTAATATTATTGTGAATTACCCAATATTACCTTGTATTAGATAGGCAGCCATATAAATTTCTAGAACCTAATTAAATAAACCCCTTCATGGATTACTGCCTTGTCGTGGCAAAGGGGCTTGCATAGCTCAATGAAGCTATGACTCAGGGCGGTGCATAGCCAGGATAAAAAACGTAACATATAAAACTTAAAAACAATTTAAAAAACATTAAACAGTTTCGGCCCGGCAATTTAAAACAACCCAATTAAAACCGAATTCAATTAAGGTATGCCGTGCAGGACCACCCAAGATGGACAGGTCATAACAGAGAGTTCTGACAAAACGTGATCCCCTGGAGAAGGAAATGGCAACCCACTCCAGTATCTTTGCCATGAAAACCCCATGGACAGTACCAAAAAGAAAAAAGATATGACGTTGGAAGATGAACCTCTCAGGTTGGAAGGTGTCCAATATGCTACTGGGAAAGAGTAGAGGGCTAGTACTAGTAGCACCAGAAAGAGTGAAGCGACTGGGCCAAAGCTGAAAGGATGCTCAGCTGTGGATGCATCTGATAGTGAAAGTCTGATGTTGTAAAGATTTTTTCTCCATAAGAACCTGGAATGTAAGATCCATGAATCAAGGCAAGCTTGTGATCAAACAAGAGATGATAAGACTGAACATCGACATCTTAGGAATCAACGAACTAAAATGGATAGGAATGGGTGAATTTAATTCAGATGACCATCAGGTATACTACTGCGGACAAGAATCCCTCAGAAGAAATGGAGTAGCCTTCATAATCAATAAAAGAGTAGGAAAAGCAATACTGGGATACAATCCCCAAAATGACAGAATGATCTCATTTCAAATCCAAGGCAAACTATTCAATATCACAGTAATCCAAGTCTATGCCCCAACCACTGGTGCTGAAGAGGATGAAATTGACCGGTTTTATGAAGCCCTACAGCACCTTATAGAATTAACACCAAAAAATGATGTCCTTATCATCATGGGGGATTGGAATGCTAAAGTAGGAAGTCAAAAGATAACCGGAATAACAGGCAAATTTGGCCTTGGGAGTACAAAATGAAGCAGGGCACAGGCTGGTAGAATTCTGTCAACATAATACAATGGTCATAGTAAACACTCTTTTCCAACAACCCAAGAGACAACTCTACACATGGACATCATCAGACAGTCAACACAAAAATCAGATTGACTATGTGCTCTGTGGCCAAAGATGGAGAAGCTCTACAGTCAGTAAAAACAAGACCAGGAACTGACTGTGGCTCAGATCATGAGCTTCTCATTGCAAAATTTAGACTTAAATTGAAGAAAGTAGGGAAAAGCACTAGGCCACTCAGGTATGAATTAAATCATATCCCTGATGAATATACAGTAGACGTGACAAATAGATTTAAGGAATTAGATCTGATAGACATGAGTGCCTGAAGAACTATGGACGGAGGTTCGCAACATTGTATAAGAGGTAGCAACTAAAACCATCCCAAAGAAAAAGAAAGGCAAGAAAGTGAAATGGTTGTCAGAGGAAGCTTTACAAATAGCTGACGAAAGAAGGGAAGCGAAAGGCAAGGGAGAAAGATACACCCAGCTGAATGCAGAATTCCAGAGAATAGCTAGAAGAGATGAGAATACTTTCTTAAACGGACAGTGCAAAGAAATAGAAGAAAACAATAGAATAGGGAGAACCAGTGGCCACAGGATTGCAAAAAGTCAGTTTACATTCAAATTCCAAAGAAAGGCAATGGCAAAGAATGTTCAAACTATCACACCATTGCACTCATTTCACATGCTAGTAAATTATGCTTAAAATCCTACAAGCTAGGCTCCAGCAGTATGTGGATCAAGAACTATAAGAAGTACAAGTAGGATTTCGAAGAGGCAGAGGAACTAGAGATCAAATTTCCAACATACGCTGGATCATGGAGAAAGCTAAGGAATTCCAGAAAAACATCTTCCTTTGCTTCATTGATTATGCTAAAGCATTTGATTGTGTGGATCACAACAAATTGTGGCAAGTTCTTAAAAAGATGGGAGTACCAGACCATCTTATTTGTCTCTTGAGAAACATATATGCGGGCCAAGAAGCAAAAGTGAGAACTGGACACGGAACCACTGATTGGTTCAAAATTGGGAA
Source organism: Ptyas mucosa (assembly GCA_012654045.1). Lineage (NCBI taxonomy): Eukaryota > Metazoa > Chordata > Lepidosauria > Squamata > Colubridae > Ptyas > Ptyas mucosa. The sequence continues at coordinate 21,001,310 of WNWU01000019.1, read as the reverse complement.
AGGAGTCTGGCAAAGCGGTATACTGTAGTCCTGCCTATTTAACTTATATGCGGAGCACATCATGAGAAAGGTGGGGCTAGATGAATCAAAAGCTGGAATTAAGATTGCCAGAAGTATCAACAACCTCAGATATGCAGATGATACCACTCTAATGGCAGAAAGTGAAGAAGAACTAAAGAGCCTCTTGATGCAGGTGATGAAGGAGAGTGCAAAAGTTGGCTTGAAATTCAACATTAAGAAAACTAAGATCATGGCATACGGCACTCTTAATTCCTGGCAAATAGATGGGGAAGAAATAGAGGTAGTGACAGATTTATTTTCCTGGGCTCCAAGATCACCGCAGATGGGGACTGCAGCCAAAAAATTAAGATGTGTGCTCCTGAGGAGGAAAGCTATGGCAAATCTAGACAGCATACTAAAAAGTAGAGACATCACTCTGCCAACAAACATGCGTATAGTCAAGGCTATGGTTTTTCCAGTTGCAATGTATGGATGTGAAAGTTGAACCATAAGAAAGGCTGAGCGCCAAAGAAATGAGGCCTTTGAACTATGGTGCTGGAGAAGACTCCTGCGAGTCCCTTGGACTGCAAGGCTATCAAACCGGTCAGTCCTAGAGGAGATCAACCCTGACTGCTCTTTAGAAGGCCAGATCCTGAAGATGAAACTCAAATATTTTGGCCACCTAATGAGAGGGAAGGACTCACTGGAGAAGAGCCTAATGCTGGGAAAGATTGAGGGCAAAAGAAGAAGGGGACGACATGAGAATGAGGTGGCTGGATGGAGTCACTGAAGCAGTAGGTGTGAGCTTAAATGATCTCCAGAGGATGGTAGAGGATAGGAAGGCCTGGAGGAACGTTGTCCATGGGGTTGCAATGTGTCAGATCCAACTTTGCAACTAACAAAAAAACATTAAATAAAAAGATGCACATGTGTTAATGAAAAATAGAGACATTCTGTGCTCTCATAAGGCTGAAGCACTTCCGAATCTATTTGAAAGTATGCACAATCCTACTGGATATTAAAACACTCCTGTCGTCACTGAGGATTGTGTGTATTCATGTAATGTTTATATAGAAAAAGAATCAGAACATTAGTTCTAGCGGTTGCTGTGGATTGAGGTTGTTCTAGGGTTCCTGTGGCTGATTGTACACTCTAGCTGCTAATGCTGCTGTGGCTTTACTTCCTTTTTTTCAAACCAATTAACCAACATTCCTATCTTTCTCAAATGCTTTTAATATATGATTGGTGATGATGAAATTAAAACATTATTCTAGTATTTTGCATTAATGGCTCTGCCAGATGTCTGTAATGTTACTTTCTTAGATTCATAGGAAAATCCAATGTTATCTTTGAAGCAAGTGGCTAGGACTGCACTTCTTGATTTTGATCTACTGGATTCCAAAACAGCAACAAAAAGATCAGTTCCACTCCTTTAGGTTTGTGCATTGAACCACGTAGCTCCTCAGAAAAGAAGACAAGATGCTCAGATGCTTTTGCTTTAGTAGTTCCATCTTCTGACTATATGCTAAACAGTCGATTATCTTGAGAAATCTGCCTACACCTGAATTGCTTGACCACAAATGTGTGCCACCGAAAAGCTTTTGTATGCCTCCTAGTGGCCTATTTCAAAGATTTCCCATTCCTGCCATCTGGGATCTAGCCCTCCTTCCAATGTTGACCTTAAAAAAAAAAAGAATCTTAATCATGCTTTTGCCCTTCTTTTTTCAGTCACTGTTTTAAACTCTTTAACCAATTTCATTATATACATGATGTACAATGACAATAAAGCAGGGGTGAAATGTAAAATTTGTTACTACCGGTTCTGTGGGCATGGTTTGGTGGGAGGGGAGTAATGTGACTGGGTGGGCGTGGCCAACTTTTTTTTTTTAACTTTTCAAAGCATTTTTTCTAATGCTTTGAAAAGCCTCTGCCGATCAGGAAACTCAGCTGGGATCATCAGACTTTTCAAAGCATTTTTTTTACCACCTCTTCGGCCAAGAGGTTGCAGTAAAAAATGCTTTGAAAAGCCTCTGAGGATCCCAGCTGAGCCGCGCAATCATCAGAGGCTTTTTTTTTTACTTTTAAAAGCATTTTTTCATCGGAAGAGGTTGTAGAAAAAATGCTTTTAAAAGTTAAAAAAAAAAGCCCCTGATGATCCTGCGGCTCAGCTGGGCATGGTGGTGGTGGGGGGCAGAGATTTTTGCTACAGGTTCTCAGAACCACCCACCGCCATCGCTACCGGATCGGGCGATCTGGTCCGAACTGGGAGCATTTCACCCCTGCAATAAAGGCTGTACTATACTATTATACTTAAAATTTTACTCTGACAGAAAAAGCTTTGTACACATGCACATATTTCACAGTAAAAAAAAATCTGTTTATTTCCATTTTGAACAAAAATAATAGATAATAATAGCAAGTGGCAACTTTCCCCAGCTTGGTTCCTCTAAGACATGTTACTCCCAGCCAGCAAAGCTTTTAATATACTGGAAGTTGCTGTCCCAAAATGCCAAGAAAGGCAGCAAATGGGGAAGACTGCCAAACAGACACAAGAGTTGACAGGTTTCCTATGACAGGTAGGGATTCTGGTTGAATCTTTTGCACGGGGAAATTTCTGTACAGCTGCTACATATGTGATTTTTTTTTTCAAAATTAGCTGCTAACTCTTATGGGTGAATGTTATGGCCAGAGATATAGCAGAGAAATGTAATCTTGTTTATTTCCCCAAGCAGTACAAAGAATGTTCAACTGAGTGACCAAGACTGTAGATGATGGACAGCATGCTGCCTCTTCTTGCTCCTGAACTGGCAGCAGCAGATATAAATGCTTGGCCTTTGCTCTTGACTAAGTATTAGAATAACTCTGTTTGCCTACTTACAGCATTATTTGCATTCTGGTTTCATGACTGAACTCAGAACTCAAAGTGTTAAGCTTCTTTTCACATTCTGTATTGTGAGTAACGTGGTGGTCTACTAGTAAAATTGTCATGATTCATATTTTATTAAAATTTAAAATATTACTTTAAATTTAAAGGTGTAGTTCATAGTGATTTAAATGGCAAGGGGATGGTTCTGTGCAAACGATGGGTGAGCATGTGTACAAGGGGTTCCATTAATGCAAGCTGCAGGCCTGCGTGCCCATCGCTTGGACAAATGGAGATGCCCGCATGTGCTCACGCAACTACTAAACACGCCAAGTGGAGCTGCATGTGCATGCCCTGCCCGGGGTTGGGTATCCATTACAGACAATAAATCTTATTTGGCATCTGCTTCTTCTAACTTACCGTACCTCTGTACAACAGAATATCCCTGGTTCATATTATTCTGTATGCAAGTCTTGCCAACATATTTACCTGCCTATAGTCCTGCTTTTTGAATCTAAGTGAAGCATTTTCTGCAATTCCGCATGAAGATTTCTATTTCTTGACTGAATTCCCCAGATTTTCTGACCTAACGTTGAATAATATCTGTAGCCATAGGACTGCTGTTTATCTATTTCTGTTTTAACTAATAGTTGCAGGAATTAAAACTAAGACCTTCCATTTGGAAACTAAGATCCAATGGCGCTCCAGTGCTCTTCTTGTTTTGACCGTATCTTTATGTACTATTAATATTTCTAAGTTCCCTTAGCTAAAGAGCAGCCATCATTTTATGTCTGTTGTGTTTCGCTGTGGTTTTTCTTGTTACCCCAGGCCATGTTCATAATTGCTTTTGGAATGTATTTTGAATTGAAACTGCCAGAACAAGGTTTCAAATATATTTATGCTTCCTTCCTAGGGATATTTGGTGGTCTCTACTGCCTTAATTGCTACCCTATTGTTATTTATATTCTTACCAAGCTTCTATAATGAGGAACGCATATAACAATTTCCATTATCTATGCTATGTAATTTTATACTCTTCATTTTTTTTATTTGGAAGAAAATGTAACAGTGCTTTACATATCTTACCTGGTAACAGCTAATGCCTATGACTTTCTGGAATCAGTCCAATCCTTTCTTTGAAGTCATAGTCCTGGCCCTTTGGAAGATGGAAAGTTCCACTGCAAAAGTGTTTGGCAGACTAATGTAATAGTAGTATAGAAGCAACAACAAATGGAAATTGAACAAAATATAATAAGTATGTCTATTTAAAAAGTCAATCAAATAAGCCAATAATACTTTGATGGGAAAATCTAGATGTGTATTTTTTGAATAAAACACATATAATACTGCATTTCAAATACATCAGCCATGGTGTAAAAAACTGTTTGAATCCCAGTTTAATTTTCAAAGTGATATACCAATACATATTAATAATTTTAATCAATAAGTAAATACACAATAATTCTTACCAATGATTCCAAAAGGAAGTTATTTATTTCACAGCCTGTGCAATGAACAGATTCTATGCAGCATATAAAAGAATGAAATTGCAGCTTATAAAAGAGTGAAAATACAGAATAAATATAATACATGTATTTCAGAATATAGAAATACATAAAATACATGTGGAATGTGTGGTTTTCACAGCTTTATGAAAGGCTGAGAAAGGCTGAGCTTCAAAGGAGAAGACTGCAACAGTCTCCTCTGTGGCCCCTGTCTCGTCGGCCCAGGTAGTGTGGGGATCCTAAGCACGCTTTTGCCCCCCAAAAAGTGCAAATTAAGCTTTATGAATAATGAAGACTTGATCACAATTCTGACATATTAGCACATCAATGAATTTGGTAAGAAAATGTTAATTTAAGAAAGTTAAATTAAAGAAGCTTCAGGTGAGGTGGGGAAGCTGCAGAGAAGTTACCCTTCCTTCATATATACTATACTTACATCAGGATCCACGCCTATTTCTTTCCAAGCAATACTGGGAGAAAACAAGCAATATGTGATCGGCTTATTAGTATATATTAGAGAAATGCAATTTATATCATACCATAGACAAAATGTACTTTATTGATTAACACTAAACAACTTAGCATTCTTTTAATGCAAAATGTACTGCTTACAGAACTCATTAAATTTTAAAATGAGTCCACATGAAACCCGGTAAAAGCATTAAAGTTTCATTTAACTAGATTAGATTGACTGGAAACTATATCAGACCCACATTAGTATGACGTTGTAGACTTTCAGTCAAATGGTCTCCAAGACAATCTGCAAATTAGGTTATATCAAATAAAATGGAAAACTATACTGTCTTCTGTGAGAATAATGGACTTTGCCATTTCCACCCCTCCCTCTTCTTTAACTAAGCATCCTACAGATGTTTTCAGACTGCAACTCTTGAAATTCCCAGCCCGCACAAACAAATGGCATGCCAGTAGTTCTGCAATTCTTCACTCTAAAGTTGGATAAACAACAACTGACAGTCATTGATATTCTAGCAATGTGTCCATAGGAGTTACAAAACCAAAGACAGAGACAGATCAGAGATGCAGAATATACGCTCACAAAGATGCATGTACCTATAAAAAGCTTGGGTGCTGCCATTACAAACATCTGAAAAATTCCAAACTGTAATTTTTAATGAAACTGAAGAATAATCATAGCAATCAAAATAAAATTGTTGGTCTTAAATGGTTAGCGCTTCCCCATTTTGAAATTGGTATGCAACTTGGGGCTCCTCCTGGAAAGATGGCAGCTGTGGTCAAGAAGATTTTTACACAAGTTCATTTTGTGGAAAGTTGCACCCTTTTCTTGACTGCGAAGTCTTTCAGATGATCAGTCTCAACCTGGTCATCTCACAATTAGACCATTGCGGAGTCATTGAATGAGAAGGTCGGCAAATAAATTTAACAATAAATAAAAATCTTTCCACATAGGGCTGCCCTTGAAAGACCTATATAGCCCTAAAGCTATAGCTGCTTCAAAATATAGCAGTGTAAGCAGTAAGGCTTGCTTTTTCTTATGCGCATGTATCACCACTGGTATGGGAACTGCTCTGCTTGCCAGTTAGCTTTCAGCTGAAATTCAAATCGTCACCTATAAAACTCTTCATGACAGGCTGCTGTAAGGCTGGATACAATATTAAAAGGTGTCAGAAAACTTATTTTATTTTCTATTAAAATGTGCGTGTGTGTGTGTGTGTGTACACGCACAAATGAAAATTAGAATATCAGACAATATAAAATGTGTTATATAATCATAACAAATCTTAATTATACTAAGGTCTAAATACCCATTGGAATGGGTTGATTTTAATGACCTTCTGAAATGCAAGAAGGGTAGGAGCAATCACATATCAAGGAACTGGATATTCCTCATTGTGGATATTATCATTGAAAAAGCCATGTTGCTAATCTAAGATTCTTCACTTCCCATGGGGGCAGGATCTTTAACAAGCCCTCCCTTGATATGCAGCCTTGACTGGTAGAATCTTATTTGGCAAGGTAGTCTCCAGTATATTGTCTATGGACATTCTCAGTCATTCAGTCCCAAAGGTGCTTTTTCCAAGAGGCAACTGAACTTTCTTGTTTTTCTTTCCATCGGGACAAAATTCAGCAATCCATCTGCATTTAAAAGACAAAGGCCACTCTTTTTGAAGACAGAAAAGTCCACATTTTAGACAGAGAGGACCACTGGTTTAAAAGAGCGGTCAAAGAGGCCATCTATGTCAAAATTGAACAACTCTCTCTCATCAGAGACGGAGGGATATGACATCATCTAACTCCAGTTTACAATACAGTTCTTTCAGCAGTTCCAAGAAGGCTCCACATCAGTGGTGGGTTCCTCCCGGTTCAGCAAAGCCAGTAGCGGTGACGATATGACGTCACCGAACCGGTTCTCTTTGTTCAGGGACTCCCCCCCATTATTCTTACCTTTTATTTGGCTCTACTCCCATTTTTTCGCTGCCTCCCGAGTCCTAGCTGATCGGCTGGAAGGAAAAAAAACTGTTTAAACTCTTGCCGCAGGGCTTCAAAGGGCTGCTCTACAGCTGATCAGTGTTAAAAGGCAGTGTGGTGGTAGACCAGTGCACTCAAAAAACAAATGGGTAGACCAGGACGCTCCAAGAACAAATGGGTAGACCAGGACGCTTCACGAATAAATGGGTAGACCAGGACACTCCAAGAACAAATGGGTAGACCGGTACAGCTCTACAAGCAGTTAAAAGCCTCGTAGACCAGTGCCTCTGCTAAATCCTAAAGAATTGTCACATGACCATCAAACCACACCCACAAAATAAGCCACACACACAGAACCGGTAATAACAATTTTTAGAACCCACCCCTGCTCCACACCCATTTGCACAACTCAGGTGACCCTGACAACACAAATGAACCTCCAGGTGGCCTCAACAATTCTTGAAAAGAATGCAAATGACCAGCTGCCTGCAAGGAGTATAAATCCTTCCATTCCCTACCATCCAGTCAGAGCTGCAGAAGCTTCTTGGATGAAAAGCGAAACGTCTTCAAAGAAAAACAAGGAAGTTCAGTTGCCTCTTGAAAAAGCACCTACTGGTCTCCAGTATATTCTATTTCCATGCCATAAAAATAATAACTGGAATTGTGAATCAATTATGAACACATTCAGTTTTTTAAAATTTTTTTTATTTATATGCCACCCTTCTCCGGAGACTCAGGGAGGCTTACAATGTGTTAAGCAATAGCCTTCATACTTTTGTATGTTTTATACAAAGTCAGCTTATTGCCCCCACAACCAGGTCCTCATTTTACCCACCTTAGAAAGGATGGAAGGCTGAGTCAACCTTGAGCCTGGTGAGAATTGAACTCGCAGTAATTGCAGGCAGCTGGATGTTAAATGCTGCCTTAGTAGGAGGCATTAGCAGGAGGCAGTTGGGTCCAGAAACCTATTGGTAACCAATGAAGCAACCTAAAAATAGGTGATATTCTCCAAGACTTTGTTTCCCAAACCATAGAAAAGAATATGTATAGCTCAGGGTTGAAATGCGGAGTCCTTAGTGAGTTTGGTTTTTTTCTTGCAAATGTTTATTACCCAACTACTGTAGATAAGGGCATATGGAATATGCATGGGAGTCAAAAGCTTCAGAATGCACACAAATGGGAGAAATAGCCTCCAACAAGGAACTATTCTTTCTGCATGAATGCTACCATTGCATGTCCTGCCTAGCAGATACAAACCTCCAATCTAAACAACATAGAAGTAAATTGCTTCGTCTTTTAAACTTTTGGAAATAAACATTTTAAAAATAGATAAAGAATGCATCTTCTGAATTCAATCTTTAATTTCCTAAGTATAATTTTCTTTATATAGAACATTTATTTGAAAAGCATCAAGTTGGGTAGCGCTTCCTAAAATGTCAAATTGCATATTTTAGAATTGTAGTACAGCAATTTATTTACAATTTCAACAACTTCATTTCTTCAAACGTACGTTAACATAGTGACTTGAAACCAGAAAGAAGCTATAGCTGTACATAACCAAATAATTGGCTCATACAAATCCATAATTTCTTACAAGATCAACAGAGGAAATCTGGTATTCAACCTTTTAAAAGCATTCTTTGAGGAGGTCAATAAACACAGCACATTTTAAATTGATTATCTTCCTCATTCAATCAGATTGTATGCTTCTTAAAACTTGGACCCATTGATTTTCCAAAGCTCAGACACGCTCTCTCTCTCTCTTTCTCTCTCCCTCCCTCCCTCCCTGTGTGTATTACAACCAATATTAAATCTTAGCCTATTTTTTAGCCTATTTTGCCAATTTTTAGCCAATTTTGTGGTAAATTGGATTTTTATTTTGTTTTAAATATAGAAGAGGTTGTAAAAAAAAATGCTTTCAAAAGCCTCTGATGATCCCAGCTGAGTCGCCTGATTGGCAGAAGCTTTTTTTCTTTTAAATGCCTCTGACGATCAGGCAACTCAGATTGGATTGTCAGAGGCATTTAAAAGAAAAAAAGGGTTTTTTTCTTTTAAATGCCTCTGAATATCCAAGCTGACTTGCCTGATCATCAGAGGTTTTTTTTTTACTTTTAAAAGCATTTTTTCATCCCAAGAGGTTGTAGAAAAAATGCTTTTAAAAGTAAAAAAAAAAGCCTCTGATGATTGTGCGGCTCAGCTGGGCATGGGGGTGTGTGTGTCAGGAATTTTGTACTGGTTCTCCGAACCACCTGCCCCCATCACTACCGAATCGGGCGATCCGGTCCGAACCGGGAGTATTTCACCCCTGCTCTGAAGTTATTAAAACCTTTGGATCATATTGTTTTGTCAATATATGTTTTAATTGTATATTCTGAGAAGCAAATGATTCAGATAAGTTATACTCAAAACAGAGCTTTTCAAAATCACTAGCCATTATAAATAATTTAAGATATTAAGATATACTTATTTTTTTCTTAACAATTTCTCAATTCATAAATTACACATAACAGTTATGGGAATAATTTTCAGTAGTTCCAATATTCATATATAAAGATCACATGTACACACATCACTTAAAAACTCTTTTCAGAAGCAATTTTATTTAGAATTTTTTTCTTTTGTGAAAAATTGCAGTTTTTTACAGTACAGTATTATTAGCAACCAAAACTTTACAGAGAAAAAAAAACCTTTCAAAAACAAAAATGAGTATTTGCATGCTTTTTATTCAGATTCACACACAGAAATTTAAAAATAACAGTGATATATAAATATACACTTAACGTAATACCAGATAAAAGGTAAACTTGAGATTCTCAACTGTTCTTTTGAATACTTTCAGCAGCAGAAACCTGTATGGTATTTACTCAATGCAACACAGACCCTCTAACTATAAGTTCTGTTCAGATACTATATTGCTGACTATCAGGACTCTCATTGAAATGAGAAGATACTGGCATGGTACATATAATATGTTCCTCACTATGACAAGAGGCGGGACAGAAACAGAGCAGACTCCAACATCAAGATTTCAACGTGATTAAAGAAAAAGATTTCATCACACCAATCAACGTACAAGGATTAGTAATACATTCCCTGGCACCAAACTGTGCATTCAGCCTATTCTGGAAAAGGTTGTACTCCCCACCAGAAAAAGTCAATTCACAGCTTGAAAAGTGCTCTTGATCCTACACTGTTTTGCATTTTAGAAAGTACTGGCATCAAGGAAAGCATTTGCACATCTATATTTAGTGCACAAGCTGCAACTATTCCTGAGCAGGATGTGATTTGATAGAAATTAGCCATGCTCTGGCTATTTGACATGTGGTTTATACAAGGCTACCCTTGAAGAAACCCCCAAAATTTGCACTGGTACAAAATCTGGCATTCAGTCTGCTAACAGCTGCAGGTTATCAAACTCATATCAAACAAATATTGAAAGACTTCTAGTTTTCCTAATTGTTTTTCAGGCTTAGGAGCTGCTATCTAAGAGATCGCTTGTCTCATTATGAACCAACCTAATTGCTAAGAATTGAAGGAGAGTGTCCTTGAGGATGCCCCCACTCAGAGGCAGGCTTGGCAGCAGATAAGGAAAGGCACACTGAAATAGCCCACAGAAATACCTTATATTAATGTGTTACCACTTTCATATCAGAAGAGCCACTGTATGAAAGAATTTTGCTCAAGATCAAAGATTTGATCCCATTACAACAGAAACACTTTCCCTTAGAAAGATATTGTTATGTTCAGAGACATTCTATTATTAAGTTTATCATTTACAGTACATTAATTAAAATTTTAAGGAATTACTGCATTTCAGCTAGACTACTTCTTTTCCATTGCAATACAACCCCTTCTTTAAGAATTATTTTTCATTACTCTAAAATAATGACACTTAATTCTGAAGTATGATTCTTACCTCTTGATTTTTACTGAAAGGTTTCTAAAGTGCATTGCTTTGCATTTTTTCTCTTGTTTTGCTAGACACCATCCAGGTGGCTCTTTAGGAAAAAAGTATTAAAGACTACTGTAATAATAAACAAGCATCCAAAATAATGTAAGTTGTTGTAGTTAATAGTAAAAAGTCTCCATTTCGATTTTCCAATCTCAGTAACATAGTGAAACTTAGCTTCTTATACATCTTATGCATCTCCCTAAAAATGAATTAAAATAATATAAGCAAGGAAATAATATGTTCAAGGAGATCTCAAATCCAAGCAGACCATCTCTGTGGTTGTTCATGACCTACATGATACATTACTCCCAGGTAGTAATGAGAAATGCAAAGCACTGGCACATATTGTATGGATTCTGGAGGAGGTAGAGCATTCATATTTTCCCACACTAGAAAAATAGACAGTCAATTATAATCTGCATTTTTTTGCCTACTACTATTCTCCCAATTATTAAATTGAAATTATCCCACTTTGGACATAGTATGTTAAGACTCAGTTTTATGGAAAAGGTGCAGTGAAAGAGAAAAGGATGACCAGCAGCAATGTGGATGAATTCACTTATAATGGCAATGAGTGTACCATTGGAAGACCAAGTTAAGGACAGACCTTCATGAAAAAATGTACATGGTCAACGACGAGTCAAAAATTATTTGATGGCATATCATCCATCCATCCACCTATCCTCCCTCGAGCAGGGCAAATCTAATGCTTGAAATGATAGAGATTCAAGAGAGGGTTACATCACTTGCACATTTATCATTTTCACACTGTCTACAGGAGGCTAGCTTTAGGGGAAGAAAAAAAATATAAAAAACTAAACATCTAAAACTAAACTAAAACTAAACCATTAACTGTTTATGCAAACATCTATGGATTTTTATAAATTCTGAAAATAAGGAAGATTGTATTTGCACACACATGAATTTTTACTTCTACACAAGAGAGGATAGCCCCCACTAATTTCAGTGGAGAAGGAGAAGAAATTCCCCTTGGGCTCTTATGAACTGAAGCAAAAAAGATCCACACATTTTCTTCTTCAGAAGAGACTGCACTTACAGGCATGCTGCTTCTTCTCTAAATAATACAATTAGCAAGAATAATGTACATAATACCCATGTATAAAACAATTGAAATTAAAATGCTATTAAAATGCAAGCTTGGCATAACACCTTGTGATGAGATCCTGAATACTCTGGATTTCCTCTTACGGCGCCCAATGGAAATCACTGGCTGAAATCCAGGTTCTTAACCTGGCATAAATTCAAATTCTTCTGTGGAGATTGGCTGCAGCACACTTGTCCTTCAAATCTCCCCAGATCTTTTTTTAATATCAGCTTTCAATATTTCAGGATATTTGAAGTTCCCCCATAGTATTTTGTCCTTCTGACCTCAACTGCACTATGTTTCTACCATTCAGAAAAGCTATTTCTAAAAAAAGTGTTGTGTGATCAGTGGCATTTGAATTACTTTCTTGAAAATACCTTTGACTAGAATGAAAGATTTGAAGCTCAGTCACTATGCAATTGTATTTAAAATGGCTTCTTTTAAAATTTTAAATAAATACTAATTGGTAGCCGTTTTCTAAATACTGTAAGAATGTTCAAGGTCACTTTGGGGCATACTTCTCTCTCATTGCCTCTCAATTCAGTATACCACTTTTTCTCTTGACAGAAACCCAAAGCAACTAACTTACACAAATACATTATTTAAAACAATTAAAAAAACTCTATCTTATTCATATTGCACATGGAAGTGTCTATTAAACAATGTTTGAAAAGAAAAAGGAAGCCTCCTTTTTTCTGATGATTTTTCTATGCCTTCTTAAGACATTTTATTTAAAATGCCCACTCTTTACATTACACTTAGTAAAACCTACCTAAATGTAAGTATAGGTTTCAGAAGATTCTTTTAAAAAGTTTATCATCAGAGGGTTATAGATCCTCAAATGTGTGATCCTTTCTACAGTTGTCTATGACTCAAGTGAATATTTGAGTGTTCAGATATATATGCCACATTGTTGTTAAGAGACATTATAATATTAGAAATAAATAACACCTACAGACCAAACTTTTTATTATTTATTTTATACCTCATTCTGCTAACATTTAAACATGTTGTCCAAACTCTGAAAATTGAGAGCTAAACAGCCATTAGTCCTCCAGGAAAAATTTGTGAGGTGCAGTCAGTCCCATAAATTGAAGTTACTATACTCCTCCTGCAATAGCATCTCTGCTATTCCACTTCCATTTTTTATTTTATGTTATATGAAATCTTGTTTCAAATTTGAAAACTTTTTGCATGATGTAACAAACCATGGTTAGATCACAATGCGTTTTTAATGCTGGTAGCACACATTTTAAAAACTAAAAATGCCAATGGGCCACTCATTACGATTGTTTATAAATGTCAGCTATGTTTTCCACTGAACCATGAGTGACCAAGATCAATATTTCTGAATAACTTATGTATGACTATATAACTCCTGAGCACAAAACTGAAACCAAAATTTCTGGAACTCCTTAATTTTAATGCTATGTTCCCACCATCTAGGTATAAGGTACATTTCTTGGCAAATACTACATGCATGACACTCATAAAGCAATGCAGGTAATACCTATATGATGTTTACTAGTTTTGTCACCTTAGCAGAACATTTTTACACTGAAACTGTGCTAATATGAATATTAAAATAAAATGTTTTCTCCTAAACAGATTTTAATGATTCCCGTTAATCTTTGGATTGTGGCTAACTGAACAAAGAAGGATGAGATGAAGATGCCTCTCTAAAAATACAGCTATGCATAATGGGATGGTATCTATGACCCAAAGACTCCATGAAGTTCCAGAAACAGCCTGGGATGAACTGCATACAAACTACCCTATCCTCTCTGCAAAAAGCCCTTAGTTAGTGAGCTGTCTGGGCTGTAGGCTACACTTAAAATTTTGGGGAAACTCCAGGACTACAATAAAGAAAGTAATGATACAAAATAGGTGAGTATCACTAAACATGGCTGTAAAAAATGTTGTTAAACCTCTCAAATAGCCATCTGGAAAGTGTTATCCTCCTGCTGTATTCATCTACAACCTAACTTCTAATACATGAGCCTGAGTGGCGCAGCAGACTAATGCTACTGTTAAAAGTAGTATTTAGCTTCCAGCTGCCTGCAATTACTGCGAGTTCAATTCTCACCAGGCTCAAGGTTGACTTAGCCTTCCATCCTTTCTAAGGTAGGTAAAATGAGGACCCAGTTTGTGGGGGCAATAAGCTGACTTTGTATAAAATATACAAAAGTATGAAGGCTATTGCTTAATGCATTGTAAGCTGCCCTGAGTCTCCGGAGAAGGGCGGCATATAAATCAAAATAAAATAAAAAATAAAATAAATAAAATAAATAAATAATACATGGGCATTGCTGTAGTGATTAGCGCTAACAGAGGTATAATTCAAGGCATTTGAAGAACACTGCACTGGAAAAGCTTGTTCTTCATGCTATTACAGGTCATTTTAAATATGAATGCCCTCTTTTTCCTATGTCACTGAACAACTTTTCTTTCCGTAACTTTCTGAAGCAAAGTGGAAAATTTGGACATATTACAGAAAGTCTTAGAAACAATCTAAAATACACATTAGTCAAGCAATGTAAAACTGTTGCCCATAGTAATCCTCAAGAGCAAACTAGATGTTTGGAATTTGCGCACACCAATGCATAACTGGAAAACTCTTCTGTCTGCTCATATTTTGGGCAATGACTGTTAATTACAAATGTTTCTCAACCTTGCCACCTTAAGATTTGTGGACTTCAACTCCTCAGAAATGTTAAGAAATACTGACTTGAACAAATAGAAACCAAGCAAGAATTTTGGTTTCCACATCATAGTTTCTTTATTTTTGCCCATGCTGATGAATAATTATCATTAAGTAACAAATTAGTCTGTTAATACTCTTTGCATGTCTCTCAGCAGACTAAAAAGAAGCATTTGCTTCAACAGAGAAATCCTGCAGTGAAGTATATAAGGTTTTAAGTAATTAATGTTTTTTTAAATTAAGATGATAAATCTAAATGCAATTATTAGTCTCTGATACATCCAGTAAATCATAAAAACTTGAAGTGAAAGTCACAACTAGGTCTGGGATTATTAGCATGCTTCAGCAAGAAGCAATAATATGTTGTATGCAAATCAAATTTCTGAGCAAAATCTGTAAGTGTGAAAGTGGGAAGAATAAAATCAACAGCTCTAATGATAACTAGCACCAACTCACCATCATAAACTTTTATCTGTAATTGAACTATAAATAGAGGACATCACGTGGTCCAAAGATCAAGTGTATTTTTACCGTTCACTACAATCTCACTCTGCTTTGCAGTATGTCCCTTACAGAGCATGAAAAACTAAAAGCTCTCTTTAAATTTAGATTATATACAGAACTCAGGTCTCCCCCCAAAAAACCAAAGACCACTAACTCTGGGCCTTTTCCATTTTATCCTGCCTTTCTTAATTGTCAAATGGATGCTTGAAATTTTATCTTCCAAATAAATATTTCAAATAAATTAATACAAATAATTTCAAGACCAGCTCAGTCATTTCTGGCACATGATTACAATTATTATTTGGGCTGTATTATACTCCAAATAATATTTAGATGAAGTATGCCTGAGATATACAGATCACCACATTTAAAAAATCTTTTAGAAATCAAGAAAAACATTGCAAAAACTTACAGGTACACATTGCAATTTGGACACTGGGCAAAATTAGTCTCAAGACAAACTAAACATAGATACAACTAATACACTGTATGAATTGCTCAAATAAGCGCTAACTTCTCTGCATGGTCAGGAGAACTGCAAAAAAACAGCATAAAGTTGTTTGATATATGTGTAATGGTTAATCATGGTTGGTATAAATCATAGTTTGAATATTAACTTAAACCATAGTTTTGCCTTTTTATTTGGAGTTAGCTATATTTGCCTTATCTTACCAGTTTTCGATCTTAAGGGAATTTAATCTCTGCTACCTACTTTATATTCTACTTATTATTTTTACTGTGATGATTATTTACGGTTGTTGGCTTGATATAAAACACTTATGGATAAAATAGATCTGCAAAATACATTTGTATATAGGATAATCCCTCTAGGCTGGTATAGCTCTTTGTGTGCAATTGGTCTGTGAAGATATACTGTAATTTCTCAGTTCAATGGATGAGAATCTGTTACTGAAGAATAATCAGTATTTCGCCACTATAACATCAAAATGCACATTTATTACGCCTTTATAGTGAATTGCGTTGTTCTAATGCAGTATTGGAATTATAGATCCTATATAAAAAAGGAATGATTTTAGAACCTTAAAATCTGGTTTGAATACATAATGTCTGATCAAAAATAAAATCAGCTGTTTATTACAACTTGCTGTAATTTCAAAATACAATAGTGCTCTAGCCTTCTTCATTTGGAAACTGGCAATCTATATCCACAAAACCAGTATGAAATTGTAAACCAGAATCTTAAAACACACGCAAACACATACACACACACACACACACATGCACACATACAAACATCAAGACTCTTGAGCAGGGTTGTCAAACTCCCGACCTGTAGGCCGGGTACGTTATGCACCGACCACGCCCACACCCATTTTAGCAGATGAGAAAAAAGTCCCAATACGTCACGTGATGCTGCCGTGACAATGTGAGTTTGACATCCATGCTCTTGAGGATCATGAACTGCAATACAAAGAATTAGGAAAAAACAGATAAACTGAGAAATGATATGAAAGAAATAAAGGAATAAAGTATCATTTTTCTTCATCTGCATTAATGCCAAAATGTCTATTTTCAAGACTGTTGCTACACTTGTATTTACTTGAGGAGTATTTTATTAACCTAAGTCATAAAACATGACAATTCTATTACAGTACAACTACAGATAGTCCTTGACTTACAACAGTTTGTTTAGTGACCATTCAAAGTTACAACGGCATGAAAAAAGGGAATTGTGACCATTTTCCAGTTATGACCTTTGCAGCATCCCCATGTTCATGTGATCAAAATTCAGATGCTTGGCAACTGGTTCATATTTATGACTGTTGCTGTGTCCCAAGGTCACGTGATCACCTTTTGCGACCTTCTTACAAGCAAAGTCAATGGGGAAGCCAGATTCACTTAACAACTAGGTAACTTATCAGCTGCAGTGACCCACTTAACAACTGAGGCAAGAAAGGTCATAAAATGGGACAAAACTCACTTAATAATTGTCTCATTTAACAACAGAAGTTTTGGGCTCAATTATTGTCATAAGTCAAGGACTACCTGTAAATAGCCATCATTTCTTCAGAGGTATGAATGATGCTCTCAGTGAATAAGTTTTAACACAACTATATGAATAATTGCAAAACAAAAATAATTGTTGGACCCAAAGGTCTAAATGGTAAGCAAAATGGCTTGTAAAATTTTGAAGAAAAACTTAAGCATTTGAAAGACAGAAAATAGTCTTCATTCATAATCTTCCAGGTTTTGCAATCAGTTATTAAAATAGTACAGATTGTGGTTCTAGTTTCTTATAAATTAAGATTAGTAAAAAAAATGCTAATTTGCAGTCCACACTAAAGGTTCTTTGGAGGTTTTTTGTTTGAGAATATACTGTACGGTTTTCAGGTTTTAATGCTACAATTTTTAAAATATCAGCTGTACAAAATTTGTACACAATTGTACAACACTGAGTTGTTTTAGATACAGGCAGTTCTCGACTTACAACAGTTCATTCAGTGACTGTTCAAAGTTACAATGGCACTGAAAAAATTGACTTATGACCATTTTTCACAGTTACAAACTTTGTAGCATCCCCATGATCATGTGATCAAAATGCAGATGCTTGGCAACTGGTTGAACTTTGGAATCTTTTGACAAGCAAAGTCAATGGGGAAAGCTGGATTCATTTATCAACTGGGTTACTAATTTATCAACTGCAGTGATTCACTTAACAATTGTGGCAAGAAAGGTTATAAAATGGGGCAGAACTCACTTAACATAAATTTTGGGTTCATTTGTGGTTGTAAGCAAAAAGTTCCTGTTTGTAAGGGGGGGGCTATATTCATTTTCTGCAAAAAGGGAAATGCCCATTTTAGACAAGGGACCATTTCTTCCCCCCAAAGCTCTGGATTATCAGCCTGTGTTGCATTGTAGACAATGCCCCAATATCAAGTAGCCAATAAACTGGACAACAAATAACACATTGCCACAATATTAAGAACAATGGGCAGCCTGCATATTCCCCAGATACCTCATCTGATTAAAGAAGCACACAGAGGGGGAAAATACAAAGTTCAAAAAATTAGGCCAGGTGACTATAGCAATAACTTCTGTAATTTAAACTTTAAAGGATGGTCATTTTATAATGAATGAATTAAATGTTGCAATTAATAGATTAGAACAACCTTTCCAGGATAAAGAAGGAATGTTTGATACCTAAAATCTTGAAAACAAAAAGGTCAGCAACAAAAAGCAGTCACCCCCAGGATCTACACAAATTTAAATGCAATCTGAGTTACTATATTCAAACAGCAGGTATCAATGTTTTCATGACTTTACAACAGGGCCAGCCCTGCTATTAGGCAGAGTGAAGCAGCTGCCTCAAAAAGCAGATCCTTGGTGTACTGAAAGAGTGGCAAGTGGTTAATTAGTCAGTGTTATCACTGTATTTCTACAATGGCTATAGGTACTAAGGAATTTTCTGAATATCATGGAGAATGTGTAGTTCAAAAGTAAATGGGACCAAACCAAAAATTAATATTAATTGAAGATTAAAAAATAAGGTTGGTGTAGTGCTTAAGATGTTAGTCTGGAAACCAAGAGCATCAGGCCTATCATAGGCATGAAAAATTGGCTATGTGACTTTAGGCCACTCACTCTCAGCCCAATCTACATCACAGGGTTGTTGTTGTGGGGGAAAACAGTGGGGGGGAGGAGTATTAGGTACATTTGTTGCTTTGAGTTATTTATAAAATTAATAAAGGCAGGATAAAAATCTAAAAAAAAAACCCTGCTGGCATAAATTTACAGGGAGAATGGTTGATTTCCAAGTTGTATTTGGTTGGAGGACCACATACAAAGTAGAAACTGCAGATTAGAATGACATGTTTTATACCTATTATGTATATCTCAATCAATCAAATCAGGACTTTGCACATATGATAAAGAAATGTTTTAGAACTTAAAAACACAAGCCATAATAAATCTAATAAGTTTTTTTAAATGGCTGTTCTTCAAATACTACCATTTTGATTTTTTTTTCTGTATGCAACTAAGTTTTGTCATAACTTTTACTAATGAAGTACACATCAAAATCTAGAAATTTTTATATTTTAGATGTAGTCCTGAGATAACAATTGCCACCAATAAGAAAATACAATTCCAGTATAACTGACCATGTAAACAAATTAGAAAAACTTGTTAAACTTGCTGATGCATAGGCCTATATTTAAGATAACAGAATATTCCTACCCTGGTTCTAATGTACTAACTAATTATTAGATTTATACATCATACTAGGGCTGATTAACCATGGTTTGTTGAATGGAGTCACAGATTATGGTCACCTAAGCCAAAACCATGCAACCGGATTATGGCTAAATCCTGTCACTATATTTGTTCTAAAGATGACATTGTAGTTCTTTGTTCTGTTTAAATGGTCAGCAACAAACCAGCAGGATATATAGCAATCAAAGCATCTTACAAAAGCAGTCTTATGCAAGAATCAGAGAAGATATATCAGAGAAGATATATCACAAGTAAACTTTCTTCTCACTGTAGGGCCAGAAACTTGTGATCAAACCTGTCTTTACATTAATTCACAACCACTTAAATAAATCTCTATAAGAAATGTGTATGCCCATGTTTGTCTTTGAGACAAGGTTGTTAATGCAAAAACAGATCTCAATTTGTTAAAAACACAATTCCAGTGTTATATGACTTCAAAAAACACATATACCCACATTACTGAGTGCATAAAATTCCAAGATTTGCATGCAAATCAGATCTTAAATATCAACTGTTTGTCAGTGCAGATCTATTGTATATTGCTAACTAACAATACCATCAAGTAGTCAGGCTGAAACCAGCAGCAAGTATTCACATTGTCTATGCATATTATTTCCCCTGAAAAAACAACGACAGGATCTTGTGTCCATTAAATGGAATTCAGAGAAGGAGGATTACTTACAAACAATGTAATAAGGATCAAATCGTAGATTTCAAGCAGTAATTCTAGAATGGCTTCTCTTTGTATGCTAAGCAGCAATAAATAGAATAGAACGGTGGCCTAAGTGTTCTTTTTTTTAAAAAAAAACCTGTTTTTGTGTCGAGAGAAACAGCCGTTTTTCAAAGGAGTTCGATCGTAGCGGCCGTAGCGCTTGGCCTTTCTTTCCCTAGGAAGAGCCGACCTCGCGGATTCTTGTAGCAAAAGCAGCAGCCACAGATAAATTTAAGTAAAAACTTCAACAACAACAACAAACAACAACAACAACAACAAAAAATCCACCCTGAAGGAAAGTTACCTCATTCCTGTTTGCAGACCTCTTGGTCATTTAAAAATCTCCGGATGACCAGGGCAAGGCACAGTATCAAGCCCAGCATGTAGCCGATGGTGCCCGCAAACGTAGGCGAGGTGGGCGGAGGGCTTTGAAGAAAGTGCCGCAAGCCCTCCTCTACGTAGAACATCTGGTCGTAGATGCTGAGGAACGTGAAGATGTGGAAAAGCTGGTGGCTGTGGCCGATGATGTCGAAGAGGCCCGGGTGGATCCGCTCGGGGATCTTACTGACGTTGAAGAAAGCAGCCACCAGCAGCCAGAAGTAGCGGCGGTAGAAGTGCAGGAAGAGGGTGGGGTTGTGGTCCTGCAGGTCGAAGAAGAGGCTTTCCAGCATGATGGGGCAGGCCATGCTGAGCGGCATGACGAAGACGAAGGTGCGGATGGCGAAGGGGTAGGCGCACCACTCGGAGCGGCTCTTGCAGCAGGCCACGGTGCAGGCCACGGCCAGCGCGAAGGCGACCGGCAGCACCAGCGCGCTGTAAGCGGCGATGGGCGCGCTGCAGTCCACGTGCCAGCCCAGGCGCTGCTGCAGGTAGCGACTGAGCATGCGCGGCTCCAGCAAGCTCAGCTTGGGCAGCAGGTAGTAGTAATAGGCCACCGTGCTGGCGAAGCCGTAGTAGCTGATGGACGCGTAGTCCAGGTAGAAGAAGGCGGCACGCAGGCGTAGCGAGAGGCAGCTGAACACATGGGCCGTGCAGCTCATGGCAAAGGTGAGCAGGACGCCCGAAGCGTAGCACCACAGCGGCAGCAGCGCGGGGTGATGGAAAGGCAGGTCGCCGGCCTCGCGCAACACCAGCAGACGGCAGAATTTACCGACGAAAAGCAGCAGAGGGATGAAGTGGGTCCAGAAGTTGAGCGTCTCGTTGGTGGGCTGCAGCACCGAGGCCAGGCATTCCTGCGCCGAGCAGTGCAGCCGCCGGTAGCCCGACAGGATGAAGCATTCCACGAAGTCGTCGGGCACCTCGTCCCAACGCAGCGTCCCAACGGAGGGCCGGGGTGAGGGCAGGGAAGCGGAGAGCAGAGGCCGGCCGGGATGAGGGGACGGCTGCGGCGGGGCAACCCTAGGGGGCGCCTGGCCTTCGCCGCCTCCGCCCGCGGGCATCATCCTCCGTTTCTTCTCGGGCTGCTGTTGCTGCCGCTGATGATGTCGCCGCTGGCCGTCCCCGCCGGCCTCGTTGAGATGCTGCCCGCCTGCTTGCTGCCCAGAAAAGCGGCAGCAGCCAGAGCTGGGATTGTGATGTAAGCTCATAGCGGCAAAGCTGCTTTTCCTCCTACTGGAAGAGTTGCAGAGGATTTGTGCTTCAGAGGAGCAGCCGCGGCGGTGGCAGCCGCCTCCCCCTCTTCTTCCTCCTCCTCTTCCTCTTCTTCCACCGCCGCCTCTTTTTTCTCCTGCATCATTCATTACAGGAAGGACAGGAGGCGAGGAGAAGCAAGCTTGCTCACCCCAGCCAGCGAGCGGCAGCTCCTGCAGAGAGAAGCGGCGGGGAGCATTGCAGTCATTCAAGCCTTGCCTGGCGCGATGGGGTCACGGCTGGCTGTGGCCCATTAGATGCCCCTCTCGGCTTCTGTTTCTTCAATTCAGATCCGGGGAAGATCCCTCTTCCCACCTCCGTCTTCCTCAAGACACCCGAGCCACATTTTAATGGTCGTTACCTCGATTGGAGCAAAACTGCAGTGCCGCTCCGCTCTTTCTAAAGGCAAGGACGTTCCGCCTTTCTCTCTCTCTTTCTCCGCCCCCGCCCTATCGGTGCCTTTTTCGAAATACACGTGGTAGAATTACGGTCAAAGAATTCCCATCGTGTTTTCCTTAACTTTTCACATGGATATTTGAACACTGGTATGTTTTTGGCAAAGGGAAAGGAGAAACCCTACACTGGCATTTTAGGATTTAACAAAAGGCAATCCCGAATTTTAAAATACAAGGCAAGCATTTTTAAATAAACTTATTAAGAAATAATCTAAGGAAAACCCAGTACATTAAATTAAATTTGTATGGTACTATTTTTAGATAATTCATTTGTTATAAGGGGCGCAATATATTGCAATTTCTGCTTTGTAGTGGCCAGTTCTTGTGACAACAAGCAAAAAAACCCCCAAAGACCCAAGGGGCAAGTTTCAATATTGGAACACAGAAGAAGTTTGAACAAATAACACAATGGCATAATAAATCCTTTGACAACCATTACAAATTTAATTGCAGTTAAAACACACCCCAGCATTCTGGGCCAAAATAATTATTATATTCTAATTAACCTGTGGGCTGGCACTGGACTGTCCAATACTATTTTAAATTGTGGAAAAGGTTGGCATAGAAATAAATAGTGTGTAAACTTACTTTTGTAAGTCCCATGGGATACAAAATGCCATATGGGATACATTTGAGCATCAAAGTGGTACATATCATATTGATAATTCTTAGGCAGATTATACATTTATCAGCTGTGCAATGATGCAATTAGCAGAGAGAAAATAAACTCTTGCTATTGACACCTTTTTTTAAAAAAACGAATTAATAAGATCTATTATCTGGATACTATACAGGCCAATTCCTTGGATTTGGAATTTTTGTCCCCATACCATGTAACGACAAAGTGTGTTAGATTACTGAACAAGGTGTGTTGCACTGCAGTTTTTAAATAATTGGGATAAGATAAGGAATATAACTAATTAGTTTTCAAATAAAATGTGAACATACAAAGTATATATATAGAAGTTTGTTCGTAAAATGTTTTTAAAAGGCGAAGAAACATTATTTACAAAAGGAGATTTCAGTTGACTAAACTCATCCCTAGTAGAGCCAGAAATTTTGATGGACGGAAGTGTTGAGCTGTTTTACAATGATTCATTGTACTAAGCAATTGTTAATTTTAATTATGATTTGTTTGAATAAACACAGTTGGATTCAACCAATATTGAGGCATAATTTTCATTTTATACACCACTATGATTAAGCTATAGCAATAACACTTAGACTTATATACCGGTTCACAGTGTTTTTACAGCCCTCTCTAAGCAGTATAAGCCCAAACCAAATCACATTTTTTGTTTAGCACAGTGTTTCTCAAACTTGACAACTTTAAATTGGGTTAATTTCAATTCCTAGACTTTTCTAGCCAGCAGGCTCACTTGGGAATTCTAGAAGTTGATATACACACATCTTAAAGTTATAAGGTTAGGAAACATTGGTTTAATGTAACATCTAAATTACACTGTTTCCGAAGGTCCAATGGTTTAGATGCAGTTTCACACCTATTGGCAGTCTCTATTTCCTCCTCCATGCCATCCTACACTGATTATAGTTCTCTGTCTGTATGCCTAACTGTTGCTTTGCCTATTGTGTCTCATTTTCCTTAATCCTAAAGAAATGCAGCAGGAATAACCTGACTAAATCAAACTACAGTTTTGTGGTCATATGACAGCTGTATTTATTCTGACTCAGGTTTTAAAACAAAGCTCTGCAAACATACATTTTACCTCTCTTCTAACCCTTTTATGTCATGGAGAAAAACGACAAGTGCAGGATATTCTGTCACTGGGCTGACCTAAGACATTTTGTTACCTGAAATGAAATAGGAAATGACACTTTCTGAGTCATACAAGTTTCATACAATCCAAGGTGAACTATTTTGGAATCTGAGGCATAAAATCTCACAAATCTCCCTGTCTATTTCAGCCTAGCAGTAAAAATTGAATTAAAAATTAAATAATTATCAGTTTTCTCTCTTTTCATGACACTCCAATAATTTGAAACCTTTTTAATTATTGGGCCCCATAGATTGTTAGGAATCTTCTTCAGGAATGGATGTCTTTCCCCAAAAATCAATCTTATAGGTCTTAAGGTATTTCTGTTAATTTTTGTGGCAAAAATCATTAAATAAAAGATAATTTACACAATAGTATAGCAAATTTTAAATTTGAAGAGTTCTAAGAATTATTTGTACTGGCTGGACATGTCCTATTACATATAACATTTTATTCCATTACATCAATGATATGATATTCTGTCAAAGGATCAATGTACTATAGTGGTTAGAGTATTATTAAATAGGAAACAGAAGGGCTCAGATTAAGCATCACTTTCTGTTATAAAGTTAATCTCCATCTGTAAATTACAAGAGGCCACTGATACCCCACAGAAACTTGAAAGGCAGTTCCAGTTTCTGGAGGGCCCTAGGTTGTCTATTCCCAGTTTAGACTTTTACCTCAGCTTCTCCTGTCTAATACTTTCCAAATATGAAGATTCGTATTATTAACTCTGTGGTTGTTATTTTTAAATCTTAAAATTTTAGGGCTATTTTACAGTTATAAAACATGTGTCCTCCAGATGTTTGGGCAAAACTCCCTTAAATCTTATCACAACCAATGATCAGAAATTATGGAAGTGTAGTCCAAGCTTCAAATTGCTTTCTTTTGGACTACAGCATATAATGTATGAGTTTCTGTTGCAGAGCAGTGGTCCCCAACCTTTTTGGCACCAGGCACTGGTTTTGGGGAAGATAATTTTTCCACGGGATGGGGGGAGGAGCACTCAATGTAGTTCCCTTGCAGGTGTAGTTTACAGTAGGCTTCATGCTCCTATGAGAATCTAATGCCTGATCTGTGGTGGACCTGAAGCAGTGATGCTAGCATTGGGGAGTGTCAAATGCCAAGGAAATCAGGAGATTAAGACAGTTCAAATGAGTATAAAGATTTATTGCAAACTTAAACTTTCTATAAAAACCTGACCAACTAACTGTCAAGGGAAATGAGTGGGAGATAAGAAAGGCATTAAAGGCATTGAACTTAGCTGTCTTGAAGCTGTGTAGGAACTCGTGACTTATGATGTGTTTGACCCTTCCCTTGGGCTCAGCCTTGTCATCTCCTACAGGGAATGTCTGAAAGTACAGACAAGGCTTCATTCACTCACCCGTGGTTCACCTACAGCTGTGCCATGGATTGATCCCATCTTCCTCTTCCCCAGAACAACCCTGTAAGGCTGAGAGAGTGATTGGCCCAAAGTCACCCAGCTGGCTTTCATGGCTAAGGCTGGCCTTGAACTCATGTACTTCTGCTTTCTAGCCTGGTGCCTTAACCACTTGACTAGTATATTTAATAATATTTATATTTAACCACTATGTCATATGTAGTTACTTCAAGAACCAAACGAATAAAAATTGTCTATGTATTTTGAAATGTTTCAGTCCACATGAAGGTAGTTCAGTAACTGTGTCATTAAGTACAGCTGCATTACAGTAGTCTAGTTTGGTCTCATAGAAGGAAGCAATATTCCTTGTTTGTGCTCAGTATTTCCAACTGCACCATAGATAAAAGATATCTAAAATGTAGATTTTTTTTTCTAAATTGATGTAGTACCAATATCAGTATGTAGAGAGATTATTATTACTAGATTTATTTTGAAAGAAAGAAAGCTATTACTAGGTGCAATTGATGTTCAATAATATGTCCACTAAAAATGAATAATTAAAGAATAAATTGGCAATTATAATATGGCACTTACTCAAGATGCTTCAAATTTGTAAATCAGTCCTATATAAAGTAAATTAGCATTATTTTATCCATAGGATAGGTGGGCAAGATTGAGGTTAGAGAATTCATGGCTGTGTCAATACTTATATTGTAGACTACACAATTCACAATTCAAAACTAATCTAAAGTAGTTAATTTCCTATTATACAAACTATATTCAAGCACAGTTGAAGAAGATACAGACAGAATTACCTAAGGCAAAATCAAACAAACCACATCATTCTTTAGTTTATTGTGTGAAGTGAGCTATAATTTATTAGATTATTGCCTAATCACCCAATATATTCAAATAATTATGGGTTTGTGGACTGTTTAAACTTGATCCTTATAATACATTAAAATTACTTATACAACCTAACCATCCATGAAAGGAAAACATTTCCTTGTGCCATTTCTAAGAATAATTTATACACTTTTATACTTCCATAGATCATATACTGTATATTGATTCATCAGCACATTTATTACCTGTTTAAAGAAAGGATAATTTGACACTGTAAGGCAACATGATTCTTCAGACCCCACCTCAAAAAATTTTGTTTATGCAAACTAGCCATCACTGGGTAGAAGTTTGCCTAACAAATGTAATGCATAGATCAGGTAATCATGGCTACTGACTGTTTACAATTTCTGAGATTGCTTAAACATATTTCCTAACTGTGGTTGTTAAAAACAATCTCCTAGGCAATCATAATGATACCCTACACATTTTAAATATCAAAAATCCCATTTAAGTATTGCACAGATGACTGCCCATAATCAGCTTGACCAGAGTAGAAATGTGCTTACAACAAATACAAGGGAAGATCCCTTTGTAGAATGAGAAAAACCTGTAGCTTCAGTGAATCATAGGAAGTTTTGCAAGATAAAATTCAATTCAAGTACTTCAGCCTACACATGTGAATTGGTCCAGCCCATGGACACACATAGCACCATCACTCCTTTTGTTAACCTCACTTCCTGGAATTGGTAACACTCACGTGGAAACACTGGTGTTTGTTAAAGTTGTGTCAGAGCTACTTGACTTGTATCTAAAAAACACAAGAAGTTAATATGATTAATTGGAAAGTGCCTCATTTAAGTTGAAGGAAAACTTTGATTATATCCCTAGGAATATATTTTCTAACAAAAGGCTAGACAATGTTGTATTCTCTGGTTGTTTTGGATTAGTTCCACTAATCTTTGAGCATACCATGCTGTATTTATAAAAATTGTAATGCCGAATCTCTGGAGAGTATCAGGTAAGCAACACCTTCTTTAACATTATTATATTAATGTAATTCACTATTGCTAATGTTCTTGGAATATATTATTTTAAAGAGAAAAATCCTATCAGTCTTGTGATAATTGCATCAAGTAAAAATTGATTGAGAGTATGCAGGGAAATTGCAAGTGTATCTCCAAAATATATGTCAACATATTAAATCTATCAAGGAACATATTAAAATATGGGAGAGTGGCCTTATTTTATTCACTCACCAGGAATGAAATATGCGATTCAAATCTAATCTAGCAGATGATTTTTTTTGTGTGTGATGTATTTTTCCCTATGGTTCCTGGAGATTTTAGAGTCACCAGGAGTTAAGCTTAATGTAATGAAAACTGCATTTTATGACCTGTAGTCTGAATTTGTAATCTAGAGAAATGAACAATCCTAAAATGTGATGCAAAATTTCAGGGTGTCTCAGAGAAAGTTCATTAACTGCAGAGGAGAGCAAATTCACAAACAATGATTTCATTCTCTGTTAAAGCTTATTGGTCAATTGTATAATTCAACTATTGTTTACAATATATATTTAATCAGTGCTCACACCAGTGGTGAAATTCAAATTTTTTTACTACTGGTTCTGTGGGCGTGACTTGGGCGTGGCATGGCTTGGTGGGCATGGCAGGGGAAGGATGCTGCAAAATCCCCATTCCCTCCCCACTCCTGGGGGAAGGATATTGCAAAAATTTCATTCCCACCCCACTGGGGCCAGCCAGAGGTGGTATTTGCCGGTTCTCCGAACCACTCAACATTTCCGCTACTGATTCTCTGAACTACTCAACATTTCCGCTACTGGGTCTCTAGAACCTGTCAGAACCTGCTGGATTTCACCCCTGGCTCACACTATATCTTATGCTATTGCATATGAAGAACCAGAATAAATCCCTGAAAAGGAAGTTGGGGAGAACCATATGTTCTCTCATGAGAATATTCACATAGTTCAGGGCTGTCAAACTCCCAGCCTGTGGGCCGGATGTGTCATTTGTTGGCCACGCCCATGCCCAGTTTAGTAAAGGGGAAAAAACTCCCAATACATCACGTGATGCCGCCATGATGACTTGAGTTTGACACTCCTGACGTACATTTGCACTTGTTGTGAGCCGCCCTGAGTCCTATGGAGATAGGGCAGCATATAAATTATATTAAATAAATAAATAAAATAAAAATAAATAAATTTATCATCTTCCTCACAACAAACTAGCAAGAGGGTTGTAAGGAAACCTCAGTTCACCATGGAGGAAGCACAGGTGAGTGATAGAACCAAGACAAAGGAAGCTATTGAAGAGCCAAGATCTGGTAATAAAAATAAGTTGATGCAAAGGGCTCAAACCAGAGGAAAGCAGGAAGGAAACATTATATGTGAGTTATGGAAACATTTGCATAGTTATATTTATCTAAATCAAGTCTCACATAATCCAGGGAGTATCATATTCTACACTAGTACAGCTGATGACAGCTTAAGGCTGTCTCCCTCACTGGCTGTTGGTGTTATCAGAGCATACAAGTGAGGACAAGACCTTTCTTAAAAGATCAACATACACCGTCCTTTCCTTGTCCTTTTCCAAATGAATGAATGAATGAATGAATGAGTAATATATTCATTAAATTGATATGTTTAAATGGGATAATTACATGCAAGATTTCAGTTGAACTCAAGGGATATAAATTTATGATTGTGATAGAGAGCAACCATCAAAGGCTTATAATATGATATAATGGGCTGAATTTTGATCACAGCTGCAAATTCTCAGGTGTTGAGTGGAAGGCAAAGCTGTCACTTTACCTTTTCTGATTATTAATTGGTAGGAACAGCAAGTACAATATAGGCAATATGAGAATGGTTAAGCAGTTTAATTATTTCTTCCTTAAGTTGCTTTAAATCTTGTATTTTAATATCGGTACTTCACATCAATAAGAATATATTGCATACTGACCATTACTAAGCCATTTAGAAAATTACTATTCTTTTACAGAAGAGATTATACTTGAGAATGGACTGAAGACCATATCCTCCGATTTTGTTAGATTCTAGGCTAGAGGCTTATGAGATTTTCATCTTCCAGAGAAAAGTGAAAGGATGGGAAGGCTGCCTATGGAAATTCCTCCTCCTGCAGCAAATTGCTTGCTCAGAGCTATCCATGGTGCTGCCTATGTGGGTTTTTAAACTTGACAAATTGTAAATTCCAGGCTGTTTGTAGTTAGAGAATAGGTAGTGGAATCCTAATTATTTTAAGTAATTCTATTTTATTCTTCAGTGATAAATGTTAACCATAGGAGAAGTAGATACAGGTCCGAAGGAACCACTAATTTCAGAGTATCTATATTTAATAAAGGAGTAAAATAATGAGATTTGAACATAGAAGTCTCTGCAGATGCACAAGATCTCAGACAATTAATGTTGTAAGCCACTTAGTGTCACCTTGTGACATGAGTAGCATATAAATTTGATAAAATATAAATTTGATAAAATAAAAATCTGTTGAATAAATAATTATTGCAGATCAATACTTTAACATCATTAAGTATTAAAATTGTACTGGCTCAAATGGTGGTGAAATGTTTGCAAACGGGGTATTATAAGGAATCTTTTTGTGAAAAATAAAGATTGGACCAGAACAGATACTTTGTTTACATCACCCCTAATTTGAAACTGTAGTGAGTTCCTATTTTGACTGTGCCTTTTGTTTTGAACAAAAAGTTCAGTAGACACAATAAACCCGCTAATGGTGAATTTTAATGCACAGCAAAGCTTTATATCTATTATATCTACATCATTTTATCAACAAGAATAAAATGCAAAACAGAAAAACATACATCCAACACTAACAACAAAAAAAGGAAAAATGTATAAAAAAGGAAAAAAATGACCCTAATATCAAATAAATTTAACATTAAACATATAGACCTGTATTCATCCTGGCTGAATACAAAGAAAAAAAACAAAACAAGAGAAGCTGACAAATTCTCCTCCCCTTTACATAACCAGTCTACAAATAGTTTTAAGCTTTCCCCTAATTTAACAAAAATACTATATTAAATAAACAAATATTCCAAGTGAGAGGATCTCTATCTGATAATCAAATTGACCCAACATCTGATCATAGTAATTTGTAAAAGAAAAAAACCCATTCAACAGGTTAATCCAAACATTACATTAATCTTCAAATCCCTATGTTAACCATCTGTTACTGTATTTAACATGTAGAAATTCCACAAACAGCTTCCGGTCTCTTATAAAGCCATCTACTCCAATATCTCTAATCAAAGCAGTTAGTTTTGCCATCTCTGCTAATTCAGTCAATTTAAAAACCCATTCCTCAGCCATCAGTATCTCTTTTTGTTTCCAGTGCTTGCAAGTACAATCCTCGCAGTGGTCACGATATGGAGAAATAGCAACCCAGCATGTGGCTCATCAGAGCTGCGTTCTGTTGCGCCCACCACCAGTCAATTGAGTTGAGCTGCTGCCACCGGCGGGGGACACTGGAGCCTTCACTTTCCGAGCAGTTGATTGGCGGTTGGATTGGCCTCCTGGAATACCACTAATCAGCTGTTCTAGGTAGCGAGGATCACTGCTTATTGCTGCCGATCGGCGCTGCTGTTCGCCACTGCCTATTGCCACTGCCGCCGCTGCATGGTGAACGGCGATGGGGGTGGCGAATGGTGATGGTGGCGATCGGTGGTGGTGGCTGCTACTTGGCAGCAAAGGCTCCAGTGGTGATAGGCAGCAGCATTCTAACACACCTCCCCACCACCACAATATTTGCTCTATAAGACGCACAGATATTTTCACCCACTTTTTGGGAAGGAAAAGTGATTCTTATAGTGTGAAAAATACGGTAATTTGCATCCTTTTAGAAAGTCATTGAAGCACTTGGAGGTTTATCTGTGTTCTCAGGGTTCCCTGAATAGTGCTCCTGGTTCCTATAGTCTGCAATTTTTCCTCTGGAAATCTATTCCTACTCCCACACCATTCAAAAGGTGTTCATCCCAACTTGTATAGCTAAAGGTCTGTAGAGATTCTCAGTCATCCAGGTCACGGCTGTCCCAAAGGTGTTTTTTCAGGACGCATCTGGACTTTCTTGTTTTTTCTTTTGAAGACGTTTCACTTCTTATCCAAGCTTGGATAAGACGGACAAACCAATAAAAAAAAAGTGGGTTGCTAAAAGTCTGTAGAGATTCTCAGTTATCCAGGTCATGGTTGTCCCAAAAGTACTTTATCAGGAGGCAACTGGACTTTCTTGTTTGGAGAAGAAGTGAAACGTTTAAAAAAAAATAAAGTTTTTTTTTATTGGTTCGTCCATAATACCAAAAAGAAAAGCTTCAGGTTTCATTAATATTTGTTTCTTAAATATTTTCTGCATTATCATTATCATGTTTATCCAATACGTTTTCACATATTTGCAAGACCACTACATATAATAAGACGAGCCAGTTTGATCTAGTGGTTAAGGCACCAGGCTAGAAACTTCTAGTCTTCTAGTCTATGAGTTTTAATCCCAGTTTAGCCATGAAAGACAGTTGGGTTACCTTGGGCCAGTCACTCTCTCTCAGCCCAACTCACCTCACAAGGTTGTTGTTCTGGGAAAAATAGAAGGAAGTAGTAATATTAGGTATGTTCGCCGCCTTGTTTGTAATTAAATAATAAAGATGCGATATAAATTAAGTAAATAAAAATAATGGTTGAACACATAAGCGCAAGTGATCATAATCCCTCCCGAAGGGCTTAAATCTGCACACAACTACTATTTATCCTACTTTTTTTCAGGACAAAGTATTGTTTGTCAGTAAGGATATGGCCTCTTCATTGCCTTGCCTGCCTGGTAAGAAAGATCCAACTTATGTGTGATTTAAAATGACTTGGTAACATTTTTTGATTTTGGAATAAAATCAAATTTTGCAGACTATACTTAATTCATACACCATGCTAACCTATGGCTTGTTTATTCATGGTTTGTTGATTAAACCACAGTTGGTAGCTTTATCCAAGATGGCACCGCCAAAGGCTGCCTTGGTGAAATTCTCTCTAATGGTTTCTTTATTTTTAATTATTCTCTGCGACTCACTTCGGATTTCTTACTCACGAGACCATCTGATAAAAATTAAGCAACGTTTCTTTAAGGAGCAGCTTTCTGTGATCTCACCACCCCCGATCCACCACCCGTCTTTACAAACGTGGAGGAGATTCTAACACAGGAAGAAGCAATTTCCCCAGTGCCATGGATTACCAAAAAAACCAAATGGAGGAAGTAGCGAAAGAGAGGTAAAAGGGCGGGAATTTTAATCAAGCTAAGAAATAGGAGAAATGAAATTCCTCTGCCTTCAATTTTCAATTTGCAGACCTGGATGAACTCACAGATACTGTAATATCATATGTCAGCTTCTCTGAAGACCTATGTGTATCGACAAGGAACTTGTGAATATACAGTAACAACAAACCTTGGTTCACAGCTAAACTTAAGCAGCTATGCCGTTCCAAAGAGGAAGCGTACAGAAAAGGTGATAAAATGCTGTACAATCAGGCCAGAAATATATTAACAAGGAAGATCAGAGCAGCAAAAAGAAGCTCCTCTGAAAAGCTAAAGAATCAGTTCTCAACAAATGAACCAGCAAACATGTGGAAAACTCTTAAAAATATCACCAGCTATGGCAGACCTCCTTCCCAGGCTGAAGGAAATCAGCAACTGGCAGATGACCTGAACATGTTTTACTGCAGGTTTGAAAGGAAACTACAGCCACTTATCTTCACAATCCCCATCTCAGATACACCAACAACAGCCAAGCCTCCTACAACTGACCCCAACCCATTGGGTTCACAACCCCTAGTGATCACAGAAAAGGAAGTGCAAGACCTATTTCACAGACAAAAGCCAGGAAAAACTCCAGGCCCAGACAAGATAACTCCTTCTTGCTTAAAAGCCTGTGCTGACCAATTGGCCCCCATCTTCACACAAATCTTCAATAAATCACTAGAGATGTGCTATGTTCCTTCTTGCTTCAAACGTTCTACTATCTTCCCAGTGCCGAAGAAGTCCACCATCAAGGAAGTGAATGACTACAGATCAGTTGCTCTAACATCTGTAGTCATGAAAACCTTTGAAAAGCTAGCGCTGTCCCACTTGAAAACCATCACGGATTCGCTGTTAGACTCCTTGCAATTTGCATACCGAGCAAATAGATCAACAGATGATGTTGTTAATATGGCTCTGCACTACATCCTACAACATCTTGAATCTCCAAAGACCTACGCAAGGGTCCTCTTTGTAGACTTCAGTTCAGCATTCAATACCATCATTCCAGACACACTTCTAACTAAGCTAAACCAGCTACAGGTACCTGAACATATTTGTAAGTGGATCATAAGCTTCTTAATAAACAGGAAGCAGCAGGTGAAGCTAAACAGAATCACATCAGATACCTGTACAATTTGCACAGCTCCCCTCCCCAAGGCTGTGTGCTCTCCCCACTTCTCTTCTCTCTGTATACCAATGACTGCATCTCTAACAATCCATCTGTTAAACTACTGAAGTTTGCAGATGACACAACAGTGATTGGTCTCATTCAAGACAATAATGAATCCGCATACAGACGGGAGGTTGAACAACTAGCCTCGTGGTGCGACCGGAACAATCTGGAATGAACACACTCAAAACTGTAGAAATGGTGGTAGACTTTAGGATAAACCCTTCCATACTTCCACCTCTCATATTACTAGACAACACAGTATCACCAGTAGAGACCTTCAAATTTCTAGGTTCTACCATATTGCAAGATCTAAAATGGACAGCTAACATCAAAAATATCATCAAAAAAGCACAACCAAGAATGTTCTTTCTGCGCCAACTCAGAAAGCTCAAACTGCCCAAGGAGCTGCTGATCCAGTTCTATAGAGGAATTATTGAGTTTGTCATCTGCATCTCTATAACTGTCTGGTTTGGTTCTGCAACCCAACAAGATAGACACAGACTTCAGAGGATAATTAGAACTGCAGGAAAAACAATTGTTACCAACCTGCCTTCCATTGAGGACCTGTATACTGCACGAGTCAAAAAGAGGGCTGTGAAAATATTTACAGACCCCTCATATCCTGGACATAAACTGTTTCAACTCCTACCCTCAAAATGACACTATAAAGCACACCAGAACAACTAGACACAAGAACAGGTTTTTCCCGAACACCATCACTCTGCTAAACAAATAATTCCCTCAACACTGTCAAACTATTTACTAAGTCTGTACTACTATTAATCTTCTCATCATTCCCATCATCCATCTCCTCCCACTTATGACTGTATGACTGTAACCTTGTTGCTGGTATCCTTACGATTTATACTGATATTGTTTCCTGATTGCTTATTTGTAACCTATGACTATCATTAAGTGTTGTACCTTATGATTCTTGATGAACGTATCTTTTATGTACACTGAGAGCACATGCACCAAGACAAATTCCTTGTGTGTCCAGTCACACTTGGCCAATAAAAATTCTATTCTATTCTATTCTAAACCACAATTGGTAGCTTTATGTCTTACAAACCATAATGCTGTCTTCATACACACAATATTAAACAACTGCAGTGTTATAATGATGCCTTTTAATAAGCATTTAATAGGTTTTGTCAAATAGGGAGTTAAACTTTTCCAAAGATGAACATACTTTATGTGACTTCCCTTCTGAAATCCATGTTTTTGCACCCTCTAGTGGCAAAGAGCCTCTTAGGACACTGCCTTCAAAGATTTTGGTAATACCATACTACTTCCCACATGTTAATATATGGAAATGCAAAGCTGGTGAGTAAAAGCATTTCCTTTATGAATTCTTAAACTATGGGGAAGAAAAATGTAAAATTCCATAGAACAGTCTTCTTTAAGTATAAGTGCTAAAAGAAGGTGTTAAAAATTAAATGAGAATTCCATTTTTTTAGGCAAAACCAAGACTAGTGTTTTCACTTGTATTATTCCCTATTGCTATGACCTTTTAGTTTTCTCATTGCTCTCGTGACAGGTGTAAGTTATTCCATCTTTTTAGCAGGAACAATCAATTTATAATCTGATTAAGATAGCTGATGCTTAAACCTTATTGTTTTGTTATATATGGCTAATACTTTAGGGATTGTTGTGTTTAGACTGGAGCTAGCATTTTGGATGTAATCTCACCAACAAAAGCTATTCTTTCAAGCCATTATTATTAATCACCAAGCTTATAAAGAAGGAGACAGATTTCCTCTGGCAGTGGTCCCTAAACTATATGTGAAAAACAAGGGTATTGTGTGTTTTGACTAAGGTTTTTATGGGTTACCTGGTTGCTTGTTGTGAAAATCACGATGAACCGATAGCTCTTTAATGAGACAATTTTTTCCTCTTTTAAATAAAAAAGGAGGAAAGGTGAATGTCAGTATCTCACTTCTGCAGCATCTAACATTTTGTCTATCCTTTTTGTTAAATAAATTGTATGACGTTGAAATACTACTATACATACTGTTTTGTAATGTTTTACTGGCTTAAGATATTTCATTTGTATATTGCCTTTCCTCCAAGCGTTCAAAATTGTGTATGTCCCATATCTTTTTATTTCTAGCAACAACCCTGCATGATATGCGAAAGAATGACTATCCCCAAAATCGTATATGGCTTTGGTGAGTGTGCACTTGAACATTAGTCACCCTAATCTTAATTCAGTGCCTTAACCATCATACCACTCTGGCTCTTTTGCCTCCTTTCATTATAGAAACATCTGTTTCCTATGTTTTCTTGTCTATATTTTCAGAAACCTGTCACTATGCATTTGTTGGAAGTAAAATAATTACATCTTTTAAACTGTGGAGGAAGCAAGATTTCAAACTGAAACATGATGGGATTTTTTTTTGAAAAAGTTTTTTATTTTATTTTCTCATAAACATATCTTAAATGTAGTTTCTTATTTAACATATATACATATTTTCTTTTAACTTTCATACTAATACAATCTTCATCCTAAACAATTTAAGTATATTCGGGATTGCTCTTCTACCATTTCAACTCCCTTGTTTTACAACAATCCTTTTTCTCCCTCTCCTCTTTCCTTTCCCTCCCTTCTTCCATCTACTCTTCTACTTTCTTCTTTCCTCCTTTCCTTCTCTTTCTCTACTTCCCCTTCCTTTCCCCCAGACTTCCCTTCTAACCTTCTCTCCTACTCGTTTCCCCTCTTTCTTTCTCTCCTTTTCCCTTTCTTCTTTCCCCCTCTCTCCTTCCTCTCTTCTCTCCTCTATCCCTCTCCATTCTCTCTCTATTGTTGTATTCATTTTCAATTTAGTATTTTCCAAAGTGGTATTTGAGCAATCCCAATTTTTACTTTCTTTTCAATTACTTTTTCATTTTCTAAATTCACACATATCATCATAAATGTACAGTTATATAATAACATTTTCTCCCCCCCCCTTTCCCCCTTTCCATTTATACAGGTGTCTTCTGGGTCTCTATTTCTTGTCTTCTCTCTCATTTACGTATACCTTATCTAATTTATTTCTCTATAATATTTTATTCATATCTTTTCTAACCATACATAAAATTGTCCCCATGTCTTGAAATACACCGATTCCTCTTTATCTTTTATTCTAAATGTTAACCTATTCATTTCTGCACATTCTAAGAAGTAAAATCTAAAAGTAAAAAGTAAAAGCAAGTTCAAATCTCACCAGGCTCAAGGTTGACTCAGCCTTCCATTCTTTCTAAGGTAGGTAAAATGAGGACCCAGATTGTGGGGGCAATAAGCTAACTTTGTATAAATATACAAAAGTATGAAGGCTATTGCTTAACGCATTGTAAGACACCCTGAGTCTCTGGAGAAGGGCAGCATATAAATCAATTTTTTTAAAAAAAGACAATGATAGCATGGGCAAAAAACTTTGGTTAAACGTGACAGGATTAATTGGCAACAGCACACAGGGTTGCAATTTTCAGTATTTCTTGAAATGTTTCTAAATTTTCTAAACCCAGAATTTCAAGTCTGGTGGCATAGGGTATTTTGTTATGAGCATAGGTGTGGAGGACTCTTCTTGTGAAATATTTCTGGACACGCTCAATTGTATTAATGTCCGATATGCAGTGCGGGTTCCAGACAGATGAACTGTACTCGAGAATTGGTCTAGCAAATATTCTGTATGCTCTGGTTAGTAGTGTAATATTATCAGAGAAGAAGCAACACAAGATTAGGTTTACAACACTTAATGCCTTTTTGGCGATGTTGTTACACTAGGCTTTGGCACTTAGATCATTTGATATGAGTACTCCAAGGTCCTTAAAAGAGTGAGTCATCTACAAGGTCATATCCACTCAGCTTGTATTTAGTGTTGATTCTTTTTGCCAATGTGTAAGACAGAGCATTTGTTGGTTGAGATTTGGAGTTGCCAATTTTTTGACCATTCCAACACAAAGTCAAGGTCTTTTTGAAGGGTAGCAGCATTGTTGGTAGTGTTAAATAGTTTAACATCATCGGCGAAGAGAACAGTTACTTATAATATGATCACAAAGGTCATTTATGTATAGTATGAAGAGTGTTGGTCCTAGAACGCTGCCTTGGGGGACACCGCTATTAACAGGTGCAGGATTTGATAGGGCACTCCCTATTTTGACCACTTGTTTGTTTGACAGAAACACAGTTATCTAATTACCGAGGGGTCCGACGATGCCATAGGATTTTAGTTTTAGTAGTTTGTCATGTACCACTGAATCAAAGGCTTTACAGAAGTCTATGTAAATTGCATTTATTGCTTTGCCATATATATATATATATATATATATATATATATATATATATATATATATGTTGTAA
>WNWU01000019.1:20895453-20963250 GCA_012654045.1 Ptyas mucosa | reverse complement strand
ATATAAGGCCGAAATAGATCTATCTTAGTCTCCCAATGGGCAGCAAAGGGTCTGCTGGCTGCCAGAAGAAAAAAAAAGCCCAGAAACTAGTGAATTGTGATTTCACTAAACTAGGGCTGCATAAAATCTTGGTTTACGTAGGTAGAACCTGGCTAAAGAGAAATACACATAAAACCTACGAAAAAGAAAGAAAAACAAATATATATATATATATATATATATATATATATATATATATATAATGTATATATATGTTGTATATATATCTTCTATAATGCTACCTTATTCCAAGCTGCAGTCCCAATGAGTGAAAATATATCCCCTTAAAGTTACCAGTAAGGAAAAGATTGTCCTGTGAAAATAATTATACACGCAGCCGTTTGACTATTCTTGATACTATTCAGTGGTGCGTGCAACACCCTTTTCCAATATTGAGCCCTCCAGATGGCTGGGGATTATGGAACCTAAAATCAAATATACAAGATTAGAGTTGGGATGCAAAGATACTGAAGTTTGGAGAGAGGATTACAAGGGGGAAAAAAGGAAATTGTCTTTTTTCTAATGCATATTTTTTCGGTTTCTCTGAAAAGCCAGTTCATTTTGCGTTTCTCTTCATTTTCTAGAGAGCTGGCAGCTGAATCAAAACTTGGCGACAATCAACGCTCTCAGAAAGCCACGACGCCGCCGCGAAGCCAGCGCTTCGGCGCAGAAAGGGAGCTCTGACGCACTCCCCGCCTTCCGCCCCGCAGGAAGAGGAGAGAGGAGGAGTTCAGTTTTGTCGCACAGGCTTTCCAATCGGTCACATCTTCCCGCCAGGCTATCGATTCGTCATGCCTTCTTCCCCCTCTTTCCCATTGGAGTCCTCTATTCGATCGGTGGAATCGGTGCTCGATTCTCCTCCGCTACGGGTTTGAGCGGGGGAGAGAAGCAAGATGGCGGACAAGACGCCAGGCGGTTCGCAGAAGGCCAGTGGGAAGGTGAGGCCGTTTGGGGGAAGGGAGGAGGGGAGGATCGAGTTAGTCGCGTTGCGATTCCGAGGAAAGCGGGAGACCCGAACGGAATATATTTATCTGCAAAGGTCTTGTGTGGAGATGGCTTGGAGCCGCGTGCCGCGTCGGGGTGGTGGTGCGCAGGCAGGCGAGAGAGCAAACTCGCAGATCGGCTTCGTGGCCTATTCTTGCCGCCTCCCTTTCCTAAAAATCCAGCCGATTGTAGAACTCGTTGGATTGAATGGGAAGATAAGAGGAATTGCGTGAGTTGAAATTAGAAGGCCGAGTCACCCCCCTCCTCCTCCTCTTCCTTAATTATTTTGTCGGAGATCTGGGAAGTGTTTCTCGCTTCCACTTTCTCTCATCGGCTCTTTTACAATTTAATCCAGCCTTGCCCAAACTATAACGTCCTCTGGATGTCATGGACCACAGTTCCCATCATCCTGTGGCTATGCTGGCTAGACATGGAAATGCCTTATTTCCTCTGCGGTATGCGCCTAGGAGGCAGGAGATCTGTGGGATTTAGATGCATTTGAACATTTTTTCCCCTTCTGCCTAATTTATCAGATCTAACGTCTAATTCGAAATTTAAACGTTTCGGAGAAATCCAGGGTGGTTTACAAATTGTCAAATGTAGCGATCATAAAGCATCGCCA
This sequence comes from Ptyas mucosa, assembly GCA_012654045.1. Taxonomy (NCBI): domain Eukaryota; kingdom Metazoa; phylum Chordata; class Lepidosauria; order Squamata; family Colubridae; genus Ptyas; species Ptyas mucosa. The sequence continues at coordinate 20,961,605 of WNWU01000019.1, read as the reverse complement.
GCAGTGCTTAAAACAATATTAAAAGTGTGTATTTTAAAAAAGAAAAATAGCACTAGTAATTTAATTAGTGCTGTTTGACCATGAAATGTGTTGTTATTCTACATATGGCTGCCTGAACAGTGTATTTGGAGTTGCCTCTAAAGGGGAGAAGGATGGACTGTTCGTATTTTCCTTGGGAGAAAGTTATGTGATTGGCGTGCTGCCCTTTAGAAAGCTCTGCTCTTGGCCACTGCTCTATCTACATCCGTGAGCTAGTGGGACCATCTGATACTAATGGATGGTAAAGATGATTAGGGGGCTGCAGGCTAAAACATATGAAAAACGTTTGGGGGAATTGGGTATGTCTATCGTAATGAAAAGCAGGACTGGGGTGACATAGCAGTATTCCAATATTTGAGGGGTTGCCACAAAGAAGAGTGGTCAACCCAGGGGTTCCCAAACTTGGCAGCTTTAAGACTTGTGGACTTCGACTCCCAGAATTCTCCAGCCAGCATAGCATAGCTGGCTGGAGAATTCTGGGAGTCGAAGTCCACAAGTCTTAAAGCTGCCAAGTTTGGGAACCCCTGGGTCAACCTATTTTCCAAAGCACCAGAAGGCAAGACAAGAAACGATGGAAACTAATCAAGGAGAAAACCAACCTAGAACTAAGAAGAAATTTCATTAACAGTGAAAACAACTAACCAGGCTTGACTTCAGAAGTTGTGAGAGCTCCATCGCTGGAGGCTTTTAAGAAGAGATTGGACCCCCAGTTGTCTGGAATGGTATAGGGTCTCCTGCTTGAGCAGGAGGTTGGACTAGAAGACCTCTAAGGTCTCTCTCAACTCTGTTATTCTTTTACAAAAGCAAACTTTTAAATACTTGGAATCTACTTAAGTAGAATGTCTTCCTTTTTGAGAGTTACCCACTTGTTTCCTCCCTTCAGCTTGGAAAGCTTAATCTCTGTTCTTTATAGCATCCAACCTGTCATATGATAGTTCAAATTGAGTTCCCCAGTGTTGTTTTTATTAAAATGTGTCTGTGCTAGTGATCTTTGAATGTAATTGATACTACTAACTGAAATAAATATACTAAATGAAACAGCAAAGCTGTGCTATTATTAAGCCTGCTTCATGGAAAATAGTTTGTCACTGTAAGGCTTCATGTAGAACAAGAGTATTGTATATTGGCTATCTGTTCAGGAAGAAAGTGCAATTGTGATTATACATATATTGTAAGTGTGGGGGAGATACTTTCCTTAATACAGAAGGTAGTTGCTATAATTCCTATTTCCTGTGTTTTATATTTAGAACTATGTAGCGTTTTTTGCCATAGAGTTACACATGATCACATTTGCAGGCAAAAACAGTGCAGCTAAGATAACTATTATTTCTGACCTGGGTTAGCAGCTAACTCAGAATTTCAATTTTTGGGCTCTCTAAAATATAGGATCAAAAATGAGAAGTGAGAAAATACTTCTCGTGAAATGAGAAAATGTAGAATCTAAATGAGAAGCGAGAAAATACTTCTCGTGAGATGAGTGGTTATATAAAGTTGATTGATAAATAATTGGAACATTAGAAAAACATCAGGGCATGACTTTGATGTTAATCTTGTGATGTATCTAAAGCTTTTTTAAAAAAGTTTTTGCTTACTGTTTCTTACTTATTAGATAGATTTAGAAAAATAAGACGACAGGAAAAAAAGAATTGTCTTTAATTCTTAAATACTAATGATTATATGAATAGCCAAAGAAGGTCACAGAAACCTTTACTACTTGGTCATAGCACACTTAGAAACATATGTGCAATTCACTAGTGTAGTTATCTCATGATTTTGATATTTTCTTTCATGTGTGGCAACCGTTTTATTGGGATGATGTATATTAAATTTTTAATGAATATTTTTCCTGCAAGATCAGGGAAACAAAGCAACATGTTGTGTCACTGGTACTGATGAAGACATAAAAATATTGTATTCATTTGCCATGTGTAACTGAGTCTGAATTCAACTCTTAAACTCAACTCAACCCTCCAAAATTAAGTATCAGTAACATTGAATTCCATGGAAATGTATCAAAATGTAATACACATGTTGCAACTTTTTGAAGCATTAACTAATAAAACAATATTGCCTTGCTTTAATTTTTTCATTTGCTCTTGGCTGTGTATTTTACGATTTTTCTGCTTACCTAATAATTTGACAGAACAATATAAACTATAGCAGCTTTCCCTACTATTGTAGCGAATAATGTGTTTGCACAGCAATGTATCATCCTTCTCATCTTTTATTCCAGTGGCCATATTGACTTGGAATTTTGGAAAGCAGTACTAAAAAACATCATTTGGAGGAAAGCTGTTATAGAGCATAGCATAAGTACTAAGAGATTGCAATGTGACATAAGTATTAGTGATAATTTATTAAGCAGAATTTCAAAATCTACGATCTAACTTTCTGAGGAAAAAAAGGGTGAGGTGGACTGTCCATAACCATCCAGTGCAGTAGATTAAAAGCTTTATCTATTTGGGAGCACTGTTTTGCCATTCATCATGACTTTCCCCACATTGATGTCTCCTTGAGACTGGACAGTGCTTTTTTGAAAGTAAAGCCTGGCTATCTGCAGTCAATATCATGGTTTAACATTTGAAACTGCAAGTGAATTACTATTGGAAGTCATGAATGAGAGGTTTACAAACAATTGGATTATTTTAACAGTACAAAAAGTTTCCATGCTGGCCTGTTGCCAGATGACTTATTTTAAAAGGGCTAGAAGTCTCCTTTTATATCACTAATCTTTGCTTAGTGAAATATGGAATGTTTCTTTTCAGCCAATGTTACAGCCTTTACAAGATGTCTAATGTAAATAATCTTATCCTTTATAAATACTGGATTCCTTTTACTAAAGTTAAATTGAATCTCTCTCCATCATGTAAGCTGAAACATAGATTTGTTTGGGGGGGGGGGTTGCACAAAGATTTTGTTTTTTGAATAGTAAAAAATAGTTGATGGACCCTGTTCTAGTTTGTAATGTTTATGTAGTGCTCACTGGGATCTAATCTGCCCTATATATAAAACAATATCAAGCAGAGCAAGGCCATTGCAGACTGGCAGAATGATCCATTATCTGTCTGAAACCTAAGACAATTTTAAACATCTGCAGTCTGAAGCACAGATAGAACAGTGAGAAATGCAAGGTGAGTGATGGGAAGAAAAGTTGAGTAGGTGGATCCCTATGCAGATATACATGCCACTTGAAAGTTCTTCAGCACCGTAAAGGCAGTTTTTATGTTCCTTGTAAAACAATATGCTCTCCCTGCTGTCATCAGATGGGTCAAGGCGGACCAAAGACCAGATGGAACTGAAGTGAAGTTTTTTCCAGCCTACCTGATAAAATATCCACAGCTGATTCTGAAGTCTTAATGCAGATTCCTCAACTGCTGATTGTGAATGCCTTAGGCCTGCTTCCCTCTACTGATGAGTTCAAAAAAGCTATCTCACAAGTCAAATTGAGCCAGTTTGGTCTAGTCGTTAGAAAGCAGGAGATTGTGAGTTCTAGTCCTGCCTTAGCCATGGAAGCCAGCTGAGTGACTTTGTTCCAGTCACTGCCTCTCAGCCCAACCCATCTCACAGGATTGTTGTTGCGTGGAAAATAGGACGAAGGTGTCTTGGATATGTCTTCTACCTTATTTGTAAAAATAACAAAGGTAGGATATAAATAAGTACAAAGCAACAGGGCCAAATGGCATTCCTGCTGAGGCCTACAAAGCACTAGACCCAAACGCCTTACGAGCATTTTAAGACTAAGACATCATGCCTGATGACTTCTGTGATACTGTCCTTATGGCTCTCTGTAAAAATAAGGGAATCGAATTAGACTGCAAAAACTTCAGGGATACGTATCTTACTACTGCCCATTGCGGGAAATATTTTTCCCCACATTCTCCTGAACAGACTTGTCACTGACTTGGAAAGGAACCGGTGTGACTCTGGATAATCCTGAGATGTTATCCTGAGATGCCCAAGGAAATTTTGAAGTTGATTCAATTATTCTACCAAGAAAAGACAGGACAGATCCTTTACAGTGGTGATGCATTTGTTATTTGCAATGGATGAAGCAAGGCTGTATGCTAGCCCAGTCTTGTTCAATCTGTAATTTGCTTGCATTTGTCTGAAGCTTCCATCCAGTGTCCTATCGGGTGCCAATTGGATGGCTTTCTCTTTGATTTTTGCTCTTGAATACATTCATTCAATAAACCTTTTCTAATTACTGTACCCACCCACCGCCCGCAGCACAAAGACAGTGATCTACAGTTGATACTGAAGAAATCTCAGATGCTGCCATGCTCTTTAGCCTATCAGCCTGAAGACTAAAGCAGCAGTCCCTAACATTTCCATATTTGCAGATCAGCGGTGGTGGTGGTGGTGGGGAGAGGGGGGAGAGGGGATGGTTCTGGGTTACACAAGTGGTAGGCACGCGTGCAGTTCCATTTGCACAAAAGGCAGGCACAGCTCCATTTGCACTACTTGTGTAAGTGAAACTGCATGTGCAAGTGTACTGACCCACCACTTGCACAGCCCAGGTTGGGGATCCTTGGACTAAAATACTTTACCAGTCCATGCCAAATACTAACCCTGGAGAATCAAAAATCATTGCTGACAAATGTAAACAGCTTCAAATACTTGGGAAGCATAATCTTGAGTGATCTTTAGACAAAGAAATTGATTCCAGGATTAACGAGGCTCTGTTGATCTGGGTGGCTGCAGACTGGAGTGCTCAGTCAATACAAAGTCCAATCTCCACAAAGCTGAACATTTACAGAGCTGTGGTTATCCATTTCTACTTACTTGGATATGATACTAAACCAAAGATGTATTAAAGAACTAGAGAAATTTCTCATATGTGCTCTCCACTCCATCCTTGGCAAGGTTGTCATTTCAACCTAGATGTCTTGGATTGCATGAAAAACTGGGTCCCTGATTATCAGAGCCCAGATGAAATAGCTGGGACATATAAGCAGAATGGATGTCCACAATGTGCATCACCAGTTGCTCTGTGATGTACTGGAACTGGAAAGAGACCTCCAGGTTGCCCACACAAGTGCTACAAAAATGCCATTATGACATCTAGCCAAAGGAACCAGATGTGACAATTACTGACAGAATCCACTGACAAACTTTGTGCTATGAAGTCTCCACTGGTTTTGAAGACAGGCACTACCAAAAACTAGTAGAAAACCTTGAGTGGCATCACAGAATAGTTATTATAATGTTATATATGTTAGAATGTTATAACAATGGACTTCCAGTGCCCCCATTGTATTAGACTCTGCTTCTAGTCTGGGACTGCAGCGCCATCTCTGTGTCTGTAGATGAACTGCACAATAGCATATCTTTTTCAGACCTGAAGAACCGCCTATATGAAGAAGATTTTATATTAAATATTAACTCCTCGTGACTAACAGAGATGGCAAGGTTGCTGCCAAATTTTAGATGATGGCTATCAGATTTAAGAAGTAGCAGAATTACAAAAATAAGATATTTATTTAGAAATTTTTATATTTCTGGTACTTATCATTTGTTCTTTTAATGCATTGTTTCAGTTTTATAAGGTAAAACACCCAGAGTCATGGGAATCTACCATTCTTTATGTGAATGAGTAAATGAGAAAGAACTCTCTTTTGGTCAGAGTGCAGGACAAAAAAATGGATTATAGGAAAGCAGATTCCAATTGGATGTTAGAAAAACATTCCTAGGAATATTTTGACAGTAAAAGTCATTAGTGATAGTCAGCTTCCTTTATTAAGACTAGACAGCTACTTATTTTTGCTTTAAATTGCATCCCTGCAATAACAGGGAGTTGAACTCAGTGGCCTCTGAACCCTTCCAACTCTGAGATTCTATAACTGTAGTCTGAACTGTCATCTGGATTTGCCCAACAATTTTAAGACAAACTGTAATGCAACCTAATGTGTTCTGTCAGATAGGTTTATAGTAACTGCAGCAAGATGATTATATATCGAAAGTTGGAAAAGCAATAAAATGCCTACAGTGGAAGATTGGATTATAAAATCAACTGAACTGAATTTGCAGAAATGGCAAACCATTTCTGGTCAGAAAAAAAAATTGTAAAGACTTCAAATGGCAGGAAACTTTATATGGACTTTTTGTTCAAAGAAGAAAATATGACATATTCTGAGCAAATGTAAGACTTTCAGTTCATAGGACACTTATTAGGATCATCTTCCTTTTTGGAAAACCCCCTAGTACTTAGACAGTTCATAATTCCACATGCTGATAACAAATTAATCATCCTTGAGCTGCTGCTTCATATTCTTAGAAGAAGACTAAAATCCTATATTTAACGGTACAGTACAAGCTTTATATCAGTTGGAGAATTGTAGAAATGTGAGTTGAAATTTCAAAATAATTATAATTGGATAATAATTATATACTAATATAATAAACAACAACAACATTGTAAAACCTTATAAATTTTGATTAATATTGGAGATCGGTTAAAATGAAGACTTTATGCCTATATAAAAATAGTAAATGCTTCCTGATGGTGATTGTCATATTTCTACCATTTTAGGCCAGAATTACAGAATCAGCACGATCCCCTGGATCTCCAGAGCCTCCGGTAAGTTTATAGTCTAAATGGAAATTCTGCTTCTGCAGTGGATTTACACTGACACATACATATAAGCTATTAATTTTTTTTGTGTGGTTTTATTTTAAAAGCAGTTACACTAATCAGTTTATGTAGAAATATACCTCTTCTGTTTAATAATAATGGAACTTTGATTACAATTGTTTTTTATTAAAACCTATACATTTATTATTTCAATCGTACTATGCATACTATGCATAAAAAGCATCAATCAATCATTAAAAACTATAGAGGTTCAAGTAAAATTGTTGCACCATGTTATGATAGTTCATAAAATGTAAAAATATAAAGCAACCAATAAAAGTGATTATCTAAAACAAATCCTAAAAATTTAAAGAAAAAAAAATTATTACAATCAATGGTCAACTAAGTAAAATATTCAAATATACCCTCTTTCCCCCAAAATAAAACATCCTCTGATAATAAGCCCAATTGGGCTTTTAAGCTCATGACAATAAGGGCAAGTGCTTATTTCAGGGTTCAAAAAAATATAAGACAGGATCTTATTTTCAGGGAAACACAGTACTAAGAAATAGTGTGAAAAGAGTGGTTTTCTTGTTGAAGGAAACACCTATATAATCTGGCTGGATATACACATTTAGACATTTTCAATTTCATGTCACTCCAAGATACACAAGAGAAAGATTTTTTTTTTAAAGTGTGCCACTTCACATTTGGTCAAGACCTCCAGCTTGCCCTGAAGATGATACTAACTTTAAAATCCTATATAGTTTGGGTCAGGTTACCTAGAGGAGTAATTTTTCCTTTTTGCAGTAACTCAGTCTTGCATACCATTTTCACAGACAGCTTTGTATGGAATACAGTATAGTCTAAATGAAAGACTACTTTTAAGTGTACATGATGGTTAAGGGAACTGTCCTAGAATAATGATTTGCTATTGTTATATCCGCCTCAAGTCAAAAAAGGCTTGAGGGGCCTTCTATGAACCCTTGTCTATGCTGAATTCAAAGTTTCTTTTAAATTATATAGCCAAACCAGGTCAAAGAGCACTCAGCTAGTTATGTAAACAAACCATTAACTGTAGCTATCTTTTATGTTTGAACACATGAGATAATGTGGGTAAGGTATTAATCTGTTAGACCAGGACTGGAAGTGCCAGGTTTTAGTCCATATTCAGCCATAGAAGCTCATTGGTTGACTTGGGTCACTTACTTTCTGTCTGCCAAATCTAATACTCACTGTTATTGTGGACATGTGCACGTGATAGATTGCGCATTTAAGATGTTTTGAAGAAATGTTGAATCTTACGTAAACCAGAAAGAGACATTATTGAGATAAAAGCAAAATAATTTGAATTTCCATTTATCCTTGAAGCAAGGCACGCAAAAACATTCTGTGGAAGGAAGTGTAGAGGTAGTTCTCATTTAGCAACTGCCTTAGACAGCCACCACTTGCATTTATAGTGGTGATAAAAAAATAACTTTGTTTTCATGCTCGACTACAAAAAAAGCTGATTTTCATGTTTGTAATAACATTGACAGCATGTATCCTGTTTGAATAACAGAAGAATTTTGCTTCAGGTGGTAAAATTGTATTGTTATGAACCTGTTAATATTTTTCTCTCTTTCAGCCACTCTTAGAAAGCAAACTTAAGGCATTCAGTATTGGCAAAATGAGCACTGCCAAGAGAACATTAAGCAAAAAGGAACAGGAAGAATTGAAAAAGAAGGTAATTATGACAAGGAATTTGACAAGTCATCTCTTGGGATTTTTTTTATCAATGCAGCAATGCAAGATTGGGTTTTAAATAATGTTTTATTAGCCCTTCCACCTTTCTTACTGATCAACAGCTAAGAAACAGCAATAAATCTATGAAGCAAAGTTAAATCAGTGGAGATTTCATTGGAATATCATTGCCAAGCATTCCTAGGCAAAACTACTTGTGTCCTGAAATAGTGTCCTTGACAGAAATTATATGGTCTGCCAGTTGTAATACTTCCATCTTTCTTTCCCCTTCTTCCCAGAATACTTTCTTTAAATTTCCAGCTGTCTTCTCCTTTTGCCAGCTTAGCAACAGCCTCATTTTCCTATGAGAAAGTTATGAAAAACTACAATGTGTTTTGTAATCTCGGAGTTTGTTGACAGTTAGAAAGAAATCTTATCTGGCTGAGTGTATGTGTGGCAGGAAAGGAGAGAACAATAGAAAAAATTATTTACTGTTTTTCTTCCTAGACTGTTATCAATAAAAACACTTTATTATGTAACCTTCCCCCCAAAGAAAGAAAAAGGAAGATTTAATAAGAGCATGGGTTGTCTTTGGGAACATGTTCTGTTCTTTGCTTTCAAATTTTCTCTCTTTTGTTGAGAGGCAAGTGAATTTTTATTATGGGCACAGACCAGCATTACAAATAAAAGCATTAACAACAACAACAATAAAATAAAATTTAAAAACAGACAAAATAATATATTACGATTAGTGATGGATTATCAGTGGGTAGTTACAGTCTGCCTTATTTTACGTACAGTATAACAAAATTTGGCCACATTCATAGAAAGTACTTTGTACTGTTATAAATTACAGCAGTTGTACATAAAAGAGATCAGCATTTCCTGCACATTTTATTAGGTGAGGTACTGTAAAGTGAGTCCATGAGTCCTTATAAAAGATACAGTATGGCAGGACATGAGCTGCAGTTTCAATGGACCTTGTCCACAGGCACAATTTATTTTATTTATTTATACAATTTATTGGCCTTCCATCTTACGATAGGATAAGTCTGGGTGGCTTACATTCGTAAAAATATGTCTGTACATATACAATTAAAACATAAATAATTAAAACAGACAATAAAACCTAAGGACACATGGGGAGAGTGGAGGTGAAGTTGAAGGAGGTAGAATCTGTTATTTGATCAACCACCTGCACTGTGCTATTACCCCACTGGGGCTCCAAGCCTATTGGCAGAGCCATGTCTTCAAGCCCTTACAAAAGGATAGGAGGGTTGGGGCTAACTTTACATCAGGGGGCAAGATATTCCAGACGGAAGGAGCAACTTCCTCCTAGACCTCACCAGCTGGATAAACGGGTTGACGGGACCTGCAGCATGCCACCTCTGCTGGCACAAGTGGGACGGCCAATCCCAGTGGAGTGAGACGGTGGCTCATGGTATTTTTTTGTTTTGGCCCTCCAAAATTGCTATGGGAAGTCCATTGAAGCACACTAAAGTTAATGCCCTTTGGATTTTTGAGACAGTTAGTTATACAATATAAGTATCTCGCTGCTTTAAAAGGGGAGGAAAACAATTGCTATACTTGTTTCTGATTTCGGTTAAAATGAATCTAAAGGTTTTTTTTTAAAAAAAAACTTGAGTTAAAATTGTCAAAATTATTGAATCTGACTGGTTGGACATAAAATATGTACTGTATCAATATATTTATTATTAGTTAACTTAATGGTTTGTGATATACTTACCCTAAAGTAGACCAATTCAAGTTTTATCTTCAGATTGCAATATGCTTGAATGGGAAGATTACATGCTCTAATTCATTATCATATTATTTCTCAGTGGTGAAATCGTTATGAAAAACCTTGAATTAGAAATTTCCTGGGAACCAAGTTCATTTTGATTTAAATTTAGCAAATGATATATGCCATGTTCATATTTGTAGGTCGTTGAAATAAGGTATTTGATTAGGAGAAATAAGTTTATAGATTATATTAAGCACTTTGAATATTGTTTAAATGTTAAACTCAAATAAGTTCAAGCCTTAGTGGCACATTATTTTCCTTAGATTCTTTTACAAGTCACAAAGGCTACTTTTATTTAAATTCAAAGGAAAAATGTTCCTTTGAACATTGGTCATCATTTGAAAATTAATTGAAGCCTTAGAAATATCATATTTGATAAAAGTGCTCTTTTCCATGCAGCTTCTTGTATTACCGTATATACTCGAGTATAAGCCAAGTTTTTCAGCACATTTTTAATGCTGAAAAAAGCCCCCCTCTGCTTATACTTGAGTGAGGAAAAAATGCCTTTTTTCCTGCACCCTGTTTTGGCTTCCAGGGGCTGCAGGGAGGCTTGCTAAGGCCAAAATGGGGTGAGGGGGTGCCTAGCAAGACTCCCTGCAGCCCCCTGGAAGCAAAAACGGGCTGGGGAGGCTTCAAGGGAGAAAGAAACAAAGAAATCCTCACTGTTTAGGGATATCCCCACATGCATTGAGCTTGAGTTGAGAGCTTATTGTAACAGGCTGGCTGCTAGCTATCCTTCCTCAGGCTAAACTAATCAATAGTGGAGCTCTAAGAATGCCAGATGAGAAGGAGAAAGGGAGGGAGAAAGAAAGAAAGAGAGAGGGTGGGGACGGAGGAAAGGGTAAACCTTTTTACTCACACTTCATCCTCACTGTTTGGGGATCCCTAAGTGCACTGAACTTGAGTTGAGAGCTTATTGTAAGTGCCTGCACTAGCTATCCTTGCTCAGGGTAAGCTATAAAACATTTCAAAATGTCTGGCTTTTCTTCCTCCTACCAAAGACCTTCTGGGGTTCTTCACAGAAAGGGAGAAAGGAGAAAGGGAGGGAGAAAGAAAGAGAGAGAATAAAGAAAGAGACAAAAAAAAAGAGAAAAAAAGAAAAAGGAAGGGGGAAAGAGAGAGAATGCAGGTATCTCTTAACAGAGGCTTGAATTTGCCTGAAATTAGATCAAGCCCTATATCACTTAACCCAATGTATCAGATTAAATTGTTATTGAATTATTTTTGGTATATATACTACATTCTGTTGTGTAATTTAGTTATAGTGTAGTTTACACTATGAACTTACAGACCTAGTTTACTATTTTTCTTTGAAAGAAATATTCAAAAACATTTAACCTACTGATGCCTCAATTAATGTAATTTTATTGGTATCTATTTTTATTTTGAAATTTACCAGTAGCTGCTGCATTTCCCACCCTAGGCTTATACTCGAGTCAATAAGTTTTCCCAGTTTTTGTGGTAAAATTAGGCGCCTCGGCTTATATTCGGGTCGGCTTATACTCGAGTATTTGAAAACTTTGTGTTGCTAGTAGGTTCCTGAGGTAACTGTAATAGGTTATGAGTAGGAAGCTGGATGTTGCTGATGTCTTCATTAATGCTGATAATTTGTGTAACATTTCGGTGACTATAGGAGGATGAAAAGGCGGCTGCAGAAATATATGAAGAATTCCTTGCTGCATTTGAAGGAAGTGATGGCAATAAAGTGAAAACATTTGTCAGAGGAGGTATTGTTAATGCCTCTAAAGGTAAGCTTATTACAATATTATCCAGGAAAGAAATTAGGTTCCAAGAATTATTTTGAATAAAATATTAAATTTTATTTAATTTGTGCTGCCTTCAGATTTGTATTTCAGATAGTTTACCGTAATGGGCATTTATTAAGATGCTGTTATATTGTTAATGTTAATGTTTCTTATATAAGTAACTAGATGGTTATAATGGTATATTTCATTATATGCATCCTTATAATTTTTAAATAGTTGAATCCATCATCTCAATTTTTCCTGGCAGCAGTCTTTCTATAAAGCAGATTAATTTTAAAAGTTTGACTAAAATATGAGCAGAGGTGTTTTTTTAAAGGGCAGCTTTGAACATGGTCAAACCTGTATGTCCACTTAAACTGGCTTTTTCAAAACTTGTTACTGTTTAATTATTTTTATGATGTTTGTTTCATCAGAACATGACACAGATGAAAAACGAGGAAAAATCTACAAACCTTCATCACGATTTGCAGATCAAAAAAATCAGCAGACTCAGTCATCTTCTAATGAGAGACCGCCATCCCTTTTGGTGATAGAAACCAAAAAACCAGTAAGTTTAGATTTTTTAGAAATATTTGTTACTTTCATGTTCAAATATATTGGTTATTTATATAGTTACGTATTACTTTTCCGATAAATTTTAGAAAGCAAACTCAGAGAACCTTTGAATCTGTGTTGGCTCTTGTCGATGGCCTGGATTACTCCCTGCAGTTTTCTTGGCAAAATGTGACTCACCATTGCATTATTTCTAAGGTTGAGAGAGTGACTGGTCCAAGATCTCATAGCTGACTTCATGCCCAAAGTGGGACTAGCATTCATGGTCTCCCAGTTTCTATAGCCTGCTACTTTTAACTATCACACCAAACTGGGTTTCTATATGAAATTCTTATAGTGCTAACCAGTGACTTGACATTAACAATGAAATGGTCCATAATCTATTAAATTTAATTACCTGTTGCCTTTAATTTTTAAAAATATTGTTAGTAAGATATAGAAAGTCTACACAATCATTCTAGTTGTTATAAGGATAAACTATATTTTCTGGAAAAAAGGTTTCTGTAGGAATCAGCTAATTTTGCCCTTTTATCAAAAATAAAGGGATATTTCTGGTTCTGGATAGTTCTGGCTGCTAGCCAAAACAAAATTTAGGAGCTGCATTCCTTTTATTCAGCTAATCTTCAGTCCTAGTTAAATAAATAACCAATATATATGCCAGCACCTCGTCTTCTAGAGTCCCATCACTTTTGATGGGGGTGGGGGAGGTGCTTGCTCCCGTTGAAAGGGCTTGCAACTTAGGTGTCCTCCTGGATTCCTGGCTGTCTCTGGAAGACCATCTGATGACCGTGACCAGGGGGGCTTTCGCGCAGGTTCACCTGGTGCGCCAGTTGTGCCCTTTCCTAGACCGAGATGCCCTTCGCACGGTCACTCACGCCCTGGTTACTTCTCGCTTGGATTATTGCAACTCCCTCTACATGGGGCTGCCCTTGAGGTGCACCCGGAGGCTCCAGCTGGTCCAGAATGCGGCCGCGCGGGTTGTTGCGAGAGCTCCCCGTTACTCCCGTGTAACACCTCCTACGCGAGCTGCACTGATTACCAGTGGTCCTCCGGATCCGCTTTAAAGTGCTGGTACTTACCTTTAAAGCCCTACATGGCTTAGGTCCGGGATATTTGCGGGACCATCTCCTACCCGCCTCCCACCGTCCTGTCATCTCACATAGGGCTGCCTTCCTCAGAGTACCGTCGACCAGACAATGTCGGCTGGTGACATCCAGGGGTAGAGCATTCTCTCTGGGCGCTCCTGTCCTCTGGAATAAGTTACCCACCAAGCTTTGGACGATGCCTGACCTCCGCTCCTTCCGTCGAGGCCTAAAGACTTGGCTGTTTCAACAAATGGGTTGATTCTGATTCCTGGGTTTTATTATTTATTTGTCTCTGTTTTAATTGGTTTTAGTTTGGCTTTTTATTACTGAATGTTTTTTAATATGTGTTCACTGCCCTGAGTCCTTAGGGAGAAGGGCGGCATATAAATATTTGTAAATAAATAAATAAAATAAAATATTATAATTCCATGGCAGTCATGGGTTCCGGATTTTGGATGTATTCTATAATTTAGCCCACTTGAGGTACCTGTATTCAAAAATTGTTGCCCTATGTATGATGCATCGTTTCACCCAATTAAAGGTTACAGACCTGAAAGTTTTGAACAATGGGAGAACTTTTAATGTACTGGAAAAGTTTTTTTAAAATTCAGTGAAATACTCAGAGATGTGTTTGCCTTGAAAGTAACCATGTTGAAGTGTTGAAGCACAGTCAAGCATCAGGAAATGTTTTATGACATTTTGTATTATGTCATAAAATGATAATTTTTGGTCATAAAATATTTTATAAAAATTGCCAAGTTTCAGTTGTCTGGGAGTCATAGGTTTCAGATTTTGGAGGAATTCTAAAGTTAGCTTGTTTGAAGAACTTGAATTGAAAATATTTTGCCCTATGAAGTGCACTGTTTTGCCTTGTTAAAGGTTACAGACTTGAGAGTTTTAGTTGTATACTAGACAACCTGTGCCTCCTTTCAGAGAGTCATCCTTTCAAAGACATTTCTTTACCAGATTCCTCTATGTTTTCAACGGTGGCAGAACTTCTAAATGTACTGCCATCATTGGAAAATCTGGGATACACGCAGACATATATCTGCCTTGAAAATAGTCTTATGTTGAACTGTACAGCGGAGTTGTACAGCGGAGTCCAATATCGGCACAGGAAATCTTTTAGGACATTTTGTATTATGTCATAAACCGTTTTAGGATAATGTTTATGTTATAAAATGTTTTATAAAATTCACCAAATTTCAATTCCATGGGAATCATGGGTCTTGGATTTTGGATGCATTCTGTAAGTTAGGCCATTTGATGTACCTTGATTCAAAATGGTTTGCTGTATGGTATACTGTTTTGTCCAGTTAAAGATTACAGAAATAAGAGTTATACCTAGATTGATAGATAGTTAATGAGTGGTGGAAGGAAAGGACTTTTGATGATTTAATGTTGGTTTTTGATATTGCCTTGATAAAATTATTTGTATATTTGCAATAAACGGGTGCAGCAACAACGAATAAGCTTAATAATACAGTTTTAACTGTATCACTTTTATGTGTATGTTTTCTTACCCCTTCCTTTTTTAGAATGGATTTTCAAAGTATCCATTTAAATATTTATATTGATAAAATTTTTAAAATAGTAATTGTGTGCATAATTAAATAGTCTTCAAATTGTTTCAGCCTTTGAAGAAGGGGGAAAAAGAAAAGAAAAAGAGCAATTTGGAGCTTTTTAAAGAAGAACTAAAACAGTGAGTATTTTATTTATAGATTAAAATAAATGGGACGTAATCAAAATAGTAGCAAAGGCACAAAGGCAGTTATATGGAGGAATTGTTTTTGAAATGTCTCAAATATTATATGCTCTACTATCAGGTTTCTGTCTGGTGTTTTGCATTATTTTATATTATTCAGACTACTCATCTAGATAGATTCCATCACCATCCCCCCGCTCACTGATACTAGGCCAATTATAGTAGGCTTTTCTTATTTTGATGCTTTCTTTGATCCTTTAGAAAGCCATCTTTTAAAAATCAGTTGATACCTTCCTGCTCTCAAAATGACATTTTTAATACTCTCATACATCTGAAAAAGGCAATAAACAACTGTTTTATTAATTAGGAAACTCCAAAAGAGAGAGTGTCATCTAGATTATTTTTTTTTTACCAACCTTGGTAATCTCTTGTCACCATTTCTTTCTGTGCCACAATCCCCACCCTATTTTTAAAATTATGCTCCCATCTAAGCTCCTTGGAACAAATAATTGCACACCTACCCATTGGATAGAAGTCTGTATCATTTTGATTTATGAGTCTTAATTCCTGGGCAGTTTTTTTAAAAATGTTACTCAGTACTATATTTTTAGTGGGTACTTGGTGACATTTTCAATTTTTACCATCTTATGGTCATTCTCAAAAGTGTATTTTCTATTTTTACAACTGTCTAACCATGCAAACTATTTTTCTGTCTCAAGCTGAGCTGTCAGATTGGATAAGACAGCAATACTTCCATCTAAGTTACAATATAATTCAGCCTGCCAAGCAGTAAAGGGATACATAATTTGTAGTGGGTATCTCAAATTGAAAGTAACTTTTTATACTGAATAGTAATAGCTTGTTTCTTTGAGAGATCTTTACCTATGGCCTAAATGTGGATCCGCAAACTCTTCTGGTCATCAACACTTTTATGAAGTTTCAGATTGTTCATCAATCACCAAACATTTATAAAATAATAATTTAAAATGATAAATACTGAATGAAAATAATTTAATAAATACAATTTTGACTAACAGTAGTATGAATAATAATAAGAAGAAAGTATGTATAATTGGCTGTGGGATTACCTGGGTATAGTACAATAGAAGACAAAGAATTGGAGAAGATCACCAAGTATCAAGATCTGGAAATCAAAGTTGAAAGATTATGGGACAAACTGGCCATGGTGGTCCCAGTGGTTTTGGCACACTGGGTGCCCTGCCAAAAAACCTTGGGTGGCACTTAGGCACTCTGAGGATTGGCAAAATTTCTATCTGTCAATTACAAAAGGCCACACTGCTTAGATCCGCACATATACTATATTGATGCATTACAACATCCTAGGTTCTTGGGAGGAACCAGATGCTTATAAAGGCCAAAACCAGCTGGCAGCTGTGATTTCACAATTTTGTGTATAAAACGAAAACCACAACAATAGTGAATAGAACTATTAGCCCTTAAGGACTGTTATTGACTACTTTGGAGAACCTTGCTGTAGAGAATTTCTTTACATCGGGGTTCTCCAAAGTGGTCAATCTTCAAACTCCGAAGTGGTCTATCTCAAAACTTGGGTAGATTTTTCAAATGGTAAAATAAGTTAAATCAATAGGATTTTTTTTATTATAATGATGACTATTAGAATTGAAGCTGCTTACTAGTTTTATAAAATATCTCTTACAGAATTCAAGAAGAGCGTGATGAAAGACATAAAACTAAAGGTAGATTAAGTCGTTTTGAGCCACCTCAGTCAGATTCAGATGGACAACGCCGTTCCAGTAAGTAATCATTATTGTATTACAGTATTGTAATCTACAAAAACCTGAAACTAAATAGACATCTGATCTTTCTTTTAGTGGATGCACCTTCAAGAAGAAATAGATCTTCAGGTGGTAATATAGTTTTACAAATTAATTATATGCTTAGTTAATTTAAAATGAATTCATTGAATTACATCATGTTTTCTTTGTTTTAGTACTGGATGATTATGCTCCAGGTTCACATGATGTTGGAGATCCAAGTACAACAAATTTGTATCTTGGAAACATTAATCCCCAGGTAATAATTAGAGCACTTAAAAACATTCATTGCTATGAACTCTCTACATAATTTTTCATATCATAAGTATGCAAATATTATGCATGGGTTTACCCATAATGCATCATATAAATATTTTGGAGAGGAAGGGAATTTTGATAATGATTTATATAAAAATCATCACTTGAATTAGTGGTCAAATAAAGATTTTAATCCAGATGTTGTTATTTCAGCTATATCTACTAAGTATGTATATCATGGCTGTTGTCATAGTTATATTGATGGGGCTTATTCATTATACAGGCATGTATGTGTGTGACCAGGCCTGTCCATTATAGCAGCCATTTTCTAAATAGGCAGCTTTCCCAATTGCTTCTAAGAATTGAAACTCCAACCCCAAAGCTATTGAGCACTATTGGATTATGAACTATGTTTTATTGTTGTGAGAACAAATCATTAGGGCATTTCTGGATCTTGTGATGTTTTTATCATACCATTCTATTAATTTTTTTCCTGTTGTACCTACAGAATTCAGGAGATGCACTTTCTTTTGAGAAATACCTCCTTCTCTTTTCTGTTTCTAGATGAATGAAGAGATGTTATGCCAAGAATTTGGACGTTTTGGGCCTTTGGCAAGTGTGAAAATTATGTGGCCAAGGACTGATGAAGAAAGAGCAAGAGAAAGAAATTGTGGATTTGTTGCCTTCATGAATAGGAGAGATGCTGAACGTGCACTAAAGAATTTAAATGGTACTAAAGGATTGAAATTAATTGCCTATATAAGAAATCAGAGGAACATTGAGCAAAGCAAAGTTTCCAGTGAAAATCATTGTGTGGGGAAGGTTTACTTACTTACTTATCTCTGCTTTGTTATGAAAATTTTAACTAAAGATTTTCCTTACCTTTTAAGAATTTTGAAGTTAAGAAATTAGTAAGTAATCAGGTAAATTAATTGATCAGATTGCCTGCTATGTTTATATAACTGGGTTTTTCCCTTAGAATAATTTATTACATTTTTAGTTTCTTATTCTTATTTCTACTTATTTGGAAAAAAAATGCCGATTCCAGATTTAGCTCTAATAATAGTATTTGGATGATTTGAAATCCAGATAGTGCAATCATGTAATTGTGTGCAATTGTGTTGACTTTGTCAACAAAGTCCTATGTCCATTTTTACATTCGATAAAATATCTTGAGATGAGAACTGATTTTTGGAAGTTGCAGTGTTTAATTGCTACAAGTAGACCTTGACTTACAACAGTTCATTTAGTGACCGTTCAAAGTTACAATGGCACTGAAAAGAGTGACTTATAACCATTTTTCATACTTTTGACCATTGCAGCATCCCCATGGTCACATGATCAAAATTCAGATGCTTGGCAATGGATTCATATTTATGATGGTTTTAGTATCCCAGGGTCATGTGATCAGCTTTTGCAGCCTTCTGATGAGCAAAGTCAATGGGGAATCCAGATTCAGTTAACTGTTACTAATTTAACAAATGCAATGATTCACTTAAAAACTGTGGCAAGAAAATTCATAAAATGGGACAAACTCGTTTAACAAATGTTTCACTTAGCAACATAAATTTTGGGCTCAATTTTGGTCGTAACTTGGGCACTACCTGTACAGTATCCTTAGTCAGACATCTTTAAAAACTAAGACTGAATTTAATGCAGTTTATTTCTGTGGCATGATATATATGTTAGACAACCGTGAGCATCTATACGAGAACCTATTTTCATTGAAACACTGATAATGCAGTTTCTAAATCAGTGCAATTCTTCCCCAGGCAAGATGATCATGTCTTTTGAAATGAAATTAGGCTGGGGCAAAGCTGTTCCTATTCCTCCTCATCCTATATATATTCCTCCTTCAATGATGGAACATACCCTTCCACCACCTCCTTCGGGTCTGCCATTTAATGCTCAGCCCAGAGAGAGACTGAAGAATCCTAATGCTCCAATGTTGCCACCACCTAAAAACAAAGAAGATTTTGAGAAGGTAAAACATTACTCAGGGCCGTATCACCTTCTGTATGATAGTATTTGTAACTCTGTGATAGAATTTGCTAATTGTTCCCTGCCTTAGTTTAAGGAGCCTCATTCCCTTGTCATGTTTGGGCTACATAATTGGGCTTTGTTTTTAATTGCACTTTTAAATCTGGCCACCACGTGTTTTCCCCCTCCACGCTCCCTGGTTTTTTTCTCTTCTGTCCCCCTTTTGTTAGCTGCCAGATTTGCAGTCTCTAAATTAATCTTTTTAAAGGCTACATTTAAATTCAGCCAGATTGATTAATTAGGATGAGCTCACATGTTTCTATGTAAAAAGCTATTTCAGACATTAAATCAGTAGCTGAAAATAACTCAGGATAGTTAAAGGATTTTTTAAAAAAAACAAATGGTAAGTAACTCTTAAACACAAGTGATATCACATTGTTTTAATACTTTCATGAAGTTTCTTAGGTTTGAAAGGGTTGAGAACTAATGGCCAGTACAAATACAACAAATAAGCTATAGATTGCTTCCTTTTTTTAATCTTGTTGCCTTTCTCGGGCAAGTTTTTGGTTTTGGACTGCAAAATTTTAGTGCTGGCTTTAACATAGTTAAGCGTTACTTGGGCAGTGACAATAATTGTGGTGAAAACCTCTCAGACTGTTCCTGGTCGCATTCTCTAAATCCTGGCTTCCTAGCAGGATTCAAAATCTGGTAAGCCACAGCCTTGGTTATCTTAAACTATTGCCACTCTCAGTGTGATTCTTAACTGTGGTTAAAAACAGTAGGGCTATCAAATCCGCTGAAAAAGCTCCTTTGGAACACATGGGAGCTATATGAAGCCTCTCTTTCCCAATCATCAAAGTGCCACACGTTTTTTCAGTCTCATGCAACTCTTTTGTAAGCAGTTCCCAGCTGTTTTTCTGGCTGTGCATGCACTTCTTTGATGATTCAAAAAGATGTGATTTGTATGGACTCCCACATATTCCAAATCACCACTTTCAAAAGATTTAAACAGTTGTAAAAACCAACAATAAAAGCTGGGAGAAGTCAGTCTCCAGAAAGGAGGGAATGGAACATTAGAGTATTTAATACCATACCCTGATCACATAAAACATGGTGGAAACACCACAAATGTTAGCTTGCATAGGACTAACTTAGTAAATAGAAAATATGATTCCATTTTCTGTATATGCCTTCATCTGGCAAGCCCCTTCATATGCATGTGGTGGGTTTGTCTATGTACATTGAGGCTTTTATTTTTTAAAAATAGCTTTTCTATGCTGCATGTGTAGCTTGTTTCACAAGATTTTAAAAATAGCAATTGATGCAGTAAAAGGGAAACTGCTATTGAGAAAAGTAAAAGCCCTACTCTACACATGGATATCTGTGCCTAATTCTTTGGGCTGTTATCAGTTTAGTATCTATTCAGTGCATTGATGTACATTCTATTTGGAATGTCCTTTGCAATTGGTGAACTTTTTGTGGTTCACCACACACAATAATTTGCTATGTAATTGCATAGTCTATAACTGCAGCAGTGATTGCCTGCAAACATGTGATAGATGTGTAGTATTTTCAATGCATATGTATTTTTTGCTTGTTACTTGTTAACAATACTCACATATTCTATGTTTATTATCTGATGTGACTTCATATACAGACTCTGTCGCAAGCCATAGTCAAAGTGGTTATCCCAACAGAAAGGTACATGTTTTTCTTTATTATTACTGATCTAAATATAGCGACTATCCCATTTGGAATTTTATATAAATTGTGATGTTGAGGAAAAGTTTAGTCTTGACTGAGCAATGGTTGCTTTGTAGATGTGAGAACGTTAAGGTTTACTATCTATATTAAACTGACTTTTACTAGTATTTCAGTTCAGTTGTAGGATTAAATGGAATGAAGCTGGAATTATTTTAGTAGATGGCTACAAAGAAAGCACAGTTTTATTCAACTTTAGCACGTAAAAATGTTTTAGCTTGTACCTTTCATTGTGTCTGGATAGCATACAGGACCATATTACTGTGAGCAGTCAACTATAAAACAGATCTAAAGTTGTCATGTGAAAAGGTGGACTCTCGGATGTCAGTAAAAATCAGTGGTTTTAGGCTTGCCTATTAGTTTAGGATACATTTATTTCATCAGCATGGGGATATTGAGTAGATTTTAAGTATATCCAGAATTACAGTAATATACCATCTTTGTTATGGGTTATCATGGTTTTGATCTTGACTCATTGCTTGACTTGTATAATTGGGGTTTGGATGACAGATGTTTTCTGTCATCTTCTGAAAGCTTTAGCATAGTAATTCATAATTGCTTTATCTTTCTCTAAATTAAGTGGTGAGAGTATTAGGCGTATCTAAGTAGGGCAGTTATAATTTTTATAATCAGGATATAATTTAGCCTAACGTAATTTAGGGCCAAAGGTGTACAGCATATATCGGGCAAATCCTTGCTCAGCCAAGCATAAAGCTCTTCTGAAACATAGCAACACAAACACTTGTTTAAAATAAACGAGCACCAAAGATTTCCAAATTCTCTTTGACATTGGCCTTGGTGAACAACACCAGCTGAACTGTCTGCGGCAGCGGGGGACCAGGAAAACATCATGGGATGGATTGGGAAAGTATACAGTTTTTGACCAGACATTGGTACGATCAGCTCCAATTAATGTGGTTTTATTATAACTGAAAGACTTCTTTTTGTTGGCCAAATTAATGTTTTACAAACTATTATCCTTTTGTTTTATGTTGTTTTTTATCATAAACATTCATAATGTAACCAGGCTATACGTTTTGAAGACAGAAATGCAAGCATCTTTTCCATGATGCTTTTTTTTTTTAAAGAGGAGAGCAATTTTCAGTGCTGAAGAGTTATGTGATATGACTTACGAGAGCCAGGAGAATGTGTTTGCAAATGTTTCCTTATTTTTGTTGTTGTTTAGGATTGAAAACAAAACCTGTTTCAGAAAAAGAATGTTCTAGTTTTGCTCACTGCAGCATTTTAAGAGTCCAATGTTGGAAAATACTTCTCTGTATATCAATAAATATATTTGTGAAACCCCTATTTAGAAACCTGTTGCAGTGGATGAGAATTCCTGTTGTATTAAACCATTTTATGTCATTTGTGCAATAGTGTCATTACACCAATGAAATAAAATGATTACTGTAATGACATCATGTGAATGATGCAGATTCTAATTAACAGACAATTGTAAATAACAACTGATTCCCCCCCCCCCCCCCCAATTCAGTCTGTTAAATTGACGTTTCACTTTATTGTTGAATTAAAATGGTTTTGATGTTTCAACATACTGACAATATGTTTTGGAAGTAGTGAAGAGAGAAAGATAAGCCCACCGAGTTCTCCTGTGTCATTATTTAGGGTTGTAAATTCAGTGGGCTTAAAAGAAGAGGAGGAAAATTTACCTTTGGAATTCATGAATTTGTTCATGCTGCTTATTTTCATTGTGCTTCTTTGCATTATTTATAGACTGCATTCTGTCAAGATGTCCTGGCGTAAAAATAGGAAAAGTTAAAAAAAAAAAGTAAAAATATCTTAAGATAAAATGCAGGAATAAAACATCTTCAGTTAAGACAATCAGGTTTAAAAAGAAATAAAATAACACATTTTGAGAGTTAGGATCAAACTAAAATAATTCTGCACCTCTTTTCTTTTGATGGAGAAGACATTCTTCAAAAAGAATGTTACCACTAAAATGTTTTTTCTTTTACTTGTGCAACCTGTCATGTCTCATTGGCAGGAAAGGAGAGCTTTAGGTGATTTCATATGTAAGATAAGTAGTCCATGAAGTACCAAGAACTATAATCTTAAAATTCAGAATCTGAAATTAAATTTGCAGAACCATTTTAAAATACAATTTCCATGTGATCAAATAATTCCTCTTAGACTTCTGCAGTGACTAAAATGATAATTATTTGTATATTATGAGCATTAATTTGAAGGATGATGATATGAAATTAAGAAATAAGTAGTAGATAACACATTAAAGGCTACTTTTAGTAATGTTAATTTTTAATTGTATAAGGTTAGACATAGTTATAATTAAAACAGGAATTTTTTTTCCGTTCAGTGTTTGTATTATAAGCTAAAAACAAATGTGCATTTTCTCTGGTTCTTGATGTCAAATTTTATGCACCCTTGAAATTCCCGAAACCCTAAGCTTATAAATTTGGGGTTTATACTTCATTTAGTAGTTACAAAATCCTTTTGAATGTGCCAGAGAAGCAATATTCTTTCAGTTTGGTGCATGTAATACAAGAATGAAATTGGGGTGTCTAAATGGGAATGAGGAGCTTTTATTGTTCTACTACCTCTTATATGCTATGAAACTCACCTTTGTATACAACTAAGCACCCAACAAAGTAAGCTCTTTTTTATGTATGAGGACATATTGGCATAGATTTTTCGTACTTTTATTTAGTATCTTTCCTTTATAAGATCAGGAACTTATTTTTAACTCTGAAAAGTATATGCTACAGTCTACCTAAGTAGCCTACGATATTACTTTTTTTAAAAAAATGCTAAAATAATACTAAGTAGCTATATGTATCTCCTACTTGCAGTTCTCCAAATTGGGGTTAATGGAACTGCTTCCTAAAATAAATTAACTTAAATAAGTTCACAGGAGAAAAGTACCTTCCTCATTTATGTCTCTCTTAAAAGAGAAGTATGTATGTATGTATGTGGGAAAGAGTTGCTGGTGGAAAGAGAAATTGACCAGCCTGGTTTTAGCTGATTTTCTACTTACCCAGGATTTTTTTCCACCTTGCCATCTTTGGTTGAAGAAAGCTCCTTGATCTTCCAGAGTTAGTTTTGGAAGTTTAGTGGTAATGAAAATCTTTTCCTTCTGTGACCTTCTTAATGTTAACTTATCTTTGGATTCAAGCAACTTGCTGAAAATCTGAGAAATCCCCAAATAATAATCTCTAAATTGAATTGTAGTTTTTCTTTTTTTTCTAATGTGTAGCTTTATCTCTATTAGTGCATTTTGAAATGCTCAATAATGAACACTTCGAATTTCTTAAGTTGTATTCAATAAAGAATAATAAGCATATAGCGTATTCAGAGTTTTGTGAGTCAGGTTAACACTAATGACAGCTTTCTTTTCATCAATTCTTAAATTTTCTGGAAAAAACTTACTCCCTAATGTTGTATTTGTTAAAAAATACATTTATATCATGGTCTTATAGGGAGTTCCAGGTGATTCAAGAAGCTGTCAATATAGCTGTCAAAATATTGCAGAAACCAGAATTCCTTGGCTATTCGCAGCCTACACCACTCTGTATTTGTGTTGCTCACATTTATACATAATCAAACAACAGGATTTTTAACCAATATTTTCATTTTTACTGGAGTCAAATACAAAGTCTTATCAAATGTTACGAATGTAATTTTGATCATATTGATTTCTATAAAGAAATAGTTAATATGCTATCTTTTATTGCATGTCATGAGTTGTATTCATATTTATTTATAAGAATTATGAATTACTTCACTCCAGAGGCTCTAAGCATACAAAATAATACAGTTGTCTCAGGTAAAAATAAAGAACCAGTGAGATCTTGTACTGAACAAATAATCTAGGAGTTGTAGGATTTCTTTATACTCATGATAATATTGAAGGCCATTGTCCAAATTTATTTTTGATTATGTAAGGATAGAATAATTGTATAATTTAAGAATTTGGAGCAACGTTCTTAACTATACAGCAAAAATAAACTTTTTTCATTTATAAATGCCTTAGGTGGTACATAGCTTGCATAATGTTAGGTATGAATCAATTTTCCTTTAACTGTGTTGTTGTTGCAGGAACTTGCTTGCATTAATACATCGAATGATAGAATTTGTGGTACGTGAAGGACCTATGTTTGAAGCCATGATCATGAATAGAGAAATCAATAATCCAATGTTCAGGTATTTAATATTTTCATTAGTTCTGTTGGATATTATAGATTATATAATTGTTGAATTGAATTTGTTACGTAGAAAGTATTGTATTAACAGTTACTTTTTGTTTTGTTTCGATTTTGAAATTTTACAATACTTTTTGCCTTACTTTTAGGATGTCTCATTTTTCTTTGCAATTACTGTATTTTTCGGAGTATAAGATGCATCTTTTCCCCCCCTAAAACAGGGTGGAAATGTTGGTGCATCTTATACACCGAATACAGCCATTTTTGGCCTCCCGAAGCCCTGTCTCGCTTGTTCCATTTTTGCAAAAAACAAGCCTGTTTTTGCAAAAAAAAACGGGGCGCGCAGAGGGTTTGGGAGGATTGCAGAGTGCTCCTGGGGGCCGGGCAGGGCAAAAATACCCCCGTTTTTGCAAAAAATGGGGCATGCAGAGGGTTTGGGAGGTGTGCAGAGTGCTCCTGGGGGCTGGGGAGGATAAAAACTTTTTTTTCCTTACTTACTTCTTCGAAATCTTGGTGCGTCTTATACACCAGTATAAGTCAAAAGAATACGATATTTATTTTGATTCTACTCTGCTTTTTGTTTAGATTTTTATTTGAGAATCAGACTCCAGCTCATGTGTACTACAGATGGAAGCTTTATTCAATTCTACAGGTAGGAAATGTTTTTACAACTATTTTAGCATTATAAGTTTAACTCGGCTTGCTGGACGACTGGGGGCTTAAAAAGAAGATCTTAGAAAACTGGAAGATCTTAGAAAATTGGAAATACTTTTTTGCAGGTCCAGCACTTGTTTTACCTTATTTAAAATGTTTGTTCTTATTTGTTAGGGTGATGCTCCAACCAAATGGAGGACTGAAGACTTTCGCATGTTTAAAAATGGTTCCTTTTGGAGGCCACCCCCTTTAAATCCATATCTCCATGGGATGTCTGAAGAACAGGAACCTGAAGCATTTGTGGAAGAGCCAAGCAAGAAGGGTGCACTTAAGGAGGAGTAAGCATCTTTAAAGAGCCTAATGTACCTAATTTTTCTCTAGACCTAAAACAGACCATCTACAATATTCCCCCATATTTAGTAATACCCAATATTCAAATTCCATTATAAGAAGATCTAATTGTATGTTTTCTTTTTGGAGCAGCATTTCATAATCCCTTAATCAACTTTTTTGGTTGCTGACTAAAGATGAAAGAATATGTTCTTAGTTTCAGTAAAACCAATCTAATTCCAGATTATTTTTAGTTACTTCGATTCTGAAATATAATATACACAACTCATTTATAAATATAAAGGAAAAGATGTTGCTAAGTGTTCTAAAAATTTGAAACTGAAATTTTAGACAGAGGGACAAATTAGAGGAAATCCTGCGTGGGTT
The DNA here is from genome assembly GCA_012654045.1 of Ptyas mucosa. NCBI lineage: Eukaryota > Metazoa > Chordata > Lepidosauria > Squamata > Colubridae > Ptyas > Ptyas mucosa. Next base: position 20,935,017 of record WNWU01000019.1, on the reverse strand, counting down.
AACACCGCGTAAGAATGATATTGGAGATGCAATGGTTTTCTGTCTTAATAATGCTGAGGCTGCTGAAGAAATAGTGGACTGTATTGCAGAGTCATTATCCATCTTGAAAACGCCACTCCCTAAAAAGGTATGTTTGATCTCTACGTGATTTTAATTCTCAGTGACATTGAATTGGTATTTATTTAATAACCGCAAAAGGACAATTAACATCTTTTACTAAATCAATATTTTCTTGATTCAATGCTAAAATCTGTTAATGGCCATAACCATACTATTCTAATACAAATTTCAGTCCATTTCCTTTTCAGGAAATAACATCACTAATAATTTTTAAAGTTATATTATTATTTAATTATTCCAGTGTAGAAAAAATTCTGATAGTTTGGTATATTTGAACAGCACTTGATACATTACATTTTTTAGAAAATGATTTTTTTAAAAGTTATCTATTGTATTTGTATCGTTTTATACTCCTGTTAATGGGGTAAAATGTTTCTTTTTTAATACAAACGAAATTAGCAGTAGTTAACTTAATTCTATATTTTTTATAGATTGCAAGATTATATTTGGTTTCTGATGTGTTGTACAATTCTTCTGCAAAAGTTGCCAATGCTTCATATTACAGAAAATTGTAAGTATAAAGTTTTAAACTCTTTTGAAAAAAAATACTACTTGTGGGCTTTAAAATTTGCATATACTATTTGGTTGCTCTATATTGATACTTAACATGAACTGCAGGAATTGCCGCATTTGCAAAAAAAAAAAAAAAGTGCACTGTATTTTGACCAAAGCAGCATTTGTGTCTTTTGATTTTTTCCTCTGGTCAGTTTAATTTTTCTGTTGTAATTTGCAGTTAGAGATAGCTAAAGAATCTTGTTTTACTATTCTGTTTTCTACATGTATACGTGTACATAGAATATATTTTTAATGATGGATTGAAATACAGTTATAAAGCAACTATTATCAGGGTTCCAACTAATAGATCCACTGCATCTGACTATTATATTCTAGAGTCTTAAAACCAATTCATAACTTGACACCATTTTCCAACTAGGTGTTCAGAGTTTTTTTGCGTGGAAACGTGGGGAAATATTTATGTAATTCTTCATTAGGTTGGTTGACTTTCACAGTGCAGTTCTTTATACTATAAAATGTCTAACATATGAAAACTGTCTTTTCAGTTTTGAGACAAAGCTTTGTCAGATATATTCTGATCTGAATGCTACCTACCGAACAATACAAGGCCATTTACAGTCTGAAAACTTTAAGGTATGTGCATGGTTATTGTTGACATGACACGAGCAGAATACCTCAGTATTTATATAGTTAATAAATTTTCAAGGAAGAAATAAAATATATTCAATGTGGCCTACACATACAATAAAATACCAAATACATAAATGGCAAAATAAACATAGGCATTTGTGTATCATCATTTAAAATATTAGGTGAAAATTATCTTCGCCAGTAACCAAAACATTAATATTGTTGATGCCAGGGCAAACTCTCTTCCGAGAGAAATTTGTAAGGAGACTGCCATAAATGTGAATTCTCTCATTAGAAATTTAGATTATAACCTGCTTGAGAAATAAGTATAAGAGATAAAGACTAGATAAAGAATAAGAATTTTAGCAGATTTGAAAAGGCAGTGGCTTTCTCCAGAAAAATGTTCTAATTAGTTCTAACTTAGTTCTAATTCTGAGGATCTATTTTATACCAATTATTGCTAGCCGTGATGGTATAATAGTTAGAATACAGTATTGCAGATAACTTGTTCCACTGCCAAGCGTTTGGTCATCATCGGCTTAAGGTTGACTCAGCCTTCCATCCTTACAAAGTTGGTAAAATGAGGACCCAGATTGTTGGGAGCAATATGCTGATTTTGTAAACCACTTAGAGAGTACTACAAAGCAAAGCACTATGAAGCAGTATGTAAGTCTAAATGCTATTGCTATTTTCAATTTTCCTAAATTAGTTTTGCTTTGACCTCAAACTGATTATTAAATAAGCAATTTACATACACAAAATTACAGCACTTCAGTGGTCTGAATTGATGCTTTCATATTAGATGAGAGGAAAGATATAAAGTATTCTCTACACCAAGCTGAATTTAACTCTCTTTTTTTTTTAATGTTCTCTATTGAAAAAGACATTGAAACTACAAATAGTACAATCAGCATCTCATGGTTTATCGTTGTTTTCCAGTCACAATTAGCAAATCCATCAAGGCAGGAGTGACTGTGCTGTAAAGGCACATGCTAAATAGATGTATAGCCTTGTATTTATTGTTAAAGTTCTTCTCAATACAAATGACTAGCATTGTTTACTACTTTTAGCAACGGGTAATGACATGCTTCAGAGCATGGGAAGACTGGGCGATTTATCCAGAACCATTTTTGATCAAACTACAGAATATTTTCTTGGGGCTTGTAAATATTATTGAAGAAAAAGAAACAGAGGTAAGTATGAGATAAGACCATTATTGATACTATTGATCTGGAAGCAAACGAGAACCTTAAAGGTAAAGGTAAGGAAGAGATTTTGGCAGAGGTTTGTACTAGGACTTTAGAATATGAAGGCTTCTATCGGTTCCCAGTTGAAACTCCCCGTTGATTTGAGGTTGCATAAACACATATTTTTCTGTTTATGAATGTTAACATTGTCCATACCTTTGCCTTTGAACTAGCTCATTTACCTGTTACGTATTGGAAATTGCTTGGAACCTGAAGCACGTGCATTGCCTCTTTATCAGTTTTCAGGTGTGTGTTTGGATGTGAGAGGGAGAGAGAATTCTAAAATATCTGAATGTTTGAAATCAGCCTCTCACCTCTTCCATATTATGGGTGCAGTTAGAAAATTAGGATCTTTAAGAGACAGTGTTATGTAGGCATTTGTCTTAGCATTGTCCTAAATATATAGAACTTGCTTCAAGAGTTGTTAGAGCCAAGATTTTTTTGGTCTTATAGTCCTGCTGTTTCTTATGGGTACAAAGAGGAACAGTTTGAAGATTGAATTAAAAGTTGTTTCATTTTGTAATTAAAGTGGAAGATACAAAATATTATGTGATGCTTAAAATGATTGAATTTCTCTTACCACGAATATATTAGTTGCTGTTTATATTGTAAATACATGGGTAAAGTGTGAAATATAGGAGATGGTCTAATACGTTTTTCTGATGTAAATTACAGATACTTAAAAGTATCTGCTATTTAATCTTGTGTGTCTAAGAAAAATTGTAATCATAATACTTTCTGGGAATTTAAAACTGCACGAATATGAACTAGCTTTGCACAGTGAGGATTAGATTATTCTGTATTAGAGGTTGTACTCACTTGCACTGCATGTATGGCATCAGAGTAAAGTGTATATTCATGTGTATCTATTTGTAAAATTCACTCATTTCTTCCTTGAGTTTCTTGAGTTGATTTGGGATTTATAGTGCAGTTGTTTTGAAGGGTAGGCACAGAAATTGGTTTTTTTCTGTATGGTAAATGAGAAATTGCTTTACATATGAACTGGCACAAATTAACAGACTTATGTAAGGGTTTTGAACTAAAGCCACAAGCTGAAAAAATCCTATGTGATGAAATAAAGAAGTAAAGACTTGAGAAAATACTTTGATTATATTTATCTCAGTGTATGTTTTATTCTCAGGAAGTACCTGATGATCTTGATGGAGCTCCTATTGAAGAAGAACTTGATGGTGCTCCACTAGAAGATATGGATGGAATTCCTATTGATGTTGCTCCAATCGATGATCTTGATGGAATCCCTATTAAATCAATTGATGATGATCTTGATGGAGTACCTTGTAAGGAATGTTCTAATTTAGCACATAGTTAGAAGCATACGTCTTATTATAAAATTATATGCAAATGAAATACATAATATTTTCTAATTACAATATTTATTAGATTCAATTTTAATGCAGATAATTGTTGTTAGTTGCAAAGTCATGTCCGACCCATCGCAACCCCATGGACAATATTCCTCCAGGCCTTCCTGTCCTCTACCATCCTCTGGAATCCATTTAAGCTCACACCTACTGCTTCAGTGACTCCATCTAGCCACCTCATTCTTTGTCGTCTCTTTCTTCTTTTGCCCTCAATCTTTCCCAGCATTTCGTTCTTCTCCAGTGAGTCCTTCCTTTTCATTATGAGGCCAAAGTTTTTGAGTTTCATTTTCAGGATCTGGCCTTCTAAAGAGCAGTCAGGGTTGACCTTCTCTAGGACTGACCAGTTTGATTGCTTTGCAGTCCAAGAGTCTCGCAAGGAGTCTTCTCCTTCACCATAGTTCAAAGGCGTCAATTTTTTGGTGCTCAGCCTTTTTTTCACAGCCATACATTGCAACTGGGAAAACCATAGCCTTGACTATACATACTTTTGTTGGCAGAAGATGTCTCTGCTTTTTAGTATGCTGTCTAGATTTGTCATAGCTTTCCTTCCCAGGAGCAAATCAATATAGTAAATAACATAGTTACTCTGGAGAAAGATGTGGAATTACATTTTGAAAGCATATGAACATTTATCTAATGTAAAATAATATATGTTTTAAGATCTGCCAAGATTTACTAACATTTCAGTTCTTGCAAATACCTGGATTTAAATTCAGAGTAGATTTGGATGTAAAAATTGGACATACAGGCCTTTTTAGGTATTATAATATTTATCTGTGAAAAGAGAGCTAATGGACTTTTTAGTTGACATATTTTTATATGAAATTTCTATACTTCGGATGAATTCTGCCTGAATTTTCAGAATTTTGAATATGCATGGTGAGATGAAGTTTATCCAGGCAGAAAACCGCCTTGGTATATTAGATCAGGGGTCTTCAATCCCCAGCCTGGGGCCCGAGTACCGGGCAGCGGCCTGTTCGGAACAGGGCCGCAGAAGCAATGGGCGAGTGCAGACAGCTCCACTTGCACAAACAGTAGGTGAGCACATACATGAAGCTCCATATATGTGAGCAATGGGTGCACATGCGCCTTGCCTATGCAAATAGAGCTGCATGCACACACGCTCCCCCCTGCTTGCGCAAAACCATCCCCCCCCCCCCCCCGGCGTTCCACAAAGCCAAAAAGGTTGGAGACTACAGTTTTATATCATCTGTCTGAATTCCATCCTTCAGACCCCAGATTTTTCTTTGGATGATTGAGAGTTCCTCCAGAACTGTTTTTGGCAGTGTACTGAATTACAGGGAGAAGGCAAACTAAGAGAGTTTCTTTTGCGGGAGTAGAAGTTTGTGTCATGCCTGGAAGCCATATTACCTGTCTGCCTTGAGGATCCAGGCCTGCCACAATCATACCATGGGAAGTTGGGAGAGGGGATTGCATGAGTAAAGTAGAGATAGCCATAACAAACTTCTCTAAGAGAAGTTCAAGGCCATGGTGTCCAGCAGCTGTGCAAAGAAGAAATTGGAGGATGTCTTTTGTTCGGGAAAGAACTGATTGGAGCTGTGTAGACGTGTGGGAGATGTGGGCAAGATCTTGAATTTCCTTGTGGGTGAGGAAAACCCGGAAGCTTTCAGATTTGGGTTTTCCCAGATGTGCCAATATGACATCCCTAATAAATTTGCCGAACTTCAAGCCTCGGAGTTTGATTTTGTTGGGGGTGTTACTTGGAACCCTGACAGTTTGCTTGTAGAACATTTAATGCAACTTACCAGGGGATCAATTCTATTGAACAAGTTGGGGCATACTTTTCACTAAATATGCTTATAGATTTCTTCTGCCTTTCAGGGTAATCTGGGAAACATTAAACTTTTTAAATTTGGATTTTCTTATTGAAGTGCTCTAAAATAGAGCATCCTTAGGGTTGTATTACATCATGTTTTGCGTAATTCTTTTATTCAATAGTGGATGGATCTGAAGAATCTAAAAAGAATGAGCCAATATTTAAAGTTGCCCCTTCAAAATGGGAAGCAGTTGACGAGGCTGCGCTTGAAGCTCAAGGTTAGTTTCTTTTGTTTACTGGTATTATTAAATATTTTCAGCATTTTATGCTTAATATTAATAAAATAGTACGCAGATACCACATACTCTGAGTTAGTGCCATTAAATAAAAATTTAGGAAGTTACAAGAATTTAGAATATCTACAAATTTCTCTTAAAATGCTTATATATTGACATTTTAATATAATAATTAATTGTCATCCTAGCGGTAACAACATCTAAATGGGAGCTGTTTGACCAGCATGAGGAATCAGAGGAAGAAGAAAATCAGAAGTAAGACCATTTTTCCCTAGTTACTCTACCTTAAGCATAATAAATGGAATAAAAATGTTTTGTGATTTTCATAAAACAATAGAGTTGCTTGGTTACTTCTGGAGCCTATATAAGAGATAGTAGTAGAATCTACATATTTCCTCCAATATAAAAATATTGAGGGAGGAAGGAGGAAACAAAGAATATCTTATGCAATATCTATTGCAACTTTCACATCTCCTAATTGAAGCAAAATTAGCAAAACTTTCAATTCAGGTACACATGCCAGAATTCATGCAAACATAAATACATTTTTTTTCCAAAAGAAATTTTGATTGCATTAACAAAGTAAAGGTTGAATGAATTGTGTCCCAAAGTGGCCATTCTGAAAGGGCAGTAATAGATTAATAAATATAAGGGGTGCACACATCATGTTGTCTTGAAACAGGTTTCATCTTCTAAGATGAAGGGATCTTTTCACTGTACATTTGGGAAGAATCTCTCTTTCTAGAAAAGGGAGAAAGACTGACTCTTCAGAGTATGCTTTCTGGATATATTTCTTAGGCTTTCTTAGGTTTCAGCATTATACTGTACATTCGTTCACCAAGCTCACAACATGCCTCTGAGTTCGCTTTAAATATGAAGAGTCAATAGGTATAAGATTTTAACACCTTTCATTATCAGCATTATAGTGGATGCTCTTGGATTTTAGGAAATTTAGACAGGATTTCAATATCACTGATAGCTCCTAAAAAGTTGCCTAATAGAATGATAAATTGAAAACACATCTAGGTTAAAGTTAAAATAGAGCCTTGAATTATTAAAAAGTCACATGTGCATAATAGTAACTTTAGAATCTGAATGAATTATACATACAGAATTATTTTGATGTTTACAGCCCAGAATCCCCTCTGAATTATCTGAATAATTTTAGGCTGTATAAAATTCTTCTCAAGATGCTCTAGCCTCTGTTTCTCAAAATTTTCAACCCTCTGTGACCGTATGGGGTATATGTATTTCTATCCATTCCCACCACTATCACATAACTATAATGAGATTAGGCAGAAAGATATTCAACAGGCTTCATGGTTAAGTGGGGATTACAACCCTTAGTTCAGTTCTCCATTCTTAGTCCAGGTTTCTGCCACTGTACAACATCTTCAGTTCCTCTTATATTTTAAATAGTTGACATCACAATGTTCTGATTAAGTCCTATTTCCCGCTCCTTAAATACTGTGACTTATTCTAGGTCTCCTGGGGCAAAACTTTGATATTATGCTATTATACCGTATTGCATTTAAAATGTTTGGATTTATAATCTTAACGGATTTTATATGTAATAAGATTTACTTTTTATGCTGTCTTTAGGTATGAAGAAGAAACATAAAAATACTTTGTTTTCCTTTTCCTTTCCTTCCCCTTAACTATATATATATTTTAGTTTTTAAAATTGCATATAGATTGTATAATTGAAATACAAAGTGATAGGAAGTACGTCTTTTTGGAGTCCCATTATGCTCTTATTTTATGATAAATAATTTCTTAGGAAGTGCTGTCCGTTGCAAACTTTTCTATTATGAATAAATTAAGAGACTCATTGTGTTATTTCTCTTATTTTAAAGCCAAGAAGAAGAAAGTGAAGATGAGGAGGATACTCAAAGTTCTAAATCTGAAGAGCACCACCTTTATTCCAATCCTATTAGAGAAGAAATACCTGATTCAAAGTCGTCAAGCAAATTCTCAGAAATGAGTGAGGAAAAGCGTGCCAAACTCAGAGAAATTGAGGTATGTTTGTGAAAACAGTGATGCAAACATAATTTGTGTAAATGTTGATAAATGAAATCATGTGATCAGCAAAATGATTTAACAATGAAAATAGTGCTTCCTCTTTCTGACAGTTGATTTGAAGCCTTTAGTCCTTTAGAAAGGTTATTTATAGATATGTTCATTTAAAATTTTTGAAAAGATTTATAATTAAACTTTTTAAAAGACCCAATAGATACTGTTCAATTATTTGGATATTATCCCCTTAAAGTTAAAATATGTACTATTTTTTAATAGAATTAATATTTAAAAATTAGATCTCCAGGTACATCCACTCAAATCTGAAGTGAACAGGATTTTTTAAAACTTGCTAGCAAATGGGAAAAACCATTGAATAAAGAAATGCTTTAATCATAATCATTAAAGTATTATAGGTTAATTAAAGTAGCTTCTGAGATTATTTTAAATATTCCTTCAAATGTATGCCTAAATATGCTTTTTAACTAAAAATGTCAATTGAGTAATTTAATTCTATTGTGTAGTATATAATAGAATTTTGACCCTTGTTTTCTTATAGGTCTTTATTAAACATTTAAAAGTGCATCCAAAACTAGTTGAGAATTGGGTAGTTATAAATGATTATTTTCTTCTCTTTAAAACACTAGCTATTTTTAGGTATAGTATAAATTAACCCTAACTTTATATAAATGAGTCTTAGGTTGTGTACATTGTGCTCCTTATCTGATATGAACATAGGGAGAGAAGTACACTAAGAGACACTCATATACAGTCATGGCCGTAAATGTCGGCACCCCTGAAACTTTTCCAGAAAATGAAGAATTTCTCACAGAAAAGTATTGCAGTAACACATGTTTTGCTATACACATGTTTATTCCCTTTGAGTGTATTGGAACAAAAGGAAAAGGAAAAAAAAGCAAATTGGACGTAATGTCACACAAAACTCCAAAAATGGGCTGGACAAAATCATTGGCACCCTTTCAAAATTGTGGATAAATAAGATTGTTTCAAGCATGTGGTGCTCCTTTAAACTCATCTGGGGCAAGTAACAGGTGTGGGCAATATAAAACTCACACCTGAAAGCAGATAAAAAGGAGAGAAGTTCACTTAGTCTTTGCATTGTGTGTCTGTGTGTGCCTCACTAAGCATGGACAACAGAAAGAGGAGAAGAGAACTGTCTGAGGGCTTGAGAACCAAAATTGTGGAAAAATATCACCAATCTTAAGGTTACAAGTCCGTCTCCAGAGATCTAGATTTGCCTTTGTCCACAGTGTGCAACATTATCAAGAAGTTTGCAACCCATGGCACTGTAGCTAATCTCCCTGGGCGTGGATGGAAGAGAAAAATTGATGAAAGATGCCAACACAGGATAGTCCAGATGGTGGATAAGCAGCCCCAAACAAGTTCCAAAGCAATTCAAGTTGTCCTGCAGGCTCAGGGAGCATCAGTGTCAGCGCGAACTATCCGTCGACATTTAAATGAAATGAAACGCTATGGCAGGAGACCCAGGAAGACCCCACTGCTGAGACAGAGACATAGAAAAGCAAGATTACAGTTTGCCAACATGTACTTGAGTAAGCCAAAATTCTTCTGGGCAAAGATCTTGTGGACAGATGAGACCAAGATAAAGCTTTTTGGTAAAACACATCATTCTACTGTTTACCGCAAACGGAATGAAGCCTACAAAGAAAAGAACACAGTACCTACAGTGAAATATGGTGGAGGTTCACTGATGTTTTGGGGTTGTTTTGCTGCCTCTGGCACTGGGTGCCTTGAATGTGTGCAAGGCATCATGAAATCTGAGGATTACGAACGGATTTTGGGTCGCACTGTAGAGCCCAGTGTCAGAAAGCTGGGTTTGCGTCGGAGATCTTGGATCTTCCAGCAGGACAGTGACCCCAAACATACGTCAAAAAGCACCCAGAAATGGATGGCAACAAAGCACTGGAGAGTTCTGAAGTGGCCAGCAATGAGTCCAGATCTCAATCCCATTGAACACCTGTGGAGATCTTAAAATTGCTTTTGGGAAGAGGCGCCCTTCTAATAAGAGAGACCTGGAGCAGTTTGCAAAGGAAGAGTGGTCCAAAATTCCGGGTGAGAGGTGTAAGAAGCTTATTGATGGTTATTGGAAGCGACTGATTTCAGTTACTTATTCCAAAGGGTGTGCAACCAAATATTAAGTAAAGGGTGCCAATGATTTTGTCCAGCCCATTTTTGGAGTTTTGTGTGACATTACGTCCAATTTGCTTTTTTTCCTCCCTTTTTTGGTTTTGTTCCAATACACACAAAGTATAAACATGTGTATAGCAAAACATGTGTTAGTGCAATACTTTTCTGTGAGAAATACTTCATTTTCTGGAAAAATTTCAGGGGTGCCAACATTTACGGCCATGACTGTACAGTTCAACCTTGCACCTGATCTCCAAACTATAGTTACTGAAGCAAAGTAACTTCAAAGTACATGAAGGCTTGTTTCATTTTGTCTCTATTTAGATGTTATTCTAAATTATGTTAAGTTTAGATAAACGAGCTTCTGGTCTCATAACGATGGTGAGGGGAAAAAGAAAGTTCGGTAATGTAACAAAGTAATACTATTTTACGTAGTTTTAGAGATAAATCCATAGTAGATCGTTAAAATCTTGAATCGTGTTATGGGTATTTGTAATTGCAGAGCTGTTTAGAAGAATGTTTCAGCCATATATGTCACAGTTAAGACTAAATTAAAACTACTCTGCTTTTCTGACTTTTACAAACTTGCAGATAAGTATTTTTTGTTTTTTTAAAAAATGTTTTGTCTCAGTTGAAAGTAATGAAGTTTCAAGATGAATTGGAATCTGGAAAAAGACCGAAGAAGCAAGGCCAGAGTCTTCAGGAACAAGTTGAACACTATCGTGACAAATTACTCCAGAGAGTAAGCAGTGTTTACAATTTAGAATTTTACATTAGTTTGCAGTGGCTTGGATGAAGTATTTTAATAATAATACTGCCACCACTACCCTTTAACTATGGTATATTGTGACTTGTATGAGTAGTGAACTCAAGTGAGTTCTTCTGCACACCCCACTCTGACTTCAGAAAAGGACATAAAATGCAAAGTAAGGAACTTTAGTTGCTTGACATATAGCATATGTCCAATTCGTAAGTATCTTATAGTAAAAAAAAAAAGGATAGCATACATTTTTTATTACTTACTTGAAGAAATAAATTCGAAGAAACTGAAGAAAAATTATTTTGGTTGGGATGGAATAAAATTTTAAGCAGCCCAAGAATCATCCAGTGGGTAAACAAATCAAATCAGTCAGTCAATCAATCAATCAATCAAAATAAATATTAAATTCCTTTCCCACTAAACAGTATGAGATCTTATGGTTTCCTTGCAACCATGCCAGAATAGGAGTCAAAAATCTATAGTTATGGGTTTTTTTTCATTGAAACATGGTTACAGAAAAAAAAATCCTGTTTTATATAACGCCTGTCAGTAGGTCAATGCAATTCACTGATACTCGTCAGATCATAGGTCAGTACAGCTTAATGTTGTGCACAGATTTTGTAATAGCTGTTCAGGATTTCAGAAAGTTACATCTTTCTATTTGGATATACTGAATCTTTAAACAGTTGTATATCAATATGTTCTCTTCTGTGTTCTGTGATGTATGCTTAAAGCAGTGTTTTATACTAAGCTGTGTTTGTTAATTTAGAGTATGACATAAAGACGCTAAGTGTTTGTAGTTAATAACCAATGTGAATTCAGATAAAGATTTATTTCTACATAATACTTTTACTAAATTTCTTTAGTAATATGTAATTTCGCTTATATAAAGATACTTAGCTCAGTCTCTCCTAGCACATAAAGTGATGGTTTCATACCAGCGCATTAAAGATGTTTGAAATAATGATTGGTTCACTTAATTTTAATAAATCATTTACTACAGGGAAACAACTAGTGTTGGGCAAATAATTCTCTATTCAGTCAGGCATGATGTTGTATTGAAAACACTGGAGGTAGAACATCATATGCAATAGTGTTAGAATCTACCTAGAAGAATTAATGACCTGGTTCTCTGTCCCTGTTTTACAACCTTGGGTTTTTTTACACCAGTTTTCATTTGGAAAACTAATTTAGCTAAGATTGAAATTGTGAGTTCTTCGGAGGAATGTCTTTGAACTTTCCAACAGATTCTGTACTTAGGAGGGCTTGGACTCAATGATCTCTAAGGTTACTTCTATGATTCTGTTATATTTTACATGTAGGAAAAAGAAAAGGAACTGGAAAGGGAAAGGGAAAGAGATAAGAAAGATAAAGAGAAATCTGATTCAAGATCCAAAGAGAAGAAGGAAAAGGAAGAATGTACACCAACAAGGAAAGAAAGGTATAATGTTTAAACAAATTAATGTGCCTTATTGCAGTTATATTTATGGCCTAAGCATTTCATAATATACACTTTTTTAAATTTGTGTCTCTGTTTCTCTCTTCCTTTTACTCTTCTAGTCCTATCAAAACAAATTTTACACTAATCACTTTTTTAAGTTTTACAAAAATATGTGCATTATGAAAGATGTTATTTTTCTTGCTCCATTAATTTAGATTTTTATAGTTCCAGAATCCTAGCCCATTACAGTTAATGTTTACAATTAGAAGTATGAAAGTATTTAATATTATTAAAATTTTCCAAAGAACAGTTTGACATTCCTAATAACACAATTTCACTATTTGCAATATTAAAAAAAAACATTTTTTGTTTGTGCTTTGCTTTCTCAAGCTATGCATGGCCAAAAACCCTCAGATATACCTGTTAACCCCAAGTGATATTATAGTTTATGTGGATCATTCCATCTTGGTAAAAATATGTTTGGGCGACTCAAAATCTTTTTTAACTTTTTAAAATACACTATTTTCATTGGACCATGCTTCAGATGTAATAATTTCCACTGTTTTTGCAAAAGGAAAAGACGACATAGCACGTCACCAAGCCCATCATGCAGCAGTGGAAGCAGGCGAGCAAAATCTCCATCACCAAAATCTGAACGATCTGAAAGATCTCATAAAGAAAGCTCACGTTCCAGATCTTCCCATAAAGATTCTCCCAGAGATGCCAGTAAAAAAGCCAAGAGGTAAACCACAGTTTGTTTTACAGTTCAAATTGTCATTTATTTTGTTATTTAGTGCCCTTTATAATCATTCAAATCAGATTGCAAACTTGGAGTGAATAAAGTACATTCAAGAGGAATTTGAATGTAAAATTAAGAGGGAAATTTTATGTGCAGAGGTAGTTGAGAGAGTAAGACGATAAATGAAGATTCTATAATTAAAAACAATTATATGATTCAACTCTTAACAAGTGAGCTTGAACATTTGAGAGGGGTATTTCAATAGCTATCCTGGTTCATGTGACGTACCTTTAACTTGAGATTGTTATGCATATTTATTTAAATCGGGCACTGCTAAGTTAAGTGGTAACTTACCAGTAGATATTTCTGATCGCATTGCAACCTAAATGAATTTCTGTTGATACATGTAATATACACATGTTATTTTTAAATTCTAGTTTCATGTATTTGTGTTTTGGAAGACAAATTTGCTTGAAATCCAATTTAGTATAGCATTAGCAATTGTCTCTTTCTGCAAAGCATTAAAAGCATACATAAGAATTGAACGAGAAAATTACTAACATCAGTTAGTTTATTTTTTAGGTCACCATCTGGTTCAAGGACACCAAAACGATCAAGAAGATCACGATCCAGATCACCTAAAAAGTCAGGGAAAAAATCCAGATCTCAATCTCGTTCTCCACACAGATCTCACAAGAAGTCAAAGAAGAGTAAACACTGACAAACTGTTAATTTTTATGATGCTGTCACTTACTGGAAATGCGGTTTTGTTTTTGTGCCTGAACAGTCTGTTAAACAAATGAAAAAAGCATTCCTTTTTTTTTGGGTGTGAATGCACGTGTATATTCATGAGTAACTGCATTGGTAGACCTGTCAATGTTTTATATTGTACAAAACCTTCATTGTGGCTATTTCCCAGAATGAGATTTTGTGTTTAGAAACTTCATCTGAAATGTGTGTAACAGATCTGCTGGCAGTAGATGTTTTAGAATATTGTGAGTTAGGAGAAACCCCCATAATTGTTTCCCTCGTTCCCTTCCCCCTCGTTTTTTTTTTTTTTGTAGCTTTGACATTTTGAATTAGATTTGAAATAAAAACTGAAAAGGAAATGTAAAAAAAAATGTGTTTCCTTGTCCCACTCCATTGATTCCCCTTCCCTTTAACTTCCTAACACACAGGGCTACCAATGCAAACCTCTTAAAACAGACGTTTCCCATCTGTTCATCAAGCTAGATTGCTCTTAAATTATGTTGGGATCTGCCATAGAAACTTTGTTACGCAGCAGTGAATCTGAAGAGATGAAGACTGTATAGCTTTTTCAGTACAGATTATCTGGTGAAATGCTTATTCTGGGCTGTACCTGGAATTTCCAATCAGAGTTTACTCTCTAAGCTTAGATTTTTGGCAACTACAGTGAAGGTTGTTTTTTGCTTCGTCCATACTTCCAAAACCAAATGATGATTGTTTGGAGAAGAGGGATTATCACTGTTGCAACTTCTTCCTATTTGTGTGGTGCTATAGATGTTTGAGCAACAAAACACACAATAAAAAGGGAAAGTAGGTTGTGGCCTCTGAAGATCTATTTCCAAGCTTTCCTTCTTTTCATTGATTCTTTAAACTGTTGAGCTATTTATCACATCACATCCATGATTAGAATAGATTTTAAATTTCAATTTTTAAATTTAAATTGAGGACATTTTAATAAACACTTCTGGCTTTTCTGTTGTACAAATTCTTCATGCATGCATTTCTCCCCTGCATCTAAGATGTAAAGAAGTTTTTATTTGAACAGTTGTGTCTTTTTTCATAGGAATATTGCCGGATATATTGTTCTTCATAGTACATGAAGAGCTCCGTTGACATCTAGATGAAATAGTGTTAAGAGCTCAGTATTAAGTGTATGGGTTTCTTTTCATGAAAGCTATGAAAAGAAAACAATATATTTCCTAGCCCAACAAATATCTCAAAATCAACATTAGAGAAACACATAATGAATTGTCTTTATAAAATCAGTTTTATTTTGGAGGATGACCTTGTAAATGCATTTTTGTACTGAATTCATTCTTTGGATGTGCAGATTGTTGAAAGAGTAGCAGAATTCAGATTTTTTAACTTGTGTCTTTTTCTAATATAATTGTACTACTTCCCCCTATTGTGGTCCTTTAGTTTTGGATGTTCTTTTGTTTTAATCTGTTTTAAAATTTTGGCATAGCATATCCTTTAAGTCATTTAATTTTTTCCATAAATAAAAACTACAAAGGTTCACTGTTTATTTACTAAAGGAAAGGACAATTGTAATAAACATGCAGAGTTTAAAGGGAATTGGACTCCAGTGAAGCATTATTTATAATTATGTTAATGTATCAATTCATTTATATAAAAGTATTTAGCTATCTTGTAAAAGAGGGTCTGGCTATTCTCTTCTGCTATATATAAGATTTTAACATTTATAGTAGTTCAGCTTTTAATATGGATCTTTGATTACTGGAAATATCTAAAGTTTATAACTTCATCTCCTTTCTAAGTGTCAAAAGGGCTTCCAACAAGCTTCTAGAAATTCTTTTGATTTTTAAAAGTGCAGAACTTATCAGACTATTTAGTTAATTAATCTAGTCAATTCAAGCAACGAATCAACTAAAAATTATATATCAACGCACAATACATGCTTTATTCAAGAAATTCAAAATAATATACAACTTTAAAGAATGGAAATAGTGGAATTACTTTTTTCAGGAGTTGAATGACATGTCATGCTTGGCCTGGATTTTTATTCTGTCTTCTCTCGGGTTAATTTAGATTGATGTCCTCTGAAATGAGGAAGGGATATCTCAGCTGAATTTCTGGGGAATATTCAAGGCACTAATCAAGACTAAACAAATGAAGACAAGATGGCTGTTTTTCTTTAACTGTAGTTTCTACAGCTTTAGTACTGCCTGTTATTTAAAAGTGCTGGAAAACCTCAAAATATATAATCTGAACTTCAAAGGTCAATAAAAATTACTCCTTGCAAGTTACAAATGTAAGGTATTGTAAGAGCAAATGAATTTGATTTTTTTGCACTGGCTCTTGGCACTTAGTTTTTTTTTAAAGAGTCTATATGCAAAGAAAAGTTAATTATTTCTGGACTATTGTATACTTCAATCGCGGGAAGAGTGGTAGTGGTGGGGATAACCAAAGAAAAAGTTAAAAAGAGAAATACCCTATTCCTAGTAAAAAAAATGACATGTTTTAAGAAAGCCTTTAGAAGAGGGGAAGATAAAGTAGGGAGTGTTTCAAGTATGATGGCTGTAGAGTTTGTTCTCATGAAGCATACAAACCATAAGATCCCCAGAGGCCTTCTATATTTTCTCTTTAATTTGTTCCTGGCTTAGTGACCAAAACAGTGACCTGTGAGTTGTCTTCTAAAAATGTGATTTGTGTCTAGGTCCTAAGTGGTGCATGTTGGCTTGCCACAAATGTCAGAAACAAGGGACCACTGTGACAGATTCTGGCAGTAGCAAATGGTTGCATGGTATTTTTATTCTGCTTCATTGATACCTTGCTTGCCTTCCTATCATGAAGTTAAAACAATGCTTAGCAAATCTTCCATTCAAGCAGTAGGAGACTGGGTTAACTGCCATCAATTTCTGCACACCAAATTGTGCTTTTAAACCAGAATCCTAATCTTCCATATAAGTGTGGCAGCTCTGCCTTCTAAAGCTAATACGTCTTGTTTAGCTGCTTTAAAATTCTCTTCATTTATTAATGTAAGCATATGTCAGTGAAACATCAAAGATCAAGAACAGGCTTAAAAACATGGAAGTGGCAAATCCACTTTTTGATACAGTAAATCAAATGTGAAGATTGGATGTATGTCTTTAAATATTCAGGGAATTCCATACAACAGCAAATTGGTTATGTATACTTCTAGGTTGTTGGGGGTGGTGGTGGACATGTTCTTGAAGCAAGGAATGAAGAAACTTGAAATCTGGAGTTGATGTAAAGGTTAGTAATATTTGATTGATAGAAGGAACATGCCTGCTGCACACTTTGGGGGTGCAGGTGAATTTCTGATATCATAAATTACAGCTATCACTACAATTAATTTAAATATATCATTTCTACTTTATTTGCTTCTAATAAAAAAACCAAACCATTTTGTAG
This sequence comes from Ptyas mucosa, assembly GCA_012654045.1. Classification (NCBI taxonomy): domain Eukaryota; kingdom Metazoa; phylum Chordata; class Lepidosauria; order Squamata; family Colubridae; genus Ptyas; species Ptyas mucosa. Next base: position 20,917,781 of record WNWU01000019.1, on the reverse strand, counting down.
GCCATAGGGGCTTCCATATGGATGCACCCATTTTTGAGAGTTTTTCCTTCTAACATGAGCCGAGGTGGCGCAGTGGTTAGAGTGCAGTACTGCAGCTACTTCAGCTGATTGCTAGTTCAGCAGATTAGCGGATCAAATCTCACTGGCCCAAGGTTGACTCAGCCTTCCATCCTTGGGTGGGTAAAATGAGGACCCAGATTGTTGGGGGCAATATGCTATTTAGTATACTATCTTTGGTGTAAGCTGCCCAGAGTCCTCGGAGAGTGGGCTGCATAAAAATATGAATAATAACACTAAATTGAACATAATATTCCTGTTTTTTATTGAACTCTAGACTATTTTATAGTGATCTACTTTAAAACAAGAAAAAGCCTCCATAGGTTTAAACTGATATTGTCCCAACTTCTGCCTTTTAAAATTAATAATCATTGTTTTTTCTTAACGAATTTGTTTTTGAAATAATGATATGTAGCATTCAGTTAGAACATTCTGAAAAGGCTGCTCGAGAAGATTCCTCCTTTGAGCAATTTCCCTTTCCAGCCTTTAGAAATAAAAGAGCTAGACTGAAATTTATTGAAACATGATTCAAGTACAGTTAATGCATTTCTAAGAATCACACAGATCAAATAAAACTGTTGTAGGAAATAATTCATCTTTACCAAGTTAAGAAAAATTTATTTGCTATTTTGATGGGATCATTTTGAATTCCTTATAAATTTTTTAAAATTTAAAAATTTTAATTTTTAAAGTTGCCTCAAGATGTCATCATAGTCACACACGTCATTGCACTCATTGCATTCATAATGACACATTTATATCAAAGAGAATTAAAAAATGCTCAAGTGATTTGGGGCATAATTTTTCACATTACCAACATTAGTGGTATCATCCAAGATAATTAAAAAATGTAGGCAGCTGTGCTGATCTATAGCATATTACCCAATAGATTAAGATCAGTTATGAAAAGCATCAGAATTCTGTTCACAACTCCACAATATATCTTAGACTGGTGTCATGAGCTTCCCTGGAACATTTTTACTGTAAAAAGGGTATCAAATTTCAGGATCCTCCCACCAACCTGGCCAACTTCAGAATACAGATGGACAATGTCAAAATAGGATTTGAAGAAGACCTTTGCAGGTGATAAAATTGAAGGAAACATAGGTTATTATCCATCCGTTACTCATAGTAACTCTCATTTAGGTGAATCAGCATTGTAACACTACCTTAAATATGATTCATTTCAGATGTGTATCAAAGTAGAAAGCTTTAGTGGGCTGATTTATTAGAATTGGAATTTGGGAATACAAACATTCACCAACATCAAATGTATCAATATCTATTTAGAGAGCACAAACAACTCAAGTCATCTCTTTTCCCAGTTAATAGTCTCACAATTGTCTCATAGCAAAGTCTCAGATACTCAAATCAGTCATCTGGCAGCCATGGAGGACCATTTTCCCACTGCCACTAAGGAGATTAGAAGACTGTCATTTTCCATCTATCTGCCATTTGTTGTTTGTGATGATTGCCATTTTATGGAACAGCTTGCCCCTGAAGTGAGTATGTTCCCACTCTCATGGCTTTCCAGAAAATGGTAAAAACTGGGTTTTCTTGAAGAGCTTGGGGAATTGATTATGAAGTAATAGCTGCCAATCGGCTTCATTGTATTATTTTATTATTAATACAATCAAATTGTACTATTAATAAAATAATATAGTAGGTCTATACTGCCTCAAAAAAGATCCTAGAATAGCAAAAGACTTTTGTTCTGCTGCAAAGAAAACTACATGGGTACATCCGTGAAATCACCAGGAGTAGAGATCAATTGGGATGAGATTTCTGTTCTTCAATATTTTATGATTTACTGTGTTCTATGGCAATTGTGACTTTCTCCAACTGTGCCACCAGCTATCCATGTATGAAAAGCTGTGAAAGGCTGTAGTTTCTAAAAGAACAAGAAGCACGGTTCAATCACATGTTTTCCATTTCAAATCACATTCATTTCCCTGGAAAATACTGAGTTTTTCTCATTGATTTCAATAAGCTAAAGAAATATATAGCTTAAACATTTTCTGTTGTGGGTAATAAGACATTGTGGCTTAATTTACCTTATATCATGACCATGAACTATATCTATCTATCTATCTATCTATCTCTCTATCTATCTATCATCTATCTATCTATCATCTTGTGGAAGAGAAGACCTACCTATCTATCATCTATCTATCTATCTATCTATCTATCTATCTATCTATCTATCTATCTCTATCTTCCTCAAATTGGCAGCTAAATTCTGTTAGCTTTTTTCCCTTGTGTTGATTAGAATGTCCTTGATTGCTACTGATAACATGGTAATGCCTCTGACTGCCAAAATATATTAATGTCCGTCTTGTTTCTGCCTGGAGAGATCTGTGGCATGTCTCAGAGGAGGAAACAATGACTTGTTTATTGCTTAAATGAACAATATTGCTTGGTGCTAGCTGACATCTATAACTGATGCCTCTCTTTTTCTCCCCCCCCCACTTCGCTCCCTCTCCCAAGGCAAGAATATTGATCATTGTTGAAAATCAAGTAACCCAAAACACAATATCAGCAAAACTTAGTTCTAAATTTTGTTTGAAAAACAAAGGGGGCCATAGCCTTTTCAATGGGCTTCAGTGCAAAAAAAGATACATAGATAAAATAGGAGTAATTAGTCCCTTCCATCTTTTGGGATGGATTGGTGAGTCCTAAAATACTTTCAAATAGATGAAAATCATAATCTTATTAATGTATTCAATAAAATGTACACATAAAAACATTCAGTTCTGCCACTAGTCTGTTGTTTTGCTGTTATGTAGATCATTACATTTTATGTTAATAATAATAACAACAGCAACTACTACTTTATTATCATTGTACATATATACACAGTATACCCATACAACGAAATTCACTTAACACTCAAAGACCAGGTCCAACACACATAACAATCCCCAAACACCCCCCCACCCATGACAAATTCCCTGCCCCTAAACCACCCAAACATCCACACAACAGACCAAGCAATGCTGTCCAACAGCTCACTAATGGTGGCCCTTAGTTTATTGATGAGTGCAATTATAGCTCTGTGATAAAAATAATATAGTCTGAAAGTTTATACCTATAACTTTAGAAGCTATGAGTAAAACTAAATGAAAGCTAGTTCTCTTGTTCCTTTTAAAACAGGAGTCTCCAACCTTGGCAACTTTAAAGCTGGCAGACTTCAAATCCCAGAATTCTGCAGCCAACTGGCTAGGGAATTCTGGGAGTTGAAATCCACCAGGCTTAAAGTTGCCAAGGTTGGAGACTCCTGTTTTAAAACATTTAATCAAAGCTCAATTATTTTAATTTGCATTGGGCTGACATTTTGACTGTTAAGTCAACAGAATGCACACCAGTTCCCTGGAAGAAGACTTCAAATTTTCAGTGATGAGCTATAGTTACACTTGTTGTAATCAAAAATTGATTTAATAACAATCTTGCAAGCAGAGTTGGTCATTTCATGAGCTTTTATATATGAGATGTGAAAGGTCTGAAACCGGAGACCCTATTTTATTAACTCTTGGAGAAAGTCTAAGAAAATTGATCTATTTTAATATTTTAAGGTAGAGCCCAAAACTATAGGCTGACTTGCCTCTCAGTATAAATTTGGATGAAACAGGAGGAAAGGAAGGGCAATTACCTGCTAGTTTACATTGCCAACAGAATAAAAGAATCCAGAGCAATCTTAAAATTTAGAGTAGCCTCAAGGTAAAGTAGGCTGAATAGCATTTTATTCCACTCACCCACTTAAAAAAAAATCTGATCTTTATTACATTGACCAACTCAATCACTTGTTAAGTGGAAAAGTGTGAAGTAATTCTGTTAAGAGTAAAACTGCCTTCTGCAAAGTGGTGCAACGGACTAGTCAGCGAATAGATATGTTGCTTAGCAAAAACACACAGATATTCACAGACTCTGAACGTTTAAAGAAAAATAATCAGTTTTTACTTGTAGTACAAAAAACAAACTTGGCTTCTCAAAACAAAGATAACACTTCTTCAAATAATCACAGTTCAACACAAAAACATAGTTTGCTTACAATTCCAGTTCTCTTCAGTAACATCGACACAGTTCCTTTCAGCAGTTCAACCTTCTAATAGCAGGAGCAGAAGTGAATGAACTTCCTGCCTTCTTTTATGTCCACTTAGCACAGCCAATTAGTATCATCTCGTAGCAGTTAAAGTTACAGAACATAGTTTTCTCTATATTATCTACCCAACCGTAGGATAAGCATCCAACAAATTCAGTATACTGCATTAACTACTGAGGTTTTATTTTAACTTATTCATTTTTAGGCCTTGAATAAAAATAGTTGTTTTAGCTGATCATTTCAGATATTGAAACTTTGAAAATTTTTGCACATGGGCCAGGGCCCTATAATTCTTCTAAAAAAAGGCCTTGATTAAATTCCACTTGTTTTTTTTTTTTAAGAAAAAGTTTTTATTGGTTAAAAATATACAATATTATAGTTTACAATATGTTGAATTTTCAATATCTTTATATAAAGATATTTCAGTTATTATTTTCTTTTTTTAATTTCTCACACAACAGACATTATTATCTTAAATCGAAACAAACAACCAGGTTATATAAAAATTATATAAACAAAAAAAAGTGTTATACAAAATACAATAAAAGAAGAGAGAGGAAAAAAAAATGTCAATTAAAAAAACCTTAAACAATAGATTCCCCTCCTTTCTTCATTTCCTAGTTCTGGCTCTTAAAACCATGGTCTGGCCTCCCCCCCCCTCCCGGGCCGCAGCAGCTCCGTCCGCCTCCGCTCCTTGATCATCTAATACTTCCCCCTCTTCGGCTCCTGTATCTTCTCCACCTAGGAAGGATTTATGTTGGTCAAGAAAAGCCTTAGCTTCCGTTACATTATTAATTTTCTTCTTACTGTCCTCCCAAAAAATCATCAAACCCTCCGGAATCAACCACCTAAAACCTACTCCCTTGAGGTACAGCTTATTTGATAAAAAATAATATTTTCTTCTTGATTCTCGTACCTGTCTGGGAATCTGCTTCAGGATGGTGATCTCCTTGCCCCTGTACACCAGCGCCCCCAGTCTTTGTTTTCTCAATATCTCATCTCTCAGTTCCCTTCTCACAAATTTAATATGAATCTCTCTTGGTAAATTATGTAAAATTGCAAATTGTGAGTTTACTCTGTACACCAAGTCCACATCCCTTCCAATAGACTCCAAATCTCTTTCTAAAAATTCACCCAACATTTTAACCATCACTTCTCTCAAATTTTCCTGGTCAAGTTGTTCCACGTTTTGGAACCTGAGAAAATAAGACATCTTATCCAATTGTAAAGTTAACATTGCATTTCCTCTCCCGTCCTCCACCTTCTGGAGTGCCCGTACCTCCCCCTCCAGACCCCCCATCTTCTTCTTATTTTGCTCTGCCAGCTGTTGAACATCATTTAAATCTTTTTTCATAAATGTCATTTCAGATTTAATTTCAGATAATCCTTTTTGCACGTCATTAACTAAATTCCACTTGTTGACTTAGAACAATTTAAAAGATAATACATAAAGCGAGCAATGTCAGATAATACAGTAAAGCGAGCAAATGGTCAGTCTTATTTCAGACTGACCATTTCAAAGTGCTAAGCAAGTTATCCAGCGATGGATACACGGATCTATGTACCACTCTCTATTCCATCTTGATTCGCACAGCCCACTAAAATAGAATGTTGTTGGCATAGCTTTGGTTTTATGCCTTGTGTGAATTTTTTCCATTATGATTTAATTCAATAAACTAATGTTAAAAATGATAGTTTTGCATGTTTATGAAGACAGACCCTGGTAGCAACCAGGGATGTAGCTGCAAAGGATAAAGATGAGTTTGTTGGTGCCCTATTGGTGGGATTTCTAGGCCAGAAAAGTCCAAATAAATTTCCTACTGATTTGAATGCTGACTGATGAAATATTTAATTTCATCAGCCACGCCACTGAACAGTTCCAGTTGCTAATACATTTATAATGTTTTAAAGCCCCTAAATTGCATGAGTGTCTGATTTTCATTGTACGATTTTATTGTCTTAATTATTATTTCATAAATGGTTTTGTTTGAATTAATAGGTCTCCTTCTGAGATTAAAAACTTGAATGTGAAATTTAAAACTAATGACTCCTGAAAGAAGATTAGATAGGTTAATTTTCTAATTTGCAACCACAAAACCTCTTCATTATTAAAATATGAGAATAGGCTGAAAACAAATGAAAAGTGTGTGCGTGTGTGCGTGTGTGTGTGTGAGAGAGAGAAAGTGAGAAAGAGAGAGAGAGAGACTAAGCATGAATTATATGATGTTTCTGTATTCTTCCCATTATAATGGTAATATGAGAGGGAGAATTTAATCAGGTAGGCACATTTATAGAAGTCACTTAGAGCTTGAATAGCTAAAAAACAACTTCTTCAAAATTGAATTTTCTCAGCAGGACCAAAATTAGGAAAATCATTGAAATTACTTTTATTTAAATTTGGAATGCTTAGACATCTGATAATATTTCTTCTGATTTGTAAACAAAACTACCAGTACTGGTTGTTTCAAATTTTCTTGAGCTGGTCGACACAATATTGACCTATTAAAAGAATTTGAAGAAAAAAAAGGTTGAAAAAGTTGTGGTTGTTTGCCTGTTTTTGTACTGTAACATACTGTATGTCCTGAACTGAGCAAACACCCAAAATCCCTGTTAAAATGAGGGTGGCTTATATTTACAAACTACATCTGTTTAAGTTTTTAATGTGTGTATTTTATTCAGTGCTGAATATCCTAAATAGTAGACTTATATCAAATATAGGCAAACTAAAAGAAAGTTAGAAGAATAAAAAGAAAAAAATAGATGGTGCAGAAAGAAAAAAAAAGTAAATAGAAATGGAAAAGAAAGAAAAGTAAGAATGTCATAAGGAAAAATAAAACATATGATGAAGGGGCTTCTCACTTTCATCACAAAATTTTAGTAACTTATCACCTTCTCTTAAAATGCAACAAAAGATAATATTTTCCCATGTCCCGTTTCCTTATCTATAAACAGATCCTTAAAACCTGGTCATTCTGTTCTGATCAGTAAAGGTCCGTTAAGGATTATCAGAGATAACCACGTATCTATTTTAATTTTGTTTAGAGAAGCCAAGTTTATATTCCTTTCACTTCTAACAATCTTAATTTTTAGTCCATTCAAATAATGTTGTAGAACTTGATATATTTTCATTTTTCTTTGTTTCTTGACATTCTTCAAAATTTTAACAAGACTTTCTTGTAAATCCAATATAGGTAATGATTCCTTTTAATTATTAAAACATCAGCCATAAGCTCTTTTTCCATGTCATTCTTGTAGCTTGTTATTTGTAAATCCTCTTTCAACCCAGTCTTGATCTTGTCAGATAAAACCTGTTCAATTACATCCTTTAGATTGTCTCTCTATTGAGACAGATGTTTCTGTTGACACTATTAACTTCTGTGTTCAATTTTCAAAAATAGTCTTCAAAATGTCTGATGTTAGAATATTTTGCTTTATTCTGCAACTTTAAGTGAAATTTATATATGCTTCTCCTTGTAATCTTTTAAAATATTCCAATATAGGTCCTCAAAAGAGGAAGGGCATTGGGGAAGCCTTTATTGACCCGGATTTGCCTGTTCTAGTTTTAACTTGATATGAGTGGTAACACCCTCCATTTTCCATTGTTATGAATATGTGAATGTTCTACGGTTATATTCACTGTGGAATATATTGTGATGTTTGAATAAAAGGTCATACTTGTAAAACCAAAATAAATATCAAGACCTTTGGCTTGGGTTTTTTTTTTAGGAAAGACTTTCCTGGGAATGCTTTAAAACATCAAATCTCTATTTCTGCTCTCTTAAGACACTGCACTTCTCCCATTCTCTCTTCCCCACCCTCTCTGCAAATGAACTATAAACCTTAACAACCTTAACATATTGCCAAAGATCTGTTTAACAATAGTAAGGATTGTCAATCAACATATTTACTACCTTTCTCATATCAATATTTGTGCAAGCCACTCCCAATGGGCTGAATTGATGCACACATTTGGGGTTGAACAAAGTGTTTTTGAACTCTTTGTTCAACACTAAGTCGAACCAATGAACATCACTTGTTGCCCTCCAATCAAAAATTCAGAAAAGGAATATAAGTTCCTGAAAGTTGCAAACAGTTCCAATCATTCAATTTATATCATTGTTTTTGAGCAATGAACAATAATAAAAATAAGACAAATGCCTATACAAAAATTAAAATACATAGCAGCAGTCAAAACCAACCACCATCCATATAGCCAGGATGCAGGTCCCTTCACAAACCAGTTATATAAAAAGTGCTTACATCAATAATATGTATGTTAAAATACTGCATCATAGAAACTGACTTAATTGAGACATCAATGAAATTTGTATTAAAAATCACTCTAGAGAAATGTATGTCAGCAGTTACATAAATCAAGGACAATCTGTGAATATAAATAGTTAGGTTTATTTAAAAAAACTCCAATGATCCAGAATACTGTATTACAAGCAGATTTCTGCTAAATTTTAAATTTCATCTGTATTTTTCTTGCTATTTAATGAGAATATGGCTATTATGCATAAGATAGTGTGAACAAAGCCTGTGATTTCAACTTCATCTGAATAAAAGTGATAATTCTGTTTATCAGCATAATGTATAGGACTAAAGCAAAGAATAAATGCCCTTTCTTGCCAAATGGATGAAATTATAAAACTTATTTGTTACTTAAGCCTGGTCATGTCATGTCTGGAATTTTGTAATGCTCACTATGTAGGGATATTCTTGAAGAATATTCAGAATGAAGCTCCTTCAACAGTTCTTAGGCATTCTAGAATGGCCCAAGTTACACCATTGTGTGAACTGCAATGGTTACCAGATTGCTTCCAGGTCCAATTCAAGGTGTTAGTACTTACCTTTGAAGCCCTTCATGCCATGGGTGCAGGCTATCTGAGAAACCCCAATGAGATTGGCCCATCCCAACCAAGCCAGGAAAAAGGACATGTTGCAGACCTCATCAGTCAAGGAATCCAGTAGGTCCAGAAGAAGAACCTTTGCTACTGTGGCTCCTGCACTCTGGAACATTGTTATGCCCGAGGTGAGATCCACATTCACCCATTCAGCCTTCCAAAAGACTCTGAAGTCCTGACTCTTGTCAATTGGCCTGGAATCCTGATGGGGGCATGAAATACTGGAGGTGGTTAAAAGACTGTGATAAGACTCCATCTCCTTCCCATGAGCATCCATCTCCCTTTCTTGTCACTTTTGTTAATTTTTAAAGTCAATTTTGGTGTCAATATTTATTGTTTTAATGTTTTATCTTTTTGCTTCTATGGTACACCACCCAGAGTTCCTCTAGGCGAGATGGATGGCCTATAAGTCTGATAAATAAATAAAAGATTATGTGATCAAGAATAGGGTAACCAGTTGTCTGAATAGGCAAAAGAGGTTAATTGGGAAGGAGTGGTAATGGAGAAAAAGAGGACACATTTACTATTTAACTTCTTTGGCATCTGTGACAAAAATTCCAATGAAAAACTGCCTCCCACCCCCAGAAAAAAGAAAGAAAAAAGTATTTAGGCATACATGCATATGGACTTATTTTTTGCAGCATCAGAAAAGCTGGTTTTTCAGTCACCGTATTGTTCTAGCAAATCTTTATTTTCCAGAACATATATTAGCAATAAGATAGAATCAATGAAAACACAAATTCCAAATTTCACCATGGAAATTTCATGTGATTCACATACTATAGTGACCATAGGTTTGAAAGGGCTGGATAGTTGGAATCAGGAAATATGTTAAATAACAAAAATCTAGGCTCTTGAATCTCTAGACAAGAGAAAGAAAAAAGCAGACAATTTAGAAGGTCACAATATGTGAAAGTTTGAATGACTACTCTTGTGAAAACAGTCTAAAATTAAAACAAAAACAATATACTCTAAACGTTAGGCAATACTTGATTTTAAGTCTATACTTAAAGAAGACATGAGGACAAAAAGGAAAACAAGTCCTCCTTTTGACAGATGTCTTGTAACCCTAACCAAGAGCATCTCTCCCTTGTGGAGATGTGGACAGGCAAGCTTTATCCATACAAATAATAACAATAACAATACTTTGTACTAGTGATGGTGCAGCCCACTGACTGGTTTTGTTTTATGTATTATCATATAATTTAGGGAAAGATTTTCAACTAAGAACCACTGAAATCAAAACCGCTACAAACCTGAAATTGTTGGAAAAGAAAGCTAATAACTAGTATTCCGTGACTTGAAAAAAAGCTGCTTGGAGCATCAATATGTTGCTTTAAAAAAAACAAGCAACTGTGTAATCCCCTCCTTTCCCGCCCCTCCCTTCCTTTGCCAACTTTCCTTGCCTGGTACCCTCTGAATATATTAAACTGTACCTCCTAAAATTTCTACATACCATCAAACCAGGAAAGGAATAAGTTTCACTTAGCTAATGTGACATACATTGTTATTGAAAACACATATTAAAACTGCATTGTCAGTAAAGGACAAAGATTATGATTGGATATTGATGAGATTTTAATATAGCACAGTTATCTCCTGAAGAATTGTAGCCCATGAATAAATATGAATCAATCACACATTCATAAAATACATGTCATAGGTATATTTTGAAGAAACACTAGAAAAAAAACAGATTTGTGTTTTTAAAATAAATTATTAAGTATGAATTTTTGAATTGGACAAAATATTAAGGACTAAGAATGAGTGGATGCATGGATCAGAAGTCCATAAGCCAGAATGTGATTATTCAAAACATAAAAGGAAACAATGAGGGCGGGGTGACCAAAAATAAAGACCATAAGAGGTAGGTCTTTTTAGCTGATTTAGCTGGAGTCCCCTGGAGTTGTTAAACATTCAAACTTGTAAAAAACAAATGTGTAAAAAGTTCTTGGAACATTGTACTGTGTAAAAGATACTTGGCACACTGTTACTATAAACCAAGTGGGGATGTATCTGTAGTTAAAAAAAGAGCTTATTGAAAGCAATATTCTACAAGGTGTTAGCTTGTGCAGCCCAATAGGAGTTGCTACTTGAAATGGTGACAGCCAAGTGAGAAACAGAACTTAGCTCATTTTTCAGAGCAGTGGCCTCTTGGCAGAATTGAGTGATCGGTTCAATTCTATTGTAAAATAGGTTATATCTGTTTTCTTAAAAAGAAAATCTGTAAGAAAAACATATCTGTTGTGACAGAAAATCACTTTTCCACCAGAGCAGATGGAATGATATACAAACAGCTCTTTAGACATTTCATCCATTGGAACAAAAGCCTTTGGGTTCTGGGTTCAAATGCAAGTACAGCCAAAGAACCGGTTTAAGGAGATACTATTTTCTTTCTAACTTCATTTATATTGAGAATTCTAGAATTCTAATGAATAACCTGACAGGGCACACACTGTATATAGATCAATGTTTCCCAACTTTTACCGACTGTTGACCAATGGACTCAGAAGATGGCTGGATTTGCAGAAATGGTGAAGATTTCAGCTTTTTTAAAAGATCAGATGCATGAGAAGTATATACAGGAATGGAAATTATGGATTGACTATGTACAGAATAAGTATCAGACTAGAAAATATTATGTCGCTTTTAGCTGAGAAGGATTGATGATTATGTTAGTAAATATAGAAAAAAAGATATGGAAGGTTGAATAACATATATATTGTTTGGGAATATTAGCATTGCATATAATGGAAGTCAGGGGGGGGGAGGGAAGAGGGGGAGGGATAGGGCGGGGTTGGGATGGAATCATATATTGTTTTTATATGTATTTTATAATGCTGGGTTAGGGCGGGGGGGGAGGGGAAAAATTTGTATTTGTAAAACTTTTTCAATTAAAAAAAAATGTTTCCCAACTTTGGCCATTTGAAAATGTTTGGACTTCAATTCCCAGAATTCCCCAGCCAGCATATTCTTTCAGATCCTTTCATATGTCTTTCATTTTCTTAAATCTTTTCCCTATACTGTACCTGTTGTACTTCTACTGTTTCAAGTATTATGAACAGGATTTCAACGAATAGTACATTTTTGAAAGATGTGTTTGAACCCTCTTGAACTGCAGACTTAAATTTAAGGGACAGAGACTAATTTGTTTTTTCCTCAAATATTTTCCCTAATACTTCAATGCTTGGGGTTAAGAGTTAACATGTGTTTAAAAACTTTGCTAATGACATCTCTTTGATTTTATGCAACCTGATAATTGTAATCTAGTAAAAATGTTGAACATTCTGAAAAAAATTCTGGTATAAATGTTTTAAAATATGTTTTATATTTTATTTATGTGATTTATCTATTGCCTCAATCTAACTCCAAGAAGTTCACAGATACTACATATTAACTTCACTATGACTATGCATTAACTATGTATTACAATCCAGGAATTAATGCTATTTTTTCAGAATCTTGACTATAGATAACATTAATTAAGAAACATTTTAAAATAAAGTGAATGTTTTAAGCAAACCATTCAGAACTATTTTGATGAGGGAAAATTAACATGTCCAATGAAAAAATACATACATCACCAAATAAATACTCCCAAGTTAACATCAGACCAACAATCAAGTAAACAATACCCCAATCAAGAAACTGCCAAAGAGCCAACAGTAAACAGCCCAACCAAAAAATCTCTAAGACCACCCCCACCAACACTGACAGGACAAGCCAATATAAACTGACAGCAAACAGCACTCCTTATAGCACTGATGATGTTACCTAGTTTGGATAATGAAATATCTGCAAGAAAACAAGCAAGCTCAGAGAGCACCAAGGCCCTTCAAATAAATACATTAAAAATATTTTCCTCCAAACTACAAAAGAATAATGTGGTAAATTATATTAATATACTTTGTGCATTAAAAAAAGAACAAGAATGACATACTGTATAAATGCAATTCAGAAGAAGGTTGAGACTTCCCCAATATAAAGTAATATTATTAAGCTAACCAATTAAGCCCAATACAGACATTTATTCAATTAGACTAAAATGTCCATTGAATAAAAATAGAGACACCTAATTGAGAAATGAGTAAACAAGACTAGATACTTTTATTTATTATTAAATTTACACTATTAACATTAACAAAGCTATTCATCACAACAGCATATACATACAAACAATTCTCTGACATGACAGCACTGATTATCAGGTTTTGGACCTTAAGTTTCTCACACTGCAAAACAAGAGCTGGGTAAACCATAGTTTATTAATGTATCAGTAAGGAATTTCATCTATCTATCTATCTATCTATCTATCTATCTATCTATCTATCTATCTATCTATCTTAATCTAATCTAATCTAATCTAATCTAATCTATTTTAATCTATTTATTAAATTTATTGGCCACCCATTTTACCACATGCAACTTATAACATTAAACATATAACATTATACAACACCTATAAACAGTACAAATATAATTCTATAAAAATACGAACATTCAACCCTAACTAAAAGATAAAAAGGGAAGAAATAGGATGAGTGGAGGAGGGAGATGTATATCCCATATGTTCTTTGGCATTTTGTCTAAATTCCTAGAATACTGCACCTCTTTTTGGGCATGGATAATGTTATTTTGATTATTAAAAGACACATGTTAACATGTGTTTCCATCAAAATGTAACAGTTAATCAGTCTGATGTTCTCAAAATGTAAAAGATTAATATTTTCATCTCTCTCAGAAACCTAGCCACTGAGAACTTGGAAGCCCCTGGGTTTGGAAAGAAGAGTGCTATATGATGTATGATTACACATCAATGGCATATAGTCAAAGTTAGTAAACAATGAAAAACTAACCCAAGCAGCTACAGTAGTCTAGTTCAAAAATCTAAAATCTGGGGTGAGAAGTAAGGTAGATAGATGAATAGAAGTTCTTTATTATTGAGATGGGTAGCTTTTATTCCCCCCCCCCCCCGGCAGTCAGCAGCCAGGAAAATGAAATTTGGATTGGAAGGCAGATAACTTAATGTTTAGATATCTGAATCCTTTAAAAATAAAGAAACAGAACAACTTTATTTAATATACACACAGAGACACACTCCAATTTCTAAAAAGTTAATGCGGATAAGCAGAACATTGTTAACGGTTTCCAGTTGCTATCACTGTACTAAAATAATATACTGTACTAGTTGTATTTTAGAACTATTCAATAAAACAAGGTATAAAGGCAATAAAATCATATTCAGAAAGAAAAAAGAAATCTGTAATAAAACCATTGAAGCTAAAAGCTCAGTGAGGTTGTAACTGGGTAGGTTTTCCAATTATCACTGTAGTGTTATATAAGGATTTCTGCTTGAAAGCATTAACGTCTGTTGTCCTACAATTCTCAGTAATAAACTAAACTCTGTGGAATTCCCAGAAATTTACTTCAGGGTAGATAAGCATACATTTGCACTTTAGCAGAGAAACTTAAGTTATGTCTCCATTCAGTGGTGCTTTCAGGTAATCTTGAGAAACCTATCCCAAGTTAAATAACCAAGCAGAATATCCACTGATGTTCCTTCAGAATAGATATGGATGGTACTATGCAGTCAATTGATTTATGGATTTAGAAACATTATAGGCTACGAAAGTGGCCTGGACTAATGCTGGACTAATTTTATTTTACAAACAATTTTTGATTAGAGTGCCAGGTTAAGACACACAATTCTCATAGTATTAGCAAACAAATGGCAAGGGCCAAAACAAGACAAATACATATCTAAAGGATCCAGATGACTTCAGATCTGAATTTTTTTCTTTAATTGTGCTGGGTTATATTATTTCTACAACATACTATCCTTAAAAAGGGCTAATCTGATATGTAAACATACTGCAATTTCTGGGCACCAAATTTTCGTGTCAACAAGGAAACAGCTAAAAAGGGAACCTACAAAATGCAATAGCATAATATTTTATGGATAATTCTTAAGGCAGTTGAAACTGACCTTCAGATAATGCTGCAGCTGAGCAAAATTCATTTATGCAAGGAAAATAAGCCTGCCTCTGAACATTAATGATCTTGTTAAATCTGAGCCAGATTTGCATACAGAGCTAGGCAGAACCAAAGCCAAAGAATAAAGATTAGACAAGAACTTTGAAAAAGACAAAAGAACAGTAGCAAGAGGGAGGAAAAACATGGGGACTTTATTAATTAAAAAAATACTATCAAAGCAATAGTTTAAGCCTGGCATATTAACACATTAGGATTACGATATTGTAATTTAGTTTAGTTTACGTACCCAGTTTTTAATTAATTAACTGCCTCATTCTATAGGTTAGTAGTACTATGTTTCTTCAATCAGTCTTGCTATTTTTAGCTTATTTGCTATTGTGGTTGTGGTTTTGTGGTGGTTTTGTAAACTATCTCAGAAAACTTCGTTCTGAAAGTTGACATAGGAGGTTTTAAAATAAATAACAATAAATATAGTTGCTCTAAAGCAATTACTTTCAAATTGCTAAATTACTAAAGCTTTCAAATTGGCCAGAGGGCAATTTGGTTGTTTTGAACCCCAACAAGTGCCGTATGTCACCACTGATAAAACACATCACCAAATTTGTACAGGTAGTCCTCAATTTACGACCACAAATGAGCCCAAAATTTATGTTGTTAAGTGAGAAATTTGCTAGGTGAATTTTGTCCCATTTTACGACTTTTCTCGTCACAGTTGTTAAGTGAATCACTGCAGTTGTTAAATTAGTAACATGGTTGTTAAGGGAATTTGGCTTCTCCATTAACTTTGCTTGTTAGAAGGTCACAAAAGGCAATTATATAACTCCTGGACACTGCAACTATCATAAATGTGATTCAGATGTCAAGCATCCAAATGTAAATCACATGACCAGGGGATTGCGACAATGGCTGTGTGAAAAATGGTCATAAGTCACTTTTTTCAGTGATGTTGTAACTTTGAAGCTAAATGAACTGTTGTAAGTCAAGGACTACCTGTACATGATTAGATTTTTCCTAGAGGTGTTTACTACCATTTAAGAACATATGAGCTCCTAAATTATCATCATCATTATAATCATTCTTGTTATATAAGATCAAATCAAGTTTCCTTCAGACGTTTTTATGAAAGTTCTGAGTTATGGCTAAAGGTATTTAGTGCTGAAGTGTAGTGGTTTGCTGAAACCCAGGTTCGACTCCACTCCCTGAAATGGAAGCTATGGGTAGCTTTCTTATTTTCAAACTCATATGGAGGAGGAGTTTGAGGGAAAGAAATTGGCAACCTGCTAGGTTGCAGTTGACCTACAGGACTATGACCTTAGCTATTTGGCCATGAGAGCTTTGGTTCACTAATCTCAAAAATAGAAGGAAAGTGTATTAGTAGAGATGTGAGGAAGGGCCTTATATCTGTACTCCAATATAGAGGTTAATGCAAAAAGTCCAAAGAACTTAATGATTCTGAGAGTTTTGAGGATATATTCAGAGTTAGCCAGGATAGAAGAATCTTCAGCTTGATTCTGTATGAAGCAGAGAAGCATATGCTTTCATGGTCTTAGGATCAATAGTTTAAGTTCACCGAATAGCACTGAAAAAGTCTCTTGACTGAAGCTGTGGAGGTTTACCACCAGCAGGTATACTGAACCAAAAGTCCCAGCTGTATGATTTTGCAAAATGCAGCTTCTTATACTTTACAGTAATTAATCTGAATGAAATCATAACAGGTGGCACCCTGATCAGAAAGCTGAGTGCAGCTTGATCAGGATTTTTTTTTTTTTTACTGAAATAAGATTTATGGAGAAACTTTGCCCCTTGGGATCAAAATTCATTGGGGATTTTCATATAATAATTTTTTATTGATAAAGACCAGCTTGGAACATGTGTCTTCTTTTGCCCTTCTCTTCTTCTTCTGACAGGTAAAGTAATGATATATTGCAAGGACCTCAAAGAAAAGCTTACCTTTCAATATACACACATCTGAGAGTAATTCTATGAATTTAATGGACTGCTGACTGTACATATATAGTACTTTGGCAGCTTAGTCCTATGAGATGGACTTTGCCTTCAGTGTTGCTTTAGAGCAGGGCTGTCAAACTCATAGCCCTGGGGTGGATGCGTCACATGCTGGCCATGCCCATGCTCAGTTTAGCGAAGGGGGAAAAAGTTGCGATACATCACGTGACGCTGCTGTGACAACGCGAGTTTGACACCCCTGCTTTACAGAAATGTTCCTTTTTCCTTTTAATGCCTTTCCCCTACTTACTTGATTGTGAAATTTCAAGAATAAATTTCATTTTTTTAATTAAAAAGTTTTACAAAAAGTTTACATGTTTCCCCCCTCCCCCCTCCCCCTTGCCCTCCACCCCCCTCCCCTTTCATTTTAAAGGAAAAGGAGAAATATCACTATGAAAACTCAACAATCATATGTTAAGGACCACTTGGTCTTTAAGTGATATGCTAAATGTTGTATTCCAAAGGGAAATCAGAGTTAAAAAAAATAGGGGCCAGAACAAAAATATTCAATTAATATAAATTCAATTAAAATCTAATTCAGTAATTTTTTCCCAATTGCAGCTCAGCGTCAATATTTTGAGAAGGTCTGGATGCTGAACCCTGTGGTCCTGTGATCTCAGATTTTTGTGGATCAACTAACTAAAAGAAGATATTAAACTGAAAGTCCACCACAGAAAGAGAAGTACAATTAGTGGGTTAATAAAGTTAATAAGCCATGGCTTAGGATGATAAAGAAACTCAACCAATGTTTTTAAAAAAGTATTTCAAAACAAATATGCCAACTTCCCACCACACATATATTAATTATAATATTGATTACATAACCTGTAAATTGCCTGTATAAAACCAAAGAAATGCAATAAAGGTAGTCCTTGATTTATGACCACAATTGACCCCAAACTTTCTGTTGCTAAGCAAGATAGTTATTCAGTGACTTTCGCCCCATTTTATCATCTTTCTAGCCACAGTTTTTCAGTGAATCATAGTAGTTGTTAAGCTAGTAAAATGGCTATTAATTGAATTTGGCTTCCCTATTGATTTTGCTTGTCAGAAGGTTGAAAAAGTGATCACATGACCCCAGGACACAGCAATCATCATAAATATGAGCTAGTTGCCAAGCAGCCAAATTTTGATCATGTGACCATGGGATGCTGCAACAGTTATATGTGTGAAAAACAGTCATAAATTATGGTTTTCAGTACCACTCTAACTTCCAATGATCACTAAATGAATGGCTGAATTGTTTCTTTGCTTTTTTATTAGTTTCATTGCTTGACGTGGAATATTTTTTATTCTTTTAAAAATGAACTTATTAACTTTTGAACATTGTTGTGTGAAATATTCCCTTATACCAATAAAACCAGGAATCTCTCATCCAGTGGTGGGATTCAGCCAGTTTGCACCACTTCGGGAGAACTGGTTGTTAACTTTCGGAGCAGTTTGGGAACTGGTTGTTGGAAGAAATCATTAGGGCAGAGAACCGGTTGTTAAATTATTGAATCCCACCACTGCTCTCATCCCACAGTTTTCAGATGCCAAAGGCTTTATTTAGTCCATGAAAATAAATGCCATGACAAACTGGTTTGTCTTGAAGCTGCTAAAAAACTCTTTGATGTTCCTGTGTCCACAGGCATGCAAATCAGGCTAAAGCACTTTATATTCAGAAGTAAATCCTATTAAGTCAATGAAGCATATTCCCTAATAAGTTTTAGATCCTATTATAGCTAGGATCTAATGATATATAATATGGCCTATCTGTCAGTAGAATCTTCTACAAACTACAAAAATCAGTATTGTTTAACTGATTCATTCACCATGTGATTCCACAATTGTAAAAAAGCGTCAATAATATGCAAGTATAATAAAGAACACAAAGAGATACAAATATGCACATTTTAATATGAATGAAAGAAAATATGAAAGAAATTTCTATACCACTTTTCTCAAGGCTCAACTTCATGTCCCTCTAATTATGGCATACTTATACCTTAACATAACCTCATTAGATTGCCTCTGTATCATCTCAAGTCTACAGTAGAGGCTATCTAAATTTCTCTTTAGAATTTCCAGTCTTCAAGTAGTGTGTTCCTTGTTCCCCCAATGCAATTTTGGCTACAGACACAATCTGAACTTTCCCAGTGATGTGGTTATTGGCAGAGTCAAGAGTTGGATATGCTTAGCTCCTGGGTGTTTTGAAAAAAGTTTGGACCTGTATTTTACAAAAAGAACAAGAGTTACCTTGAGCGATCACCATTTCTGCACTGCATAGCAGGTCACTTAAATGGGAAAAAAAACTACCGTACTTTTTGGAGTATAAGACACACTCCCCCTCCCCCTAAAAGTGGGTAGAAATGTTGGTGCATCTTATACACTGAATACAGCCATTTTTGGCCTCCCAAAACCTTGCCCCGCACGTCCTGTTCCCCCCCCCCCAAATGGGCCCTTTTTGCAAAAAATGGGCCCATTTTTCACCTCCCAAACGTGTCATGTTTTTGTCCTCACCAGCCCTCAGGACCACTCTGCAGGCCTCCCAAACCCTCTGCCTGCCCCATTTTAGCAAAAAATGGGTCCGTTTTTTGCCTCCCAAACTTTCCATTTCGCAAAAACGAAACCTTTCACAAAAACATGATGCACAAAGGGTTTGGGAGGCCTGCAGAATGCTCCTGGGGGCCGGGGAGGGGAAAAACTTTTTTTTTTTTGTTTTCGTCTTCAAAATCTTGGTGCATTTTTTACTCTGGTGCATTTTATAGTCCAAAAAATACGGTAGATTCCCCCAGTTGCTAGGCCTTTTGCAGAATACCTTCCTGCCTGCAACCTGTTAGATGGGCAACTTTACAAGCCTGCCATTCTAAGCACCCAGCTTAACGCATTTCAGCCCAGGTCACCTTAAGAACCTTAAGAACAAACAATGCGGTCTTTCTTGCCAGCAGATGACAGAAGAGGAAATGAAAATACTTTTACTCTTCATGTTTGCAGTAAAATTATAAGGACAAGCACCCCTGATTAGGCAAAGCGATGGGACAGGTTATACAGGTATACTTTTCTGCCAACCCAAGGACAGGAAGACAAGAAAGCCAAGAAGAAACCTCAGATTTCAGTTGTGATGGACTTCAACTTCATATTTTTTAGTCACACTAAGAAAGATGCTGTCCAATACTTTGGGAAAGAAAACATTTGTGGAATACTATTTTGAATAGCTATTGCAAGGCACCTGATTTATAAGGGCACCATTACCATTGAAAAGGAGGACTTATCTTTTTTATTGTACTGTTTCTAAATAAAAAGGCTCAAAGCTTTCTCGTTCTTTTTTTTTTATCAAAAAGGAAAAATATACAGGGAAAAACAGCAATGCTGAAGGATGGTGGAGAGTCAGTTCATTCAGCTAACCCAGGGGTGAAATCCAGTAGGTTCTGACAGGTTCTGAGAGAACCGGTAGTGGAAATTTTGAGTAGTTTGGAGAAGTGGTAAATACCACCTCTGGCTGGTCCCAGAGTGGGTGGAAATGGGGATTTTGCAGTATCCTTCCCCTGCCACGCCCACCAAGCCACACCCTGCCTACCAAGCCACAGAACCGGTAGTAAAAATTTTTGGATTTCATCACTGAGCTAACCCCATTTAGAACCGATCAACTCAAAGAACTGCAGATTTTTTCCCCACATCTCTTCATTTGACCTTCATATTGTCTCTCACAACCTTTTAAGAAAATGTTTAATAGCAGTACAGGGTCTCCAAATATGTTTGATAAAAAGGGACCTTTTTTCCCTTATCTTTTTCTATGCATTTAGCAGTTCCCTATATCAAAGTACTGCCAGGTTGTGATCGCTTCAGATTGCTCACGAGTCATAGATGGAGGGAGGGATATGGGTGAAGAAAAAGGTTAAATATATTCCTTCCATGTTGATTTTGCTGTACAATTCCATACAATCTATATACTAGATAACTTTCCCCACACTAATGAGCCCTGATTTTGTACCTGAAAGTTTAGAATCAAACAGGAACACAGCTTTATATAAGAAAAAATGAAACATTCAAACATTCGCATAAGGGAATAAGCTTCTGTTCTTTGGGCCATGTATAAAACATAGGACAGCTTTTTTAAGATTGAAAAGAAATGTCTGACCTCATGAGATATAAACCATCATTGGACTCTCCCTCTGGCTGGCTATTTTGAGGTCATGGAATCTCAAAAAAGATGGAGTTGGGGAATATGCTGCATCCAACCCTTCCTTCCTTTCTTTGCCTTGTTTCCAGTGGTGGGTTGTTCCTGGTTCTGTCTGGTTCTTTAGAACCAGTAGTAAAAATGGCGGGAGGCTCCGCCCACCTGCCTAGATGTCATAATTGATGATCTGCGCATGCACAAAAGCACGCGCGTGCATGAGCAAAGCAAGCACACACGCGTGCTCCTGTTGCAAACTGGTAGTAAAGGTAAGTAGAACCCACTCCTGCCTGTCTTATATATAACAAATACTTTTTTTAGTTAACTTTTGCAATGGTAGGATTTTCTTTTTTTCAGACAAAAAGAACAAGGAAGAGCAATATTTGCCTTAACTGTCTGTTTTCATGGAGTTCTTGGAATAATCACAGTCTTGATTGTCAGAATAAAGTCCCCTTGGAAGAGGTAAGAAGTCAAGTCAAGCCGGAATCCTGGTGAATTCATGGCCATGTAATTTTCTTAGCAACAATATAAATGTGGTTTGCTATTGCTTTCTTCTCTGACGGTTCTATGCCCAGTATAGCCTATAACCCTGGAAATCCCTGGTTGTCTCCTTCTATCCAAACTAGTACGATGATGTGATTAAGGACTAGAATGTTGGAATGTGGGTTCTAATCCACCCTCAATTATAGAAGCTTTTGTATCAGTTTCTCTCTCTCTCCCTCCCTCTCCCTCTCTCCCTCCTTCCCTCTCTTTCTCTCTCATACACTTATACCTGTATTGCAGTGTGGTTGTTGTGGGGATAACATGAGAGATTATCATCATCAAGATCACTTGATTTGGAAAAAGGGCTCCTAAGCCTCATAAATTGAGCATAATAAACAGCAGGGGGAAGGACAAGGGCAAGAATTGCCCTGAGCACCACTAGCAGAAATGCCAAAGGTTCAAAGGTTTGAACCAGATCAGTAGTTTTATTCAGGATATTAGAATAAGCAACATATTACGGTATTTTGTGTTTCTCACACTGTGATTTCCTGGGTCTATTTATGAATAGAATAGAATAGAATAGAATAGAATAGAATAGAATAGAATAGAATAGAATAGAATAGAATAG
>WNWU01000019.1:20803198-20888438 GCA_012654045.1 Ptyas mucosa | reverse complement strand
CCTTCCGGTCCCACTGGAAGTTGGGAAATGGGCTGTTTCTGGCCTCCATAGGCCTCAAGGGGTGGGGGTGGGAGGCCGTTTTCACCCTCCCCAGGCTCCTAGAAAGCCTCTGGAGCCTGGGGAGGGTGAAAACGGGCCTACCGGGCCCACCGTGCCATTGCATGCTAAAAGCAAGAGGAGGACGGGAGAACGCACGCGCATGAGTGGGGGCTGGGCAAATTAAATTATGGGTGTCCCCATGGTCCCCCCTGTTTTTGCCACATGATGGCAAAAAGGTTAGCCATCACTGCCTTAGTGCATGTTTTATCTCCTTGATATTGTTGTCCACATTGTATATTATTCCACTGATCAGATGCTCTTTCACACTATTGAAAAGTGATCAAAACGTTTGTAAATACTTCAGCAACCTATAAAATCTATTTAGCCAAAGACTATGATGATTAAAAGGCATGTTAGAGAAAATGAGAAACAATAATATATTTATATACTATACATATTCATGTATAATGTATTCATGGCCCTATGGACGTTCTCCAGGTCTTTGTAAACCGTTTCTATATTTGTATAATTTACTTTCTCCCTGAAACAAAATCAGATATGAAGGCTTGGAATTAGCAAATGTGATTGGATGTGCTGCCCATTCTAGCGTTTAGTAACTGCAATAATCCAGACATTTCTGGATAATGAGCTTATTATTTCTAACTTTTTTTCTTCTAAGTTCCAATGGATGACTTACTCAATTTGAAGCCCCTTATACAGTGTGGCATCCAATATATGAAAAGTTCTATTCTCTAGCAGCCTAGGCTTAAGTACTTCTCCATAGCACTGAATAGTCTGAGTACTTTAATTACAGGCTTTTTGCTTGTTTTTGCTTATCATATCAATAGGGAACCCTTCTATAAGACATTATAAATATGTGTGTTATAAGATAATATATATGCATTCAGTTCTAACCTCTTATTAGAGACTGTTATGTGGGAACATTTTTCTTCGTGGTTTCAGATAAACGAAAGTAGAAGGAAGCTGCTACTTAGAGCATAGAAAAAATACTAGCCACAAATGTTTTCTGTCCTTGGAGCATAGAAGGTTTCTTCCAAGAAAATGAGTTTTTTAAAAAATCTCTTTGATTCTCAAGGAAAAGAAGAGCTCTGATTGCCCAGAACAGAATCTGAACTAAGGAATCCTGTGTGAAGTGGTGCCCTGTAGTATCCAATCTTCAAAATCTTATGCTATTTTAGCTGCTATTACAAAAACAGGAAATTTCCCACAGGAAGAATTCTTACAATTTCTTAAGTTTATTAAATGCATATGAACTCCTACTCCATTTATAACGTTCTAAAATCAGCACTCTAACCACCCTGCATATTCTGAATTCTTTAAAAAAAAGCTTAAACACATACTTAATACTTCTTTTGTAATGAATTGAAGGAAAAGTCACCTAGTGAATTCCATATAAACTTGCCATTCCCGAAGTTCTCAATATTAAAGGGGAATAAAAAATTAATTGCAAATTGATTGAGAAATTAGGATCAGCTGAACTTTTTCTGTTTAAAGGCTACATTGACTATAAGCTTAGATGTAATCTCTTGACTTCCAGCTGCTCATTTCGTAAGCAGATTGCAAAAACATTGGTTCCTGCTGTCCACTCATGAGGAGCAGCTTTCTGGGTGCAAGTGGTCATGATGTCTATTTGGAAAAAATTCCACTGGTTTTGGATTTTATCCACAATGCTGTCCCTGCTTCTTCGGGGATGTCTTCAGTTCTCCATGCCCTCACTTGGAAGTCTTTTTTTTTCTTTGTAAAGAACAGGATATTGGGCAGCCTAGAACCATCTCGCTTCAACACCCTCTTGTCATTCCTGGGTATCCTTGGAAATTTCCATTTTTTCACCAGAGTTAAATAGTGAAGCTCATTCCATATCCTGAAATTTTTGAATGGCATTTAAACTGCGGTTATTGGATATCTTAATCTTCCCTTCCTTACACTCTTCTAGCTCAATGTAGGGATTCTGGCCCCTAACTGGATCACAACTTTCCTCAGCCTCAAACTGCACTCCAGTGTGTTAGATTATAGTCCTCACCTTGCCAGTTAGCATGATAATCTTAGTCTTGCTTTGCCCAATTTGCCCTTGCTCAGTGGAAACATAATTTACTCCAAGGAGACCTTAGCAATAATTAACCTTAGATCTGCAAGCAAATGCACTAATTTAGGTATAACTATAATACTACTGTATTTCTGTGTCACGTACTTATGTTTTTAGATGGAAAACTGACTATAAAATTAGATCTTGCAGTTTTAAAAAGGCAAACCCTCTGTCCTAGGGCTTTGAAATTGGTTTAGAAGAAGGGGGGGAGGGGGAGAATCTCATGCAAGTACAATTGTAGCAGCTCTCTACTATTCATTAAAGTAGTTTAGCTTCCCCGTGTGCCTGAAGAAAAGCTGCTATAGCTGAAAAGTTGCATTAATGAATGTATTCCTTAAACAGCATCTTTTTTTTTAAAGCCCTGGATGAAAACCGGAAAATTGTTGGGCTGCTTTAATAAATAGTGGAGAGATGTGGGTTTACACAAGATCCAAAATCTTCCAAAATCTACATCTTCCAAATATTTTTAAAACATGTACAGCGCAAGTATATCCTGAGCCTTGTCCCTAAAGAACAGGGAAATTAAAGGTTGGTAGCACTCTGCAAGTATTGATGGTCAGTTTGCATATTATATTCTAATAAAATACATATCCTTGAAGAGGGTTAATGTTATGCACATGGAGAGAGGTCAAGCTTTGGATTCCCCTTCCCCCCATGTTTTTGAGAGGAGGTTCTGGAGGTTTTCTTTTTGAAAACTGTATTAATCTTATTTCAGGGCATCCAGCATAGTTTCTGTGTGTTTCCAGCTTCTAAATAATAAGGATGCAACTGGTTTTTAGAAGTTGTGGGGCGTCACAAAAGGGTTTGGAGACTACATCTGGCCGTTAAGCACAGGGATCTGGAGGGAGCAGCATCAGATTTAGAGCAGCTGATTATGCTATATCTGTCACTGGCAGCTAAATAATTTGTTATCCCTGCACCTGAATCTCTTGAGCTGTTGTGGCTGTTCCATGTGAAACAACTTATAAATATCTGACCTAATTCTCTGGGTGTGCATTTTTGGAGTGTGATATTTTGTTAAGGTTAACTATAACATTTGTTTTCATTTTTGTTATGACACTGAAGTAAAAAAAAATAAGAGATGGAGATATGTGTAAATTATGATAAGACATCTTGTAAGAAGATAACATATTGGTGGATGACTTGAGTAGGCAAAAAAGGCAAGAAAACTTGCATTTTTATATGTCCTGCTAGAAAACTCTGTAGTTCAATAACTCTTTTATTATGAAAGAATGGCTAGCTATAGCTTACTTGTAAACACCAGGAAAAAGTGTTTGAAGGTTTCACAATTTATATTTTTCAAAATTGTTTTCATTACTAATCAATGTGAATCCTTGTTTTGTAAGGATCTGATTCAGTAAGGAGGTAAATATTTATTTTGATTTTCAGATCAATCCTAACCAAAATTATTTAGAAATTCAAGATGAATTATCCTTGTTAGTTTACTCCAACTAATAACAAATAGCCCTATCTACAAAACAAGAAATAACACACTTAATTTTTAGTTTTAATTTTCTTATTTAACTAAAATTTCATGGCAAATTCAGATAATATATTGCACTCCATAGTTTTCTGTGTTGACTTTTCTTTTAAAAATTAAATCCATATAATCTTTTTTCTATATAAAGTATAATTATAGGACTATGAGTTCCATAAATTAAGGAAAAAATGGGAGGAAGGAATGCTATCAATATTGCCTTGCATGCTGGAGAATAGGATATAACTCTAATAGGATAAATGTTGTAATATATCTTTACCATGGCCTCTCTCCTCCCTCCCTCCATTTTCAGCATAAGCCATCTTGATTTTCCTACTACTTTGGTGTGAAGGGCTGTCTTACAATGGATCAAAATAGGTGGTTTCCATGATTGTCTGGTTGCCCCAATTTAAGAAAAGAACCTGAGAATGAGCTAACAGGCTTTGTAGCACTTCACAGATATGATTGTGATTGATCTCTTTGGAGAACTGTTTGGTCATTTATCTTACTGTATTATTTGATACCAGCTTAGACTTGGAATGAAATATTGACCACAGTTGTTGGAAGTGAAAGTCTATGGATGATCATTAGCTAATACTGGCTGACAAAACACATTAAGTAGTGATGATGGTGCCTTCCCACTATGGAAGAAGATATTAAGGTACCAGACAATCACTTTTTTCATCCATTGACTGAGATAAAGACAGACCTTGTGTTATGGGAAGGCAGTTGTCTCACCATGTTGATGTTCAATGTGATGACTTTTAAGTCTTCTGTTCTTCTTTTGGGGGAAAGGAATAGTATGCTAATTAGCTTTCATTACCATTTTTCTTTTTAGTGTTTACTTTTTAGTGAGTGAAAAGATAATGACAGCAGATAATTAAAACACCTTTCTGGAGTGGGGGGCATGGGGCGTAAGCATTTGCTGATTTTTATTACTATTAGTTACAGGAACCTCAAGATGGACGTTTCTATTTAAAACTGCCAAGTAGAACTTCTGAGTAACCCTGGGCTGAGAGAACAAAAATTGCTTAATAAAATAGTGCTGTATTCAGTGTCGTGTGGAGTTACCATTTCAAATCTGCTTCCATCTGATTGTGGAAAAGAAATGTCTCAGCAGGGCTGAAAACCTAGGATCTATCTAAGTCTACATAGGATGGCAGATGTACTGCCCAATCTGATATGAATTTTTTCAAAAGTAGTTCCCACTGAGTTACAAATAAAGGTATTAGGAGAATATGTAATAAAGGTATGGTAGGATCCTCACAAACATTAAGAAAGCAGACTGAAAATTACTTCCCAGTTGATTCTTAGTGGCTGATCTATTTATTTAGAAATTTGTTTGCTGCTTATCTTGTATCAAATGATTCTGGGTGGCTAGCAGCATGATTAGAAGAGAAAAACACATGTTGCTTTATTGTAATATTATAATCTATAGTATTTTGCAGAACTCATACTTTTCTAGTCAGCATATGAAATTTGAACACAATACATAATGATTTTGAAAACTGACCATTTTGTAAAGATGAGTCTGAAATGGTAGCATTTCAGTATTTCTGTTTCTATTATTAAGTTTTACACTAAAGACAGAAACAAAAAATGGTGATAGTCCATACAACTCATCCATCCCTTTCCCCCAAAGCCCATTCTTTTTTCACAATAGCCTAATGAGTTAAAGAAAAACAAAAACAAAAAACAAAACAGATAAGGAAGTCATTTGCCAAATCAAGCAACCAGTCTTAATAAGATACAATTGAGAGAAGCTGGGAAAAAAGGCAGAAAAGAATACAGACGACCAGTGAATGTAGCAGCAAAGAACTCAAGCTCCATTTACATTAATTGGATCTAATATTAAAAATTCTGAGTTTCCATAGAATGAACTTTGCTCAGTTTCAGCAAAGAATGTTTTTTAAAAAAATGCTTGGGATTAAGATGAATTAATTAATTTATGAGTTTTTTTCAATGTATTTTCGTTTGCTTTAATAAATATTTGTCCTAGCAGTATGGAAGTATCTCACTGCCCACCGACCTGACACAAAATAGTCATGTCTCCTGTTATTTACAAATTACAAGTAATCAGTTTATGTCCTAAATTGCCTCTCTGTATTGCAGCTCAAGCTTTCAGTTTGTTTGCCATGAAATTTTGAATACCTCTGGAAAATTTACATTTTTTCTCACACTGAAATCTTAGAGACGGGTGTCAAACTCGATCGTGACATTTTTTGCCTTTTTTGTGGTGCTGGGGTGGCCATGGCCTGCTCGTGATGCATCTGGCCTGCGGGTCACCAATTCGACATCCCTTTCTAAGAACAATGTTTCTCATCCTTGGCAAGTTTGGGTGCTATGGACATAAACTCCCAGAATTCCCTAGCCAACAAACTAGATGCAGAATTTTGAAATGGAAGTCTATACCTCTTAAAGTTTCCATGGTATTTCCTAAGGTATTTCCAACTAAGGCACACACTGCATTAATTTAGCTTTCTTCAGTTCATTATTAGATCCTCCCATGCTATATAGCAAGGGATTTCCAGCATTTTCAGTTAATGTTCTTGAGATTCTTCTTGCTGTTTCTGTAGCAATTATAATTTTTACAGGGATGAGTTGTTAGCCATATGCCCAACCCTCCTCCTTTCTCATCAGGGCTTGGGACCAGCAATGGCAGAGTTCTCCAGTTCAGCATCTTCTAAAAAGCTGTCATCTGTAGCCAGCATGTCTTCCTATGGAGTGCCATGGAAACATTTGGCATAGATATTCCAAATCACCTGTGAAACACAAACAATGGCCATGGCTGTTTTAAAGAGCAGAACAGGAGCGAATGGTTTACCTGTTGGACTGACTTTTTCGGTAATTAGTCAAAGTTAAAGAACAAAAACATTAAAATAGAATGAAATATAGTTAGCCAAAAATATTCCCCTTATAACATGTTAATTAATGCCATCCACTAACAACTTTTATACTAGGCTGATATAGAACAGATAATCCTTGTTTAGCGACTGCCTCAAACAGTGACTGTTTTTATTTAGGACAGTAATGAAAAAGTAATTTTGCATCCAATGCCTGCATTTACAATTTTCACAGCATCTCTCTTGTGTATTTGCCCTTACAGTCAGTTAGTACATGTTGTCATGTGTCTGACCCATTTTTTTCTCCCCCCCACCTCACACAGCAGAGATTTTCTAAAAAACTATCTTTTACTGACCCGCTTTTCTTTGCAGTGCAGCAGGTCCTGAAAAAGTACTAACCCTAAGTTAACAAGATCAACTCTGTGACCTTAATTAGCCACTTACTGCTAGTCCCCAACACTGGTAAGACCCCAATTATTTTCACACTGAAGGCTTTTCTTTGCTTCCTAAGTGGCTTTTGGCTCTTAGCTGCTATGACACTAGGCAAACAGTGGGTGCTAGTGCATTCCTTCTGATATATATTCCCCATTATGTGCCTGCTTACACTCCTGCAATCCCTTCTTCTCAAAATAAATAAATAACTGTAAATACAAACACCAATTCTTATTCATTATCCCAGCATCGGGATGAGCATTCCAAAGGACAAGGGAGAAGGGAAAGAGCTATAAGATTTGTCCTTTTACCTGACTTCTTTGTAAATAGAGTTCCACATTCAAAACCTTTTCTACAGTTTTGGCTCATATGTGGGGTCATATTGTAAAAGCAAAAGGAAAGCTGAAGTAAAAGGATAAGCACAGTTGCAGAGTTTCCCCTTAGTGACTGCTTTGCTTAACAATCAAGTTGTCTGGTCCAATTGCAGTCCCTAAATGAGGACCACTTCTGGTTAAAATAGAACTATTGTATGAGGCAAAAATTTGAATTGCAAACAAAATTCCTTGCTGTTCTGGAAAAGCATGCAGGATGGAATCAATATGTCATATGAAGTCCGGTAAGAAAACATTAAGCTGCATGTTTATGGAAGCTAGCTAGATGCTAGCCTGCAGAGTGTATACAATGACATAACCTGTTTAGAGTACAAGAATAGATGAATAAACTATAACTAATCCTGTTTCTCTGTAGAAATGGGTGAATTGGGTAGACTAAACCAACATAGCTCATGTATAGATTTGGAAATTATTTGTGAATTACTGAATTTAACATGGCCAGTAGCTAATATTCTATGACATTTGTAGTAATTCAAAGGTGCTTGTATGCACATATTCCAAGGATGGTAACCTGTGGCCTTAAAGAGGCATGTAACTCTTGACCTAATTTTATAGTGCTTGATTTAAAAAGATTTCTGAAACAATAATTCAGACATCAGGTAAGAATAATGTACCCTAGCCTGATTCATAAAGCAGGAAACAAATTTTTAAAAAAGGATGGAAGAAACACTTTTATGTTTGGTTCTGTTTATTGTCAAGCTTCATTAACACCTTCCCATTTCCCTCCAAAAATGGGGATCTGCTCATACATAATGCACTGGGGCAGGTGGACTAAATTGAGTTGCAGGGTATTTGCAAAATGTAAAAGCGCTTAACTTGACTTTTAACTTGCTAAAATGGTTTCTATACTATTTTACCATCTGGGATTAGCCTTTATTGCTCTCACAACATAGTAGTTAAACTAATTACAAATGTAAGAATGTAGGGATTTTCAGCAGCAGACCATTCTCCGTTTGAATACTATGCCTCAGACAGTATTAGGAATGGAATTCAGGTTTGATATATTTTGGTCAGTTAGACCAAAGGTCTCCAACCTTAGCAACTTTATGCCTGGCAGACTTCAACTCCCTGAATTCTGGAAGTTGAATTCCGCCAGGCTTAAAGTTGCCAAGGTTGGAGACCCTTGAGGTAGACCAGACATTGATATGTTAAGCTTTTAAACACCGAAGATATGTGTGTTCCTGCTAGTGTGTACATTTCCAATTAACTGACAGTTCACTGAGTGAACTGTGCTGGATGAGCCATAAAGTACTTTGTATTTGAATTCTGTATGGCCAAGAGAATTTTATCTGTGATGGTACCATGGTATCAACTGCAAACATATCTTTGACTTTTAATATTGCATTTGAATGTCACATTTTTTGCAATATTATTAGGGCTTTTTCAATTGGCCTTGTCAAGAAATAACCTTCCTTTGTTTGAAACTGTTGTTTCTTGGTGGCGCAGTGGTTAAAGGAAACTCTGCCCATAGCCTGGAGTTTGATCCTGACGGAGCTCAAGGTTAATGCAGACTTCAATCCTTCCGAGGTCAGTAAAATGAAAACCCAAATTGTTGGGGGCAATATGCAAATACATTGTAAAATGCCCAAAGAGTGCTGTAAAGTGCTATGGGGTGATATATAAGCCTAAATGCTATTGATATTTCTATTCCAGTGGCCTTTGGGTCAGATTGACACATTATTTGAATACCAAATACATACTGATAGAAATTGCCATTATGAAGTTTTTTGCCAAGCACTTCTTTTCTACCTGTGCATAATTGTGCTGTGCCTTATAGATATGGGATGCATAAACAATCACCTTATATGGAACTAGGCTGGGTCTCTAGTTATTCTGTGGAACTAAAATAGTGTAAATCTGTAATTGTTGTGATGGCATATTTCAGCCCATTCAGAGCTGCCTGATGTTAAACTTCCGTTGTCACATAAGGGCCAGTAACGGATATTTGTGGCCTATGCAAAATCATATTCTGACATCCCTATGGTTTGGCTTATCTTTTTTTAAGAATTCTAAAAAAGTGCCCTCTTGTTTCTATTTTTATTTGAGTTTTTGAGCTTTACGTTTATGATGTTCATTCCCATTTTTTCTTCTTTCCATTAATTCACTCCATTAATTATATTTAACTATCAAACCCCCTCCATTGGCTCACAGAGTGCACTGTTACAGATGTTCATCCTTTTATTGTTCTTTTTGGAAGTCTTTTCAGTGTCAGTGCCCCCTACAATTTGGTTCCCCTAAGCGAGGGCTTACTCAGCTTGACTTACAACCCAGTCATGTACTATTCCTCAAAGGATTCCTAAATGCAGTTTTTAGGTAGGATTTTTTTTGGTTCTAAATGAGCAGGTATCATATGATGCCAAAGGTTCTTTAGAATCTTTTCAGTCTTCACTGTATTTATTTTTTTACTTTGTGCACATTATCTTGCAGGCAGTTTGCAATTCATGGGGAACTCTGTTGGCCTTGGCTCTAGTGACTATTTTAAAAACAGCAAAGAGGCCAGTTAAAACCACTGGATTACCTGTATATTTTGGATGGTGGTTTTTAGTCACTGCTTCAAAAACCAGAGCATTTGGGTCTCTAATTGTAAGATTGAAATTGTGCTCTGCATATTTTAACTATAGGATTTCCCTCTATATACTTGTTGCAATTTTCACCTAAATAAGAATATTTTCAGGGTCTCTGGGCATGCATACATATCCCGCGGGGATTGTTTTTTGCAAGTACTTTTGCATGTTTGGCTTTTCTTGTCTGCTGAAGAAATCTGAAGGCCTTTTTCTGGAGGAACTTAAGTCTAACAGCAAAGACTTAATACGTGCAGTCATTACTATTTTATAACCCTTGGATTGTGCCTTTACTCTGCAGAAATAAATTGTGCTGGAGTAAATTAGGGTGCCTAGGGGCTTCTCTCTGACTTGCTGTCTGAAATGCTGAAGACAATTTTATTTCCAGCCTTAGATCTGAATGCCCCAAATTCCCAATACTAGAATTGTTTCCTGAATGCTGTGACAAAAGAGCCTATGCCTGCTGCCTCATCATATGGAAGTTGCCAAAACTGGAACTGTTCAAAACGGCTTCTCTTGGCTCACATAATTTTTAAATGTAGTACAGCTTTCAAGCTTGTTACTTGCCTGTTGAATATCCTGCATAGATATCGGGGAGATTGTTATAAATTCTAAGTTTTTTCTCTGATGCAGTGCAATATTTCAACAATGTTGTAATCTTCTGAACCTTCCACAGCTCTTCTATCCATATATATAATTATATCATTGTCCCTGTTTTCTCCATTGTTTTTTCTCTATTTCTGGTATGATTTAATTCAGAGAGAGGTTGAAAGTGCTCTGTATTTTTTCATCCCAAACCCTTCTCAGGGTTGCCTCTAAGGAAAGCTGCCTTAATGTTAATATTGCCTGAAAAATGCCCAGCAAAATGTATGTGAGAAGGAATAAGATGATGTCAGATAATTCGCATTCCCAAGGGTGTGGAAATCATAATGAAAGTTTAATGTTTAATTAAAAGACATCTGGTCTTCACCTGGTGTCTATGCAAGCATTGAACTCTAATAAAAGAACAGGTATGGAAAGTTAATTTTCTTAAGATATTCTAAGTTATTCTTGAACCAGCACATCTTCACTCATATTATAACACTCAGCAACACTTATGCCATTCATTGTTGAATGCTTTGCTTAGCAATTGAGGAATACTTTTTTTAACACCTCTCCTTCCCCAAATGTGTGGGACATAACATGTGATGCACTATAAGATGTAATAGTGTAGTTTATGCTAAAGAGACAATCAATGAACATGAACAAGAAGCAATGGGTGGAAACTAATCAAGGAGAGAAGCAACTTAGAACTAAGGAGAAGGAGAAATTTCCTGACAGTTAGAACAATTAATAAGTGGAACAGCTTGCCTGCAGAAGTTGTGAATGCTCCAACACTGGAAATTTTTAAGAAGATGCTGGATAACTATTTGTCTGAAGTGGTGTAAGGGTTCCTGCCTGGGCAGGGGGTTGGACTAGAAGACCTCCAAGGTCCCTTCCAACTCTGTTATTCTGTTCTGTTCTGTTCTGTTCTGTTCTGTTCTGTTCTGTTCTGTAATTGTCTCATGATATTACTATGCAACAAATAGAAATCCTTGGAATGCATACCAACATTAATTCAAACCCTAGCTTTGTGTTCTATGATTTGCTACAGTTCCATATTGTGTGCATAAAGACAAAATTACATATCGGACAATTTTGTATAGTACTTTGCTTTTAATTGTCCTTTTGCTTTAGAATTTGTGAATGTTAGCTGTAACCTTCCTACTATTTATGAATTGCCAGATACATTTATTTGCCAGTTCCTGAACCTGCAGGTGCCCTTTGATACAGTTGTTTGTTTAAGCTACTTCTTCACCATGAATTCAGCCAAGTGACATAAAAGGATTCAGAAAGTCAACAGAATGAATTCAGTAGCTGTTGGGGTTGGTCTGGAAGTGATTATGTCAAATGAAGGAATTTATTTTTCAGTTTTTATTTATTTTTCAGGCTTTATTTACCATTGTCTGGTTTTGAAGAAAGTGACAAAATATAATATACATCATTCTATATATTTATTCAATAGCATACCTTAGTTGAGTTAAATTTATGGTTACATAAGAATAAGGAAAAGGAACACTTTTAATACTGAAAGTAGAATCCTTTTCAGGTGTTGTTAATATAGGGTGGCTTCATTTGATTTATACATTTATTAACTATTTGCCTAGCACTGTTACACATATAGTAAAGTTCTTGATCATATGGATAACATTTTCCAGAATAATGTATGTTGCAATGCTATAATATTTTCCATGAATGAATGTAGGTTGGCTTGGCTTCCATGTGGGCAGCAACTTTACATTTAAATTTATTTTCCATATTTGAAAAATATTTACAAGTATATGTAAAGGTAAAGGTTCCCCTCGCACATATGTGCTAGTCGTTCCTGACTCTAAGGGGCAGTGCTCATCTACGTTTCAAAGCTGAAGAGCCAGCGCTGTCCAAAGACGTCTCCGTTGTCATGTGGCCAGCATGACTAAATGCCAAAGGCGCACGGAATGCTGTTACCTTCCCCCCAAAGGTGGTCTCTATTTTTATACTTGCATTTTTTACGTGCTTTCAAACTGCTAGGTTGGCAGAAGCTGGGACAAGTAATGGGAGCTCACCCCGTTACACGGCACCAGCGATTCGAACTGCTGAACTGCCGACCTTTCGACAAGCTCAGAGTCTTAGCTCCTGAGCCACCGCGTCCCTGTAACAAGTATATGAAGTATACATAATTAAAACACACATATACACACAAACAATGATAGGTAATGGTTTCCAGTTGAAGAAGCCAAGCAATTACATTTTGGATTAGAGTTTTCTTCTAATAAGTCATAGCATTTTACCAAAAGTGTAGTTCCCAAAAAAGAAAAAAATGAATATAAGGAAATATCACAAAGAGTAATATACTAATTCCATGTATGTGTAAGCCCCACAGGATGCAGTGCAGAACTTACAGTCAAGTATTGTGATCAATATTTCTTTCAAGCCAATTTAATTCAAAGCGAAGAAGTGCTTATAATATCCTCTTTGGACATTTTCAACTGGAAGAATTTGTGCACATCTTCTTATGCATTTCATCCTCTAGTATTAACATCACTGGGATTAGTAACATTTTCTGGTCCTATATGCATATCATATAGTTCAAATGTCCCCTTTATACAATAATTCCATCCAAAAGAGTAGTCCTTATGGATTTGTTCCAGATACTGCTTCTGGGCATATAAGAAAAGATTTATTTCTGAGTGCAGTTTTTGCCTGCCTTAGCAAAAAGCCTTCATAGCTTCCACCCCGCTATCCTTTCCATTCATCAATCTTAAACAGGAGCCTTAGTGTGCGGACTGATTTAGCACTGTAGCAAGATGATTGAAAAGTGGATATCTTTTATAACCACGAATCATTATTGAGATTTGATTGTGTATTATAGTCTTAAATGTGATTCATCAGAAGCTGCCTCAGATACTACTATACAAAGTGATAATAGGAAGGGAGTTAATTCTAATGGGCCCTGAGTCAGCTTGTTAGACAATGTATTTGATTTTTACTGAGTACACCGATTTTGGAAGTGAGTTTAGGTAGTTTTTTTTAATGTGGAACAAAAAAATTCAGTAGATTATTTGTCAAAAATCAAAATTTGAATTACTTAAAGCATTGGACAAATAGCTTTTCTCCTTTAGACATGATTTTTATTTCCATGAATAACATTGTTGGAAGAAATGCCCATCTGGGTTCAGTTCCAACTGGCCAGAAAGACACTGGAAACATGGAGACTCCTTGAAAAAATGGTTTAATCACGGACAGGACCACATGGTTTTGAGATCCTGGCCAAAAAAGCACATGGGTGAGAGATAGATAGATACAGTGGTGGGTTCCTCCCGGTTCGGTCCAGTTTTCCCGAGCCGGTAGCGGTGATGATATGACATCACTGAACTGGTTCTGCTCCCCCGCCCCCCATACCCCCGGCGTTATTCTTACCTTTTATTTGGCCCCACCCCCAATCTATTGCTGCCTCCTGAGTCCCAGCTGATGGCTAGGGGAAAAAAAAACTGTTTAAACTCTTGCTGCGGGGCTTCAAAGGGCCGCCCTAGAGCTGATCTGTGTTAAAAGAAAATAAATGAGTAGACCAGTGCCTGCAAAAAATAAATGGTAGATCAGTTCAGTTCTGCAAGCAGTAAAAGCCTGGTAGACCAGTACCTCTGCTAAATCCTAAATAATTGTCACATGACCATCAAGCCACGCCCACAAAATAAACCATGCCCACAGAACCGGTAGTAAAAAAAATTAGAACCAACCCCTGTATAGATAGAATTATACCCTCTGTTGGGCTTTGAATTTGAGCTTGTATTCTGATTGGTTGTCAGACTCCCATGGGGCCATGCAGGAATAACTTTGTAGGTTGTCTTTTGAGTCCCAAGCTTGGTTGAATCTTGCTGAATGATGTAATCTACCCAGGTACCATGTGGTGAGTTCTGTTGCTAGATGGGTAGAGGGCTATCTTAGTTGGATCTTGGGTGAGGGCATTTGCTTATGAATAGACCTAGCTATCTCTTTATCTCTTAAGTGCTGACATCTGCTGTGGGCTATTGAGGAGCGTGGGAGCTATTAAGAGTGAGTCTGCTTCCTGCCTAAAAACATGTTTCTCCATTTCTCATCCAGGAAGATATAATATTCTGCCTTTTTAATATTTCCTAGAATATTTCATTCTTCTAGGAGAGGGGTGGGTGCTAACTTCCTACAACATGACTTTTGTTCATAAAGCCTACCTTTCATACCCATCATAGCTGGTGACTTGATTTAGTCATAGTTTTGCAGATCTATGATTTTAAGTTTGTCAAAGATTCTAGTGAGTAAATATAGCATGCATTTATAGCATTCCTATCAATCTGTTAGCTTTAGCAATAAAACATTCTAATAGGAATGATTTCTCTAAATCAGTTAAAATGCCCTTTGCAACCCAATGTTCTCTGTAGTTCAAATCTTATAGCTGCATACTTTCCCTTAACCTAGGCGTGTTAAATCAGTTGCTTTTCTGTGCCTTACTGCTTCAGTTAAAAAAAGGACCAAATCAGTTGTATTTTCAAACTTCTATATGTACCATATTTTTTCTTATTTGGAATCAGTACACAGTAGCACATAAACAGAACATACAAATTCAAATATGCAGAAAGAGGTGTGTTTAACTTTATACATGTGTCAGCTGTTAATTACTAGAGATTAATTGAAATATTAAATTTGACCAATGGCATGAAACTTCTGCATGCAACACACACACACACACAGACACACACACTTTTCAAATAGATATATTTACTGCTAGGAGTGAGGCAGGACACTCTTTTCCACTGGCATTACAAACTGGGAATAAGTTGGTATTTCACCAAATTTAGGGCATTTTTTCCCGGACTATTATTTCTTTCACTTTCTTTCCTTTTGATTAGCTATAGTAATTACTACGCAATTAATTAGGAGGTTATAGTCATAATCTAAAAACTGCCTCCATAGAGAGATGGTGGTTTCTTATAAATAGCATACAATTTAAGCCTATCAATATTCTGGCGATCCAAGCACATATACTGATTAGATAAATTAGATAACAACTCCAGAACACTACTTGATGGATCCAGGGGTGGGCTGCTCAGGGTTCACAGGGGTTTAGGAGAACTTCTAGCTAAGATTCTGTGCAGTTCGGAGAACCCTCAAATCTCACTCCTGGTTGGCCCCACCCATTCCGCCCCGCCGCTCCTAGGAGTCCCCACGTGGCCCATTTTGGATGCAGGTAAGTGCAGGGTGCTCACGGAGGCTCGGGAAGGGCAAAAATGGGCCTACTGGAAGTTCGGGAAGGCCTGGGGAGGCCGTTTTTTCCCTCCCAGAGGCTTGAGGAAAGCCTCTGGAGCCCGGGGAGCGCAAAAATACCTCCCCACTGTGGTGCAGGAGGCCAAGTAGGCCACACCCATCATGGCCACGCCTACCCAGCAACTGGGCAGAGAATCTCTTGCTAAAATTTTTGAAGCCCATCCCTGGATCTCATATCTACCAACAGTATTGGATCAACAAAGGCAGATATTATTTATCATGCCACACTGCTTTGGAGGCCTAACAATCTAGGACAAATAAACTATCAATTTTATTGATGAAAAATATGTTGGTTGGCAGTTTCTCTGCAATGTAGAAAGTTCCATTGTAAAATCTCCTTCCCTTTCTGCTTTCGTCTTAAACTCCATCACTAAATTTTATTACAGAATAGAAAAATGGTTATTTATAATACAGAAAGGTTTTGGTATATTACAGATTTATTTGGATTTCACTTGTTTTCTTGCCTTTCCCAAACAACATAATTTAAACCATATCATTATCCAAACCATATGTTGTAAATTAAATGCCTTATAGATTTTAGAATGGCTATTAAATGAAATTTCTTAGGCTATAGTTTACACAATATAAGGTACACCAAGTACTTTCATAAAATACTACATAATCAATATGCTGCAATTATGACTACCATATATACCCATGTTTTCTTTTTGGAAGCTTTGCTTCCTCCACAATGCAGTAGCCTGTGTAGTATCCTAGCTGGAAGCTCATTGCATCTGTGCTTACAACTGTGTACAGACAAATCTATGCTGGGTGCCCTGGCTGGCTACCTATCGGCTTTTCAGCAATTCAATTTTGAACACTTTCATAATTTTTGCATTTTATGGGAAAATATTTTAAAGTGAATATTAAAGTAAACAAAACAAAACATAAGTCTTTTCTGTTATGTAATCCAAAAGGCATTTTCATGTATTATATGTTTACCTTTGTTACTGCAGAAAAATTTAGATACTTGGTGCAAATCCAAATCCAAAAGTTTAGCAAACAAGATATTTTCCAACTTCAGAGTAGGTATAAATAGTACTAATTTTATTTGAAGAGCTACGTTACATAAACAAAGTGAGTGAATTGCTTACTATAAAACTAGATCAGGATCTAACATTCTGAAGAGCACCCTGCAGTGAATAATTTGTTTCTGGGCTGTTTGTTTATTTTTTGGTAAAATGGATTTTATTAGTGTTCAATAAATGCTATTAAATATTGTTTAATCATATCTAAAGCCTTCCACATTTATTACAGTGAGAGTTTTT
The DNA here is from genome assembly GCA_012654045.1 of Ptyas mucosa. NCBI lineage: Eukaryota > Metazoa > Chordata > Lepidosauria > Squamata > Colubridae > Ptyas > Ptyas mucosa. Next base: position 20,871,466 of record WNWU01000019.1, on the reverse strand, counting down.
GGTCTGATAACCTACGGTATTACTAATTGTCATAATTTCTACAGAGCTGTTTCAATAATCAAACATTTCAGGAATCATTCCTGCATTTGGAATAGAATAGGTGACTGCAGTAGAGAGTCCATTGCATGTATTTCCTAGTCATTGTTATTTTTCCGCCAGTGACTGATCTACTATAGTTCTGTTTTCCCTGAAATCTGTGCCTTTGACTCTATTGACGTCAATGAGTTCAGAATCATTGGCCTTCTAATAATGAAAGCAATTAGGAGAAAAAGAGGTGGCTTTAGGGATGGTTAGACAATAAATAAATAAAGATTGTGCTGTCTTTGACTTTCTAAATAGATAAAACCAGATGCCTATTTCAAGGAATCTCTAAAGCAGAAATAAGAAAGATCTTTGTGTGTGTTATTCATTGGAGAAACAGGAAAAAAAATATTATGCTTAAATTCCAGATGGTGGTTATGCAAATAATCCCTTAATGGGTAAGCAGGACTAGTTCTCTTTGTCCGTATTTATTTTCTGAGATTAAGCTTTTGCTTGTGCAAATGGTATCCACAGGCTGGTATACAACAATAGACATCTGTGCTTTTTCAAATCATTAACAGTAGATTAGTCATTTTGGTTTTGAAATCCTGCAGCGTAAAGATCTTGGCTCACATCTGTTTCTAGTCACTCCCTCCTCCCCATTAATAAGTTCTTGTTTTATCCCACTCCTGGTTCACAAAAATTCATTAAGACTATTGCTGTGCAAAATCTTAGTTGACTTTATTGCAATGCTTGGCTGGAGTGAAATACAGCAGAAAAACAAGCTAGAACATTGTTGGCCTAAATCCTGTTATATCATTGTTAGTTTCAATCCATCTTTTCCTATTATTATTGAATGCAGAAGAATTCAGGAATAAGAAATTCCTATAAATAAAGTTAGGGCATAGCATTGTTACAGCTTTAAAAAAATTCTATTAGACAGAACAGGATTTTTTATCTCTTAATACTATTGATGGGCTGAAGCATCTGTCTGAAAATACCAAAATAAGTAGAGAAAATTCTACATGTTTGTCCCGCACAGCCAATGGTTTTAATACAACATTGATACTGAATTTAATTTTTCATTTTTGAGGGTGTTTGGTAATTAAGGCAGAGATTCTCTGTTGTATGTGGCTGCATAGACATCTGCACAGAATGATGAAGGGAATGAGGACTGATGACACACAGACAAATTATATAATTATAATTTCTCCCCTGGATGGGGAGAAATAGGCTCAGACTCAACCCTTCCAAGACCGAGTAGCTGTGGCTTCCGGCATCCTGATATAGTCAGCTGGTGCCATTGCTGACTATTGGGGGTGAATCTCTGCCCCCCACAGAGAGGGCTCGCAATCTGGGTGTCCTCCTGGATGCATGGCTGTCTTTAGAAGAGCATATGATGGCCGTGGCCATGGGGGCTTTTTATCAGGTTCGCTTGATTTGCCAGTTGCAGCCCTTTCTGGACTGAGACGCCTTGCGCATGGTCACTCACGCCCTTGTCACCTCCCGGCTGGACTATTGTAATGCTCGCTACATGGGGCTCACCTTGAAGAGCACTCGGAGGCTCCAACTGGTCCAGAATGTGGCCGCGCGGGTGGTTATGGCGCAACCCATTGTGCCCACGTGACACTCCTCCTGCGCAAGCTGCACTGGCTCCCAGTGGTCTTCCGGGTGTGATTCAAGGTGTTGGTCACCACCTTTAAAGCGCTCCATGGCATAGGACCCGGGTACCTTCGAGACCGACTTCTGCCACCAATAGCCTTCCACCGGCCAGTCCGCTCCCACAGAGAGGGTCTCCTCAGGGTGCCATTGGCCAAGTTATGTTGGCTGGTGACACCCAGGGGGAGGGCCTTCTCTGTGGGAGCCCCAGCTCTGTGGAATGAATTGCCCCCAGAAATGCGTAAGATCTCCGACCTCCGTGTATTTCTTTGTGCCCTCAAGTCTCTACTGTTCCGCCAGGCTGGGCTATCAATATAATGATTTTAAATTGGGTGTTTTAAATTTTTGGGGTTTTAAATTGAGCCAAAATTATTTAATAATGTTAATTATTTTTAATTGATGTCTGTCTTTGTGCTTTTAATAGGCTGTACACCTATTAGGATGCCCTGAGTCCTTTGGGAGAAGGGCGGTATAGAAATAAAATAATAATAATAATAATAATAATAATAATAATAATAATATATGTAATTTTGGTGGCTAATGCTGGATGCCTCCTCATTGATGTTTTGTCCAGACCAATTTATGACTACCAAAACCTGTTTTGAAGATTCCACTTAATGTTAGCAAAATATATCACGTATTATGTATACGTATCATGTATATGTTGTAGCACACTATATTCATAAAGCAAATTTGTATTTTTGTTGCACAATACCTAGAGTGCTGTAAATAATCATATTTGGATAACTTTCATATTTGTATATGTCTGTCCCCACAGAGCTTTGTATGTACGGTATGATCTAAAGGTCTCATCATCCTTTTAAACTGTTCTTATCTCTTGTTGAGATCTAGTTGACACATGTGAGATGGATGATTATTTTCTTCTGTGAAGAATGTAGGATGTGAGGAATGAAGCATAAAGTCCTGAGAAACACACAATACTTGCATACGTAAACAAAATGCAGGATCTTTTCCCAGTGCTGAACTGAAGAACTTCTTACTCATCCTTGAATCAACACAACTGTTGATTCTGTTGAAATCTGTTGTTTTGTCCTACCTTTTTTTCCACCTGATTTCCCTCCAATGCAATGTGTGAAACCTAACAGACTTTACACACCTTGAGGCTACCCTTGAGTGGTGTGAGGCTAAAAGGAAGAGTACAACCATAGAACCATCACAGGTAAAGTCAAGTTCATCCTGTTGTACTTCTGTGGTAAGAATGAGATAAAAGCTGTATCATGGGAACACAACAGAAATTAGTGGTTGCCAGGGCAGGGCTGCACCAGTGGTTCGGACCGGTTCGCAAGAGCCATGGGAGGCTCCGCCCATTGACCTGATCATCATAGGTGATCTGCACATGTGCAGAAGCTTTTGCGCATGCACAGAAGAGAAAGCTGGAATGATGCGAACCGGTAGTAAAGGTAAATAGAACCCACCCGTGGGCTACACCATAGCTACAAGGAAGCAGGGAAAGTCCAGAAGCACGGTTGTGTCTGGAACTGTCTGGTTTTGAACATTTCTAACCAGGCCTTTAAGAGTATTTTGAAATGACCAGCTCATGCAATTATTCAAATATGGAGCTAAGCACAACTGGATTTGTTTGAGAGGTCTGCATTGCTATACTGAATTTTATACATTCTGTTCTTTTCAACGGAAAATGAGATGTTTTCTGACTCAATTTGTTTGGTATAAATTCAGCACCCGGTTTGCAGACTAGCTGTTGATGAAATGAACTCAGAGGTGTGAGTGTTTGTGTGCGTGAGAAAAGTACTGTTGAAGAAGAGCCTGAGGGAATAAATTACTTAGTCATGACACTGTAGAAACACTCTCCTCTAGATCCAGCATTTTGAAGTTATGAAAATTGAATAATGTTGGGCAGAGGCAGATTTCTTATGGAAACAATTTACCAGATTTTTTGTTACATAATGACCTAGGGAATTTGGATATATACTGTATAAAAATTAGTGGTCGATTCACTTCTTCATGTATTGCTTCGTTGCATTTTTTCATCCTGCTGACCAATAGGGTGAGTAAATATAGGGATTCTCCTCATGGAGCTCTTTTTCTTTCTGTCTGTGACACTATCAAATTAGTTGCTAGTTTGATATTCTCAGGGCTATAATCACTTCTAGTCCTTATGATGATAGTTGTGTATATATAAAAGGGCAGAGTTTTAATTGCACCATTACAATTGTCATCTTGACTTTTTTGATCACATCATTGGTCCATATCCTGTGGACACTTCTGGCACATGACATGGAAAGCTCAGGTAAGGAAAGGGGTGAATCTTGAGTCTAGCTTGCAGATCATATTCCTCTTCCAGGAATGCTGCATTGAGATGAAAAGTTTGAAGAGCAAAAGATTCTTACCAGGATTTGCCTCTTAGAATTCTGTTTGTTTCCACAATCACAAAACATTGTTGAATCCTGCAAGTTGATTTATTATAATCTCTAAACTGTTCTACCCTAAACTGCAGCCCTGCCAATGTGTTGCAAATACAATTTACAGAACTCTCAGCTATGCAGTCTTGGCTGATAGTGTAGGCATATCCCTTCCAAAATTATCCAATATCAAATCCTTGTTTTTGAAATTGTGTAGGTTTTGGCACTTTCCCTAATAAATTCACTAAAACCTTCCACTATTTATTTGAATGTGGTTTTTATATTAAGTTGGTAAGAATACTATTTGAGTGGGAGGACCTGGTGACCTTGTCAAGCCCTGCATGTAACTAGGAAAAGGAACCTTCTTTCCAGGGGTGAAATCTAGCAGGTTCTGGAGAACCGGAAATTTTGAGTAGTTTGGAGAACTGGCAAATACCACCTCTGGCTGGCCCCAGAGTGGGGTGGGAATGGAGATTTTGCAATACCCTTACCCCAGGAGTGGGGAGAGAATGGGGATTTTGCAGTATCCTTCCCCAGCCACGCCCACCAAGCCACACCACACCATGCCTACCAAGCCACGCCCACAGAACCGGCAGTAAAAATATTTGGATTTCACCACTGCTTCTTTCTAAGAGCCTTTATCGAAAATTGCCAAGCTGAAATGCAAAAGAGAATCCCTCTACAAAGGAGGTCTCATTCTGATTTGAAAGAACCTTTTAACAAATTATTACTTGCAGTCTCTCTTGTTGTTGTTGGTAAACTCTCAAGCACCCAAACTGCCACTTAAATCTTTTAAGCTGCTCCAACCTAGCAGGTTGAATCAGGGCATTGTGTGAAAAATAAGTAGAATTCACAAGCCTAGTTTTGCCTTACTATTTTTAATCTGATAACTCTGGAAATAAATGCAACGTGTATTTTAGATTTGACTTGAAACTGAAGAGTGGCATCAGGAAGAACATAACAGATGAGACTCTCCAAGAGTATCTAAAATTGTATATTTCCAAAGGATGCTGAGCCTGCAAAATTTTCTGTGCACTGACCTTGCTGAGAATTTGTTATTTTGGGCTAAAGTTTCATCAGATGGGAAATGGAATATTGCATTTAATTTATATAGTTGTGTTTGCTCCAGGGAAAGTTTCAATTTTGCTTCTAAAGTAATCATTCTGTTTATTGGCCTGATGCTTACTGTTTGATCTTACTTCTATGTGTTTTGATGACTTTCTTAGAATCTGAGGGGCCTGGGGTGAGTAGGCAGAATTTCATTTCAAGCACCCTTCCTTTCCTGTCAGAGTATCTTGCATAAATATAATTTTTCAGGCCATTTGTTTGTCTGTTTATATTCCTTTGGTGAATATTTTAAAAGCTGGAGAAGAATAGTTGGTCTGTATGGTTCAGTAACTGTTAACTGTTGCAGGCAAGTTCTTAAATCATTGCAGGTCAACCATTTCAAATGGATTATTACCACAGCCAGTGAGATTCAAGAAATGTTTGTCACTTTTCAGAAAAGTACTGGTTTAGTTCAGGATTATTTAAAGTCTAATGAAATTTCATCCTGACTATCACTCTAATAAGCATTCTAAACTTTGCTTCAATAAGGACTATTCAAGCCAAGGCTCTGCTAATTTCAGTTTAGAGAAATGACCAGTTCCATCATGATTCTCCCTCTTATGAAATTTTTCATTTACTAAAAAAAAGAATGTAAAAAGCCTCAAGCAGAGGGGGAAAAAAACACTATTCATTGGTTATATAAACTCCCCAAAGCAGTGGCAAATAACGATAATTGGTGTGGCATCTTGTAAACCTACACAGAGGGGCAATGGCTTTATCTCTTTACAGATACTTTGACAACTTACTCAGTTTTTCTTATTGTGCTGATTCTCTTGGTATCCCTATCTCTGATCCCCATCCACACTGATTGCCTCCAGTTTCACAGTCAGAAATCCAAAACAGTAGGTTGCTTTATATATGTATTAATTTTAATCTTAAATTTTATTTTATTTATCATTATCTGGATTCAATATTCCTTCCTTCCTTCCTTCCTTCCTTCCTTCCTTCCTGCCTGCCTGCCTGCCTGCCTGCCTGCCTGCCTGCCTGCCTTCTTTGAGCACTCTACTCGTATTGGTTTATGATCATAATAAATTGATTTGAATACAAAGACTATTTTCTGATTTGAAAAATGGCAAAGCTCCAGAAGTAAAGATATGATTTTGCCAGAGTTACTGAAAGTAAATCCTGATTGGTGAGCTTCTGTGTAAGCCTCTCTGTTTACTAACATTAATAGCCATGAATGCTATTAATAACTGCCATAATTCCCCAGCCAGCATGTTTGATGAAGTTGAAGGGTATTCAGAGAATATTTGGCTCTCAGACAAATAGGTTTTAAATTGAGATATTCTACTATGGACCAATTTGAAATTTTGCTCTGGGACTGTACATATATGATTTAGTTTGTATGTAATATTTTTTCTTCATTGATTTTTTTTCTCCCATTGAATTCAGTGTCAAAGTATGTAGAAACCTGAGTTAATGAATTATCTCTTGGGATTATATTTTAAGGGACTAGCTCAATTTGGTTGGAAACATTGATCTTTAAAGAAATTTTAAATACTGAACCATACATTGAATACTTTTTCCTCTTAGCGATTGGTTGAACCCAACAATTGATGTCATTACATCTACATTGTTTAAAACCCCTTGACCTCCTGGTCTCCTTTTCATTGACATTCTTAGTCTCTCTTCCTCAAGTCCTAGGAAAACAACAGCTCCCCAAAAGTACCACGTGGGATAAGATTTCTGAGACTCAAAATCTCAACTCATTTGAAGGAACTAGGTCAGGGAAGGCTCTCTTAGATATTAATTACAAAAGAAGAAGAATGAGAATTCTTCCTGTAAGAATTGGTAATGAGGCTTGTTACGATTTTCAAAGAACAATATTAATTGTAACTAAACTGTGTTGCAGAATGATTTGCTTTTCTCTGAGGGACTAAAATGAAAGATGTTATAACTATATATGAATTATATCTGAGTGTACACCCTTTGACCTTTATTTATTCTAGACACAGCAAAAAAATGTTGATTTTTATTTGCCCTAGATCAATTTTTGTTGCCAGTGCCACTTGAAGTCTTGGAAAGGCCAACAGATACTCCAGCTCCCAATTGCCTTTCTTTCTCCCAGTTGTATTCTAGGTCAATGTGATGCCCGCTCCCCCGCTTCCTGCTGTTTTTTAAACCACTGAAGTTGATGGCCCAATTATGGGGGAATCCATTAAATAATTTATGTGATTCTATTTTATCTGATTAGTTTTATTTTCTTGAATGAAAAATATTAACCCATCTGACAATTACAATTACTTCAGATGACATTAATCATTTATTCTCTTTTTCCCTGCTACTCTCCTTCCAGGCAAAGTATTTGCTGTGACTGAGTTTGTAACTTTACTGGCAACAATAGGATTGTTTGGAAGGGAAAGGAAATAGGCAGAAAACAAAAAACAAAAAACAATGAAATATTTTGAACAATGGCTACATCATATAAAAAATATCAGATGGAAATTATGGCAGGATAAAAAGTAATCAGAACTAAATTGCGCAAAAAGGCTCTCAAATTTCTGCTGTTTTCAGCCAGTCTCTTAAATTTTACGTCAGATTGTTTGATCTAGATTCAGCATATTATTTAAACAGTCAGTTGTAATTATTTGTATAAATATAATATTACAATATAATGCTACTATTTTGATGTCAAAACTAACTGTACATTATTAATGCTTTTTATTTTTTACTTGTTCCTTTTCTTTTTATTTGCATTGCATAGTTTTTTCAGTGTTTAATATTTTAAAATGAAATGAACAAACTTTTTAATTGTTCTGATTTGTATCATTTTTTAAATTTGTAATTTTAGTGCAACATCAGATGGCACATCTCAGATTTTGTGGAAGAAATACAAAGAAAAAAAATCCAAGATGAGATGAATAGGCAGGACTTAATTTACAGTCTGGAGCAATATAAAAAAGAAAAATTAAACAGCATCCAAAACAAAAATTAACGTTACTCCTGTGGAACAGCTAACTGCACTCTGTGTGTGTGTGTGTGTGTGTATAGACACAAATGCAAACAAAGAAACAAATAAATAATAGGCATCTTGAGTCAAGTTCAGTTTGAACTGTCTGGAAAAAAAAGTACCGTATTTTTCAGATTATAAAATGCACTTTTTCTCCTGTAAAAGAGCTGAAAATTTGGGTGCGTCTTATACTCCTTATGTAGCTTTTTCGAGCTTTTTTCCAGCCCTAATGAAGTGCTAGCGAATGAAATGATCTTCCGTGCTTTGCCTGCTTCCTCCAACTCTCATCTGTGCTTTAGAACTTTTTTTCAGCCCTAACAAGGCTCTAGCAAGTGAAGCGATCTCTGTGCTTTGCCTGCTTTTCTCATTGCTTCTTTCTCCAAAGATCAGTTGTGCTTTAGAAGCTGTTTTTTATCCCCAAGCAAGGGATAAAAAGCATGTGTGTGTGCTCAAAACCAGCAAACTAATGTGCTGAAGATGACCAGACTAAGGACGCTAGCCCGATGAATACCTGGTAGGCAGATTCTCCCCCCCTTTTTCCTCCCCAAAAACTAAGCTGCGTCGTAGACTCTGAAAAATATGCTATTCACTCATCCCTTTGGGATGCTTTAAAAAAAATAAAATTGAAATAAATGTATTTACACACTGAAGTAATAGTATTACCATGCTCCTATTCTTTTTTTAAAGGCTTGTGTACTTTGGAGATTAAAAAAAATACTTCCTTCAGTCTTTAATGAATCAGCTTTACATTAATGCAGACTTTTAAAAAACTTGCCTGTGAATCCTCAAACATGACAATTTCGAGTTTTGCTCTTTATATTATTTTATAACATTATCCTGCATGGATTCTTTTTCTTTTCTATTTTTCCTCTGTGGTGGGTAATTAAATGTTTCCTCTAAAGCACACAGTAAAATAAAATTTGAATTGAGCTACTCTCTGTTATAAAGTAGAAATAAATCCCCATTTCTGCAAATGTAGTTAATTTATGTTATACCGCTTTTTTGAAGATACACAGCCTAGAGGAAGGCATGGTATTCTTCATGACACATTTCTCAAGGAACAATCATAAGAGGTTCAGACAGCAGGAATTGTACTGACTAAATTAGTAACAACAATGACAACAAGGAACTTTAAATAATCAATTTACACACATTGGTCTGATAATAAAATTGGTTCCATTGAATCATTAGTTTTGCAGTGGAATCATAATAAAGCCAATATGCAGTGATTCATGAAGCTCATTGGGGACAGGATATTAAGTTCATGGTAGGATCCAATTGTGTTACTTCTACTACTATTTGGATGCCATAATATATATTCTAGATGTAAATGTTTTCAGTTGGGCAGAGCATGGTGGTCATAGCATGGTATATTTTTGAATCTAATCTGTCCTTAGAAATTATTTCATCAGCCTTTTTCAATTTAATAAAAAAAATTAAATTAAAACTATTAAATATTTAATTAAATATCTTTAAAAATATTTACTCTCATGTATAAATAAAAATGTGTGTCATGTGCACAAATTTCTAGGATGACAAAATTAGAAAGCTACACATTGCACATTGTTTATATATTTTCCTGTCTCTGTTCTTCCTTATTGGGGAATTGTCTTAAATTCAGAGTTGTCTTTATTTCAGGTTAATACTGTAAAATACCTAATTTTTAAAAATATTCTCTGCCCCTAATAAAATCTCTCATCCCTTTATAGTAGAAATTACATGTGCACTGTAGCAGGGATAGCAATTAATTTTCCCAAAGGGTTCACAAGAAACTGGGACTGTTGTGGAGCGCCAAATAAATAGAGTTGTGAAGGTATGTAGACATGCATGTGCGCACAAGCATACACTGAAAAAAAAATAGTCACCTTCAAAATAAAAGTGATGCAGTTCTATTGCTTGCATGGTGTGGGAGGGACCAATCTACTGGGCCTCCATTGGTCTTAGGAGGGACTGGTGTATTGCACCTCTAGTGGCATGAGGAAGAACTGGTCCACCTGTCTTGCAAAGCGGAAGAGGGGCCTACCGGCTGGACTTGCCAAGACAGTTAACTTCTCTCTTGTTGGTACTTCTGGCAGTAAAGCCTATTTAATTTCTGATTGACCTCCTGCTCCCAGACAGGGATAACTGAAGTGCCAAATATGGCCTGGGAGCTGTGAAATGTCAAGGTCTGCACTGCTGTCATATGGAAAGAGCCTTGGTGGCGCAGCAGACTAAGTGCTGTTAAAGTAGCACTAGCTGCCTGCAATTACTGCAAGTTCGAATCTCACCAGGCTCAAGGTTGACTCAACCTTCCATCCTTTCAAGGTAGGTAAAGTGAGGACCTGGATTGTGGAGGCAATAAGCTGACTTTGTATAAAAAAGAACACTGCTTAGGGGGGGGCGAAAGCCCTACTAAGCAGGTATATACAAAAGTATGAAGGCTATTGCTTAATGCATTGTAAGCCCCCCTGAGTCTCCGGAGAAGGGCGGCATATAAATCGAGCCAATAAATAAATAATAAATAAATAAATAGTAAAGAATGTCAGAGGCACATGAAAAAACCTTGGAAGATAATAAATAAATAAATGGCTGAAATAGTCTGATTAAATTGGAATTAAACACATCTGCATTCTATTATCTCCCAGTGTGTCGAAATGAATTAAATTCTTATCTCTTTAACCTGTGCACAGTGAGCATAGCTTTTAAAGTCTGATTCATTACATGCTAGAACACACACAACCTTGGCACCATTATAATTAGTTTCTTCTCTTTTCTAAACAGTGACAATTGTGTAATAATATCAATTCACAGCATGTTCAGTGTAAGCTGTTTCTATCTTTTAACAAATACCTAGTAGGAACCAAACATCATTCTTTAATATTTTCCTTTGCTGTCATGAACTTTTTCAAAGACCTGAGGAAAACTTTTCATGATCCCAAGGGATTCCTGTGTAACATTGGGAAAGAAGAGGGACAAAATGGGCCTGCCAGTTGCCTTCACCCTGTAACCAGTATTACAAAATAAACTCTGACCTGTGACATATTTAGCATCCTGTGTTATAAGCATGAGGCTTTTAGTCTAATAGAAGAGAATATATGTAGCTCAGAGTTAAACTGTGGAGTGATTGGTGCTCTCTGAGCTTAGTTATTTCCTTGCAGCAAACAAAGAAGCAAACTCAGACAGTACCAAGCACACCACAGAATATTAATCATTCATTTGAAAATTTCAAGAACCAGGCTTCTATATATGCACCATGTATATGTTGCAAGAGGAAAAGAGTGTTGGCTCCACTCCCAGTATTCATGTATCATTTGACTCAATGTACTTTTACTTTCAGTAAAAGTTTGGAATGTAAGTACAATTATTGCAAGTTCAAATAAGGCAATAATTTTTGGGTGCGACGGGGCGCTCCCATGTGACACCTCTCCTGTGTGAGCTGCATTGGCTCCCGGTGGACTTCCGGGTGCGCTTCAAGGTGTTGGTTACCACCTTTAAGGCGCTCCATGGCATCGGACCTGGGTATTTGCGGGACTGCCTTCTGCCACCAATAGCCTCCCACCGGCCAGTACGCTCCCACAGAGAGGGACTCCTCAAGGTGCTGTCAGCCAGGCAGTGTCGGCTGGCGACCCCCGAGGGAGGGCCTTCTCTGTGGCAGCACCTGCCCTCTGGAACGACTTGCCCCCGGAGATTCGAAAGATATCAGATCTCCGGGCTTTTCGCCATGCCCTAAAAACTTTTTTTTTCCAACAAGCAGGGCTGGTGTAACCCCCCTCCCCCTTTTTTGAGATATTAGACTTTTAATTGTATAATGGATTTTAATTGGAAGATCTTAAACATTTTCGGCCAAAGTGTATAATTCTTTTAAATTTCTTTTAAATTTTGTATTGGTATGTTTTTTACTTGGCTGTGCACCGCCCTGAGTCCAGTAGGAGAAGGGCGGTATATAAATTTAATAAATAATAAATAATAATAATAATATTTGATTCATTGTGAATTGTGAACTGATACCACACTGCATTTAACATGATCCAGAATTCAGTTAGTCCAAGGCTGGTGGATGTGCAAATTCAGTTGAGTGCCATTGTCACATTAAGATTAGCTGATAGGAATTGTGTTTGGGGTTTTAGATATTGCAAATCTTTGTGTGTGCAAACTGGAGGAAAGGAAAATTCCACCAGAGGAAAACAGTACAAGTTTAAAAAAGGTTTGCTATTACATTAGAACAAATATTTGATTTTATTGAACAACATGAACCTGGTCAATAAGAACACTATAATAGGACAAGATTTTGGAAAGCCTGAATCTATGGTAGAATTTTTTGCTCTAATTGGCTTCAAATTGCTAAACCTCGTGGTTAACTATTAGATTATGTTTTTCTAAGTTCAAAGGCTTTTTAGAGCAAAGTTTGTTGATTACAGTTTATGTCATTTGCTCTGAATTAAATCATGAACAACGGAGAACTAAATCTGAAGAGTCAGAAGCAAGGTAGAAAAATATATTTTCCATGGTCATTTGTCTCCCCTCCCCAGATTTCTCAGTTTCAATAGCATTCGGAAGGATTGATATGAAACATTAATTAAGCCAAACAAGCTATAGGCAACCAGCAATGACAGATGGTAACCTAGATTGGCTAACAGTGCTTTTCTGTACAGAATAACATACAGATGATTTAATGTTGTTCTTCTTAGGATCACTGGAGAAGAGGTCAAATGTCTGTTAATTGGTTTTATAGTTGGCTGTTAAGTGGCTTTATAATCCTCATGGATGTGATCTAAAGTCTAAGATAACAATAAACTTAAAACACACACACACACACACACACACACACACAGACACACGCACACAGGGACAGATATCTCCTCTCCTCATTGAACAATATAGAGAAAGCATTAACATAATTTTTTCAGGTCAGAAATGACCAACTTTTCTGTACACATATTTTTGCTTTATATGTACTGTATAATAAAAGCTGCAGTGAAAGGCAGTATGATATTATATAAACCATCTTATAGAACAAGAGTTGCCGGAATTCTGTCATTGTACAGAAGCAAAACTAGTTCACAGTTACTACAATTAGTATGATTGCACTAATCCTCATATCAGCTGGATAGACCGATCCCACGTTTGGTTTCTATGATCCGTCATGACATAATTCTACAAAGGCTTCATTGAGGGACAGATTATCAGCTTGCATCTTTTCACAGGGTTAGAATAAGAAAACAGCCCATTGTGAGGAATCCACAGAAGGTTGTGCTTGGAGAGACCACCTACCTAGAAAAGAGCTTTAGCTTCTTGATGTCAGCAGTTGAAATTCTACCTCTTCCTGGGTATGGAATTTCCTGAGGGTTAACACAAGTCTTGTAAGCAATCCTGATTTTTGTGTGTGTGTGTTGATAGGAAGGAAGGTGGGAATAGTTTCTTTATGAATATATAAAGATCTAATCTTTGGCTGACTTAAATTGCAAAGTGGTAAAAAAATCATCTGGAACTTTGGTTATTTCAAACAAAATATTGTGGGACCTCCTATATCTGCTATTCTTGGATAGTAATGGTTTTTATAAGAGCAGAAGTAGAGATGCTGAGAGTATATCACACATAGATTTTTTTTTTTGTATGCAGATAGCCTCCTGAACTTCGATTACAGGACTAACAAGGAAAGCACAGTTTTACTAAGAATTCCTAGATATGATAATAGGACTATTTTAAATATAGTCTCTAATAATTTTCAGGCTAAATTGTTAAATTAAACCAAACATGGTGTGAGGGGAAGAGTCTTCAAGAGTCTGCCTTGAAGACTCTTGAAGCAGATGTTGCAAAAGAAAAGGACATAACTGATAACTAATATTTGGTTTTTCTTGCAGTCAAAATAAAATTATATAAGCTATACACTTGAGAATTGAGAGACATATTAGAGACAGCACAAAGGAATTACCGTATTTTTTGGCGTATAAGACACATCTTTTTCCCCCCTAAAAGGGGGTGAAAATTTAGGTGCATTTTATACACTGAATGTAGCCCTGCCTACCCACTGGCCCCAACCCTTTGGCCTCTGCCTCATAGCAGTTACCTTCTTTCAAGCAAACAGCAAGAAAAAACAGCTCCTTTCAGCTTCAGCACAGGCTTATTAGCACAAGTTGATTGGATCGGCCTCCTGACTCTCAGCTGATTTGCTCTCAGCTGTTTTGCGCAGGGCTCTGCTGCTTGCTGCAAAGAGGTAAATTGCTGGAGCAGATCCCCCCCCTTGTGCTAATCAAGCTATGCTGAAAACGAAAATGAAAGTAAAGCAGGCTGTTTGCTGTTTGCTGCAACGAGGCAAAATTGCTCAGAGGCAGAGAGAGATTTCTTTTTCTACCAAAAAAGGTAGGTGCGTCTTATACTCTGAAAAATATGGTATATACCGCGGGGTCCTTGGTGCTCTCTGAGCTTGGTTGTTTTCTTGTAGATTGTATCTACCAAACTAGATAACATCACATGCTGGGGGGGGGGTGTAGGGTTTGTATACCAGAAGCTAACCCTGTCAATGTTGGTGGAAGTCATCTTGGTGGTTCCTTGATTTGGTTGTTGTTTACTATTAGTGTGTTTTCGTGAGTTGAGAAACAATTTTTTTTCTTCCTGCTAATGATAGAGCAAATGGAGATTTCATGTTTGAATGCACTATATAGAAATGAGTGCATCACTAAGAAGGTTAGTATTTTTTTATTTCTGATGGACAGTTTCCCATATGACTGGATCTATTGAAATGCATGAAATACAGCCTGAAGTTCTACAGCCCAAGAAATTTTTGATCATGCAGTTCTTCTGAATATAACACATTAATGCACACATCTGTTAAGATCTGTTGGCTCCCAAATCGTAGCCTCTTAGTTTTGCTAAGATTGAGCCTTGGTCTGTTCCTCCCCGTTCAAACTCCCATAGCCTTGAGACCTGGAGGCAGAACTTTGACAGCATTACTTGTTTAAGCAGTGCATGAACCATATAGATAGATAACATCAGCATACTGATAATATTTAACCCATGTAACTGGCTGACCTCCCTCAACAACTTCAGATACATATGAATTAGGAAAAGAGAGAATGTGAATTTCTGTAGTATCACACAATGAAAGATTCTAGGACCAGATCTGTTTTCGCCACAAACACTGACTAGAGTAAAAGAATGAGGAGAACCAACACAACACCAGGCCTCTCAATCTTACTTTTTTGAGCTTGCCCAGAAGGATATAATGATTGATTTCAGCCTAAACAGAGGTCATCTCATTTTTCAAAGGCCACAGAGTTGCTATTAAATAAGATGAATTTTATTCAACAGCATCCTGAGATTAATTTTAAATCTGTTGGTTTCATGAATGCCTGACTGACCTAAAGAGACTAAATGAGACCCAATTAATCCAGCAACTGAACAAGGTTGCTACAATGATATTAGTAGATATAGTACTGTAATAATTTTTGGTATAGTATTACTATTAATATTGATTTTCACATTGTTTCTTGAGAAAAGAATTTGAGTCAGTGCAACATTTGGATTCTTCTGGTATAAAACGTATGAAAGACAGCCATGAGCTGTCTTTTGCCTTTAGTGCCTCATAAAAAAGTTAATGCAGATGCAAAAACTTTTCTGGTATTATTGATGAATCTATGTCCTTCACAACATTTAAAAGAGATATAGATGCTACTTTGACTAGTGTAGAACAATAAGATTTAGGTGACACAAATGCCATAGGGCAGTGATGGCTAACCTTTTTGCCATCGTGTGCCAAAAGTGGGGGGAGTGTGGTGGGGTTACATGCACGCATGCCCACATCCATAATTCTATGCACCCTGCCCCCCATGCCCCGCCCCCCACTTTTGGCACGTGATGGCATGGTGGGCTCGGTAGGCCTGTTTTTTGCTCTCCCCAGGCTCCAGAGCCTTTCTAGGAGCCTGGGGAGGGCAAAAACAGCCTTCCCCAACCCCCAGAGGCCCTCTGGAGGTGGGAAACAGTGTGTTTCCTGACTTCTGGTGGTCCCAGAAGGCCCGAAAATCAGCTGGCTGGCGCACGCATGTGTGTCGGAGCTGAGCTCGCATGCCCACCGATATGGCTCCGCGTGCCACCTGTGGCACCCGTGCCATAGGTTCGCCATCACGGCATAGGGCAAGGAATAACATTCCTCTTTTTCCAGATTTATTGGTTTAAATAGTTTATTTCATTGTTATAGATTTTAGTTTTTAGGGGAAAATTACAGAATTCCACATACAATATTTGTCTGAATGGATGATGATCTCGAATGAATGATTATTCTCAGTAAATCTAAGATAATGGTATAATTAATGTTCCCTGCATATTCTTCCCCCTTGCACCCTTCAAATTAAAAATTGACAATAAATCTCTGGAAATATTATTGAAGTGCAAATGTTGAAATCTTGATACCAAATGCAGAAAATGGAGGAGGATTCAGTGGAAGATATTTATACCAAGGGTGGGCAATTAATTTTCCCAAGGGGTCACGTAAGAAATTGGGGCTGTTATGGAGGGCTGTTGCCGCTGCCCTCCCAATGCTGCTGTTCTGCCTTTACACCCAACACTGCCCCGTCCCCAATAACGAGTGGAACCACCTTTGGGCCAGATGTGGTCTGTGGTCCGTGATCCGTAAAATATCCAGGACTAGTTTATATGTTTGGAAGGATCAAAATAAAATTTTAATCTAAATTAATATCAGATATCTGATATTTGCATCAATCAATCAGAAAAAAGCTGGAAGGGACATTGGAAGTCTTCTAGTCCAACCCATTTCTCAAGGAGGAGATCCTATACCATTTCAAAAAGGGGCTGTTCAGTCTTTTCTTAAGACTGATGAAGTACCTACAACTTCTGAAGGCAAGCTGTTCCACTGATTAATTGTCCTCACTGTTAGGAAGTTTCTCCTTAATTCCAGGTTGCTTGTCTCCTTGATTAGTTTCCATCCATTGTTTCTTGTCTTGTCTTCTGGTGCTTTGGAAAATAAGTTGATCCTCTCTTCTTTGTGGCAGCCCCTCAAATACTGGAATACTGCTGTCATGTCACTTGATATTATGCCATTCCGTTAGTCCTGTTCCAAGAATATATTATGTACTCTTTGCTTGTTTGTCCTCTAAGTACAAAACTGACAGAACAAATTTGTTTCTTGTTATTATTCTTATGTAGTGAACCAAATTAAGAACCACATTTACAACTCTTCTGGCAAAAGCTCTGCTGGAATGTGGATATGGGAACATAGTATGTGGATTTTGATTGATTTCCACTTCAAGATTAATCCATGAATGTAAGATATTTTGTTGTTTTAGTGTCAGATCAGATAGTTCCCATTCTTCCATATACAAAGGTCAGCTAGGATAAGAGTTAAAAACCTTACTTTAAGAAACTGTGATGTGATAGCATCTGTTACCACATTTGAAGTAGCAAACTAGTTCAGAAGTCTCAAAAGAGGCCACTTAGTTCATATTTCTCTGAACTTCAACAGAGGTAGAAAACTAGGTCTGCCACTGCTCCCTTCCTTAGTATTCAACCCACCTAATTATAGAATGTTCTTTTCTCTAATATTTTGGATAGATGTCTACCTGACAAAGCTATAAAAAGTTATACATGCTCTCTAGGAAACTTATTTTTCTGCTGAATATGAGGTTAACATTTAACCTAAATCTGTCTTTGTGATTTCAAAGTTACATTGGCATTTCTACTAAAATTATAGCTCCATATTCACAAAATAAGAATATTTATTCTTAGTATATGCCTGTGTGTTGATATGTTGTCCCTCCTCTTATGTTGATGCAACATTTAATTATGTTTCTATCTTTCATTCATACAGCATTTAACAAATGCAACTATTTTATTATCTGCAATTAAAAGAAAGCTTTTATAATTTTCTAACATACCACTATATAATTCTGAAGTTACTCTTTTCCCATGCCTTTGCCTAAAATGGTTCCATGAAAGTATCACCATGCTAAAAGTCAATTGTAGGCACTATTCCAATGGAGCTTGTGAAGACAAGGCAGATTAATGCATCTCTTCCTGAAAAGTATGCCTCTGAAGCTTGCCTTCTGTTAATCTCGCATGTCATTTCAAATTGGCTTGTTTGACAAAAAGACACTTTAACCTTGGAAGTTCCTTCAGAGCTGCTGCTGTCAAAAAACAAAACAAAACAAAAAGACTAGCAAGAAGATCCAACCATATCATTTTTGCAAGAACTGTTCTATGGCTCACTGTGCTGTAAATGATATGACTTAGAAGTCCAGCTGCGTATAAGTGAGACTCACCCCTCCTTAATGTGTTTTTATCTTATTTAGTTTTGTGCCATTTTCTGTAAATGCTTGTTTAAACTCCGGTGCACAGAGTCCTATTAGGGATGAATGGGAATTTCAAAAACCTCAGTCATACTATCCAGCAGATATCTAACTGGCTTCTGTATATAACAATTACACTTCTGTGAACATAACTGCAAGAAATCCAATATATAATATATTGAGATGTATTGTTTAGTTCCTCAGCTTTTTCAGCAGTCTTCCTAGTAATTTTCCTGTCACTTCAAAAATGTGCAATTTAGTAAATAGCCTTTGGTGGCATTTGGGGACTACTCCAAGGATTGACATTGACAGAGATGATAGCTATAAAGCTTGGTGGGCTCTTCCTAACTTGAATTGAATATGGATGAGTGAGTACCGTGCAACCATTTTAAGGTAATAAGGTTTGCTCCATAAAGATGCAGTGATAAAATACCTCATTTATTTAATTGAATTTCATTCATCTTATAGGCTGTTTGAGAACATATTGTACTTTGAAAGGTTATTTAGGAAGCTCTTTGAAATAAAATGAAAAATTACCTATATTTTGGGCCTGTCATTCAAATGGTACTTTTCCAAGCAGTAGTGAAACTTTATGTCACCGAAATTTTCTTAGCTGAAATAAAGATAACAACTGTTTTCTTCAGCTAGCTGCTCTCTACATACCACATTTCTGGAAGGCACCACTTTGGGAAAATCGAATTAAGTGCAAACTAAATAAAATTTAATTTAATTACTCATTGTGCTTTTGTCCTTTGTAAACTAACAGTCCTAGAAATAAAAGTTACTACCAGATATTTGAAAAACTGTGCTAAGTTCTATACATTCCCTTCACTCCACAGGCAGAACTACTAATATGTATGGCAGGATGGTTCAATATGTCTGAATAACTGCTGCCAAAGGCTGAAGGAGAATATAGGAGCCAAGGTGAAAATTCTGTTTGCAAAGCTTATGCTGGGAATGGAAATACCTTTTTACAGACATTCAGCATGGCTGCTGTTGACAGTTCAGACAAAATGCTTTGGGATATGACATCTCTTGGCTACAACTTTACCCATAGAGGGAAAATAGGATTGCTAAAGCATTGAAAGACATTTGCATAGCTGACAACTCTTGAAACAAAATATAAAGTCAGCCTAGGGAGTCTACTCGAAAGAGCCAATTTTGTTGAAAGGCGCCTGGATCCCAAATTCTGGCAGTGAACAGACTATGTTTCAAGAGTGTTGTATTATTGTTAAGAAAGGAAGAAAAAGATGAATGCTCAGAAGGAGGACTGGCGGAGACTAGTTTCAGTTGCCAGCTGAAAAATTCTGCAGTCTTCTGGCGTTTAAGTGGCACTTACCGTAAAAAGAGTCTAGCATTGATGTTGAATTTCAGCCAAAATACAGCAAAAATATTTCCATTCCATGTTTACAAAATATTCCAAATGTGTGTTACTTATGATATCCACCTGATTATTCAGGTCACCTACCTGAATAAACTTGAGTCATGTTAGAGCTTTTAATATAACTAAAACCAGTGAAAGTCCATGGAGAAATGTTCATCCCTGCCAAACTCTTAATACCAAGTACTGAATACATATGCATGCTTATATTTTTCAGAGGTCCGATATTGTTCTATGTACAATCCTTGTTTTATTGATTTCATGTAATATTCTAATTTTCTGAGATTGTGAATTTGGGGTTTTCATGAGCTGTAAGCCATAATCATCAAAATTATGACAACTCAAGGCTTGAACTATCTCACTTTGCATATAATGAGTCTATCTCATATATTAGTTTCACCTTTTAAGTTGCATTACTGAAATAAATGAACTTTTGCATGATATTCTAATTTTTCGAGTTTCACCTGTTTATGCCAGCAATGCAAATGTAAAAAATATCATTCTGAAAGGAGAAGAGAAATGCACGCATAGGAAGTGAGCAAGAAGAAGAGAAACAAGATCTCTGTGAAATCTTAAACAATGAACATGATTATTCCTCAGTTTTCTGTTGCATAGAAATTTAATACATTAGAGCTAGATGGGATAAAACTCTTCAGATAGTGTGTGCAACTGGTGTTTTCTGTCATCATTGGCTATGGTTGTTTGAGCTAAAGGATACAGAATTATGTTTTTGGTCATTGCTTCTAACTGTTAGGAAGAGTTATAATAGATAGTGGATATCAGATTTTTCATTCATACATACATTGTCCAATTATACTATATTATTAAACACTATAATAGTTAAAACATTGGGATTGGAACTATTAAGCTTCAGGTTTCAGTCCTAGTATAAGACGCCTGACTAGGTGGCTCAGTAGCTAAGACACTGAGCTTGTAGATCAGAAAGGTCAGCAGTTTGATGGTTCAAATCCTTAGTATAGGTCTCCTGAGGGAGCAGGGGGTTGGACTAGATGACCTCCAATGTCCCTTCCAACTCTGTTACTGTTACTGTTGCATAAGTAGGTTCTTGTAACATGTTTGCTCAACCCAAACTATTCATGATGAAGTGCTGTCATGAATAAAGCTTCTGCATATGATGCTTTGAGTGGAAAGTAGGAAATTAATATTATAATAAAGAAGGCACACATAAATAAACAAACTGTAGCTATAAAGATATGAAAAGATTAGTCACCAGTACGTTCTTTCACATCATCTACTTCTGGTAAGCAACTATTGACACACTTATTGTCTATGCCTGGAAATGGATTCTCTGCTGACCTGTTACCAAGAACACTTTATAGTTCAAGGAACAGCATTAAAGTGACATGTCGGATTGGATACATGGGTTTAATTAGTAGAGTAGGAAGTTGAGTCTAAATCACCTTGCATAAGAAGAGATAAGGTAACCAGTATGGCAAGTCACACCTCCCACACACATTGCTTTGGTTACATAATTTACAGTAGGTGCTAGGATTTTCAACCAGGGACAAATTACCCCTTTCCATCTGCAGAATGTTTAAATGCAAGAATCATATTGGATAGCTTAGTTTTCTAGAAACAATAAAGCAATTTCCTCTAACCATTATGAAATATAATTTACAAATATTTCCTATGTCTTTGGAAATAAGGGAACACATTTTCTGGAGGGACTATATTAAAGCTATGGTAAGCATTCGAGAAACAAATGTTAAAGTAATGGTAAACATTTGAGAAGCAAATGTTAAAGTAATGGTAAACATTTGAAAAACAAATGTTTTTTGAATGTTTACCATTACTTTAATATTGTCTCTCCAAAAATGTGTTCCCTTATTTCCAAAGACATAGGAAATATTTGTAAATTATATTTCCTAATCGCTTTTGTGCTTTTGCCAAGAAAATGACATGGAGATGCAAGAATCAAGCTCAAAAGAAGGCTTTATATTTTAAACATGTAATGGCAACCTGGGGGTAATGATTACATGCTGCTAAGCCTGTTATGAAAGCATGAAATAATACATGTAGCATTTTTCCAAAATAAAACTAGACAATCCTTTTGTTCTTTTACAATGGAATTATTGTAAAGTTGGAATCTCCAAGAACCCCAATATTCTGCTAAACTTTTAGCATAAGGGAATAAAAGAAGAAGAAATATTTGCATCTTCCCTTCTTCATTTGGTTGTTATATGCATAGAATTGTACTCTGTCTACATCTGGTTCAAAAGTAGGATAGAGTTAATAATAGTTTGAATGGCAGTGTTGGAGGGACATTGTATCAAATGTCCTGGAAGCCCATTTTGGAGTTCTGTGCTGTTGGAAAAAGCTAGTTTTGTGATCAGAAAAATTAGTCTCAGGCTATTAGTTAGGTGTCAAACTCACGGTATCACATCGCCGTCACATGACGTTTTGTGATGTTTTTCCCTTCACAGAGCTGGGTGGGCATGGCTTGCACATGATGCATCTGGCCCATGGGCTGCCAATTTGACACCCCTGGTCTCTGGGATGCCATCTTAGAAAATTAACAAAATATGAACAGAATTAGAAATAGCTGAATTGTTACCTTTGTGACATGTATCCTAATGTGCTGTATTCCTACAGTGTCACATTACATGCCACTTGATCTTCCTCCAAATGACTGTCACTGCTTAGATAGGATTATCAGTATTAAGAAATATTTACTCCAATTGTTGGAGTAAGTTTCCACTTTTAGCTAGCTTCAATCTGATAACAAACTGATGGCCTATTTGCATGATAGCTCTGGCAACACAAATGGAGATAATTGTGACTGAATTTAAGTATATAAAATTTGATTTGTAAAATGATTTCTGAGATTCTCAGTATTCATATGTAATGATAAATATTTGCAGCTGTTAGCCGAGGCCTTGCCATTTTGTTTGCAACTTTCTCAGGATACAAACAGACTTTCAGGTATTTGTTACACTAGAAATAATGCTAGAACCTTAGGCAGAATCAATTTTAAGAGATTTTCTTTCTAATTGTGATTTCACTTACTAAAACCCTATTATCCATTGAAAGGGGTTAGAAAAAATGTGGCTTAGCCTTGGTCTCTTTGAATACATGTAATGTTCTGAAATTTGTGGTCGATACCATATTTAAATTTTTAAAGTTCTTTAATGGATAAATTATCCAATTTCTTTTATTTTTCTAATTTAGAAAAAAACCATTAGTTTTTGCTTTTGTTAGACTTTGGAAATAAGAAATTACCTTCTGCAAATTTCTTTCAAATCTACTAGTAGATTCCACCAGCAGCTTTTTGAAACTGCAGTTTTTTGACACAAGTTTCAAGTACATTGAATTTCTTGCTTCATTACTCGATCTTCCAATGTTCAAAATTTGAAATGTTATTTGTTCCTCTTGCCAGAGATGAAGGCTGATGGTTGTATGTCTTATGTGGATTGCATTCTATTCAGGTATACCACTTATTCTTCAAGAACTAATTATTGCGGTGACATATTAAAGTCCTACATGTATACACCACTGTACTTCCAACTGCAATAGCCCACTGTATGTGTAAAATCATAAATTGTTGGTTTAAAAGATGGAAACTATTTCAAGGAAGAAGAAGCATTTGCACTATAATTATTGTCAGTAGTAAAATTTCTATTATGGCAGAGTGTTGATGTATATAAAGGTTGGAAGGGTTTTCAGATAATTTAAGAAAATGGTAAAAAATCTATGCTGCTCACTATGTGATCTGAGACATCTTAAGATGTGAAACTCTTTGTTAACAATTGCTTTAGAAAGAAAAAGGATTTATAACGAAAAAGCTATCCCTTCCCATTTCTTATGTGTTTCAACTGATGGATGAATTTCAGTTCCTCTTTCTTTGTGCCAAACATAATTTGAGAAATCCAAGTTTCAAAAGCCAAACTGTTTCAATTCCTATATTGCTTTGAATGTGCAAAATTAGGTAACAATTCAGATAGAAAACAATGATGTTACTACTTCCCTAGTTGGTACTTTATGTATAACATAGTAGAAATGGAAACATAATTTGCATCTGGTCAGAATTCTTCAGTTGGACTTTGCTATACTTTGGATATTTCAGAGTGTATGAAAATAGCAGCTTTCTACAACTCCTTAAAATAGCATAAAATAGAAACATAATTTCTTGGGATCACATTGTCACATGTTGCCAAAAGAAGAAAAGTTGTGGCTTTAAGGAGTTATAGGCAGGTGTAGACCCACATTTTGAAATATCTTTCTGAATCTGAAATCAAAGCCGTGCGCAGAGTATGTTTCATACTCTCACTGCATATATTTTAAGTCTGATAGACAATAAATGTCTGGACAGAGAACAGACAAATCTTAGTATATATTACATTCTGCATATATCTGAAGCCTTCTTACACTATTTTTAACTTTAGAGTTGGAGGAAGGAAACAAAAAGAAAAAAAAATCCACCAAAATGTTGAAATGCAACACAGAAATCCAGAAGAAGCTGTGAGTATTTGGCTTGTGCCTTCTCAGCTATGAATCATTCTTGGTGGGTTTTTTTTCCAAAGCTCCTATAAAGATAGAGGTTATTGATGAGGCAGCAGGAAGCGAGAGACGGATTAAAAACCTACTATGACTACAATTAATTACACATTTCTAAACTAGGAAGATAATTTATTGAGAAGACTTCACAAAGATAGACACAGTGGTGCGGCTGGCAGAGTCTTCCAGGTGTTAGTTAAATGTCAGTCTAATACAGTGCTTCTCAATTATTTTCTGTCATGCCCCCCTAGGAAGAAGAAAACATTTTTGCGCCCCCTGCGCAACTGTAAATAGTATCATTATTAGAAAAAGGTCTGTTCTCCTTGAAAGGGAGGAGCATGCGCAGTCACATGTACTGGCTTAATGCTCACTATCGATGCAAATGTCAGCAGCGGTAGCCCGATTTCTTTAGCAAGTTTGATTAATTGGGGCAGTGTTATGTTTCACAGGAGAAGGTCATTGTCAGTCATTTGAGCATCAATTGGGCGCACATCCGTCGGGCAACAAAGTAAGTGTGGACGGACATCCCACACTAAAGATGGCTCCGACAGGCTCGTGTCACAAGGGTTTTGGACAGCCAATCAGATGCCGAGGTCAAACGCGCCCCCTTTTATGGAGCCTTGCGCCCCCCCTGGGGGGCGCGCCCCACTATTTGAGAAGCACTGGTCTAATAGAAGAGGAGAAAGAACTAGTGATGAGCTTTGACTCCTAGATTGTCTGTTAGGCAACTGCTACAATCCTGATTCAGGATCTCATGCTGAGATTGGCTCCCCACAGCAGCTTGCAATGATAAAATCATAGCTAATTCATTGCAAATGCTACACTGATCATTTCCTGTTGATAAAAACATTGTTGGCAGTGTAAATATGTGGGCAGTATCTTGCAAATGAAATTGAAATGCAAAATTTGACAAGTTTTTAAATGACCCTGTAGTTAAAGTTTTTGCTGCGATATGTCATACTACTTTCAGAAGAACATATTGGAAATGAGTGTCAATACATTTATCCTGATGACTTCCTGTTGTTTGTAATGTGTGTAAAATATTGGGAATATGAAAGGTTTTGAGATTGAAAGAGTTGTTCTGGTTTGAAAATGGGTCATTCTGAACCTTTTTGTGCTTGAAATGGTATAGTTTCAAGCTTGAAATGTATTTGTATATATAAAGCAAATTCAATAGAAGAAAATATAGAAATCAGGGGTAAGTAATGCTTTGAATGAGGGAGAGCCACAGTGGGTGGGATGATACAAGGCCATATTATACATGTGTATGTAGCTAGAATTTACCATTTTTCCCATTGGGCATCTTGGTTCTTTTCAATTAAATCACTACCAACAGCTAAAGTTTGAGTCTTATGAAGGAATTTCTACTTTCAAATAGCACAAAATATCACTATTTGTATTATTTAGATTGCTCCCTCAAATTTTTTCCAGGAGCTAAGTACCCCCTTCTTAAATTTTTCCCCACCACAAGAACATTATTGACTGAGAAAAATAATAGAGAGTGGATTTGACCACTGCATAACTCTGATTTTCATTACTTTTGTCAATTACACTACTGAGATTCACTGGATGAAAGGATTGTGAGGATTTCCAAAAAGGTTGACTTGTAGGGCAAATAAATTAGCATGGTCAACATAGGTCTCTTTCCTACCCTCTTAGAATTTTTTCCATTTCAGATTTTCAGAAATTCCCTTGACTTTTTCCTAATCTGTCTTTCTCTAAAGAGCACAAGGGACAAACAACCATATTAGCCATCAATCAATCCTTAGAGGAGACTTAGGTTAACTAATATATAAACAAGCAATAAGGTTTGGTGCACAGAACATATTTGTTCTCATTGGCTGGTTTTACACATTGCATTAAATCAGGGATTTTCAAACTATGCGACACTATGAATAAATGAATTTGTGTTGTCCTTCATGAATAAACAATAACTGCAGTGATTGGTGGTTGATTTTGACAGTCATTATACCATGAGTTTAACCATTTCTGGAAACTTCTGGCTTTAAAAACATCAATTATGATCTACCTGGCAATGAACATGGATATATTTGTTTGCTTGCCTCAAGCCTGGACTCTCCTTATGAATCAAGTTCACAAAGTAGCTACAGGGACCTAATATTTAACAGTCAAAAGAGAGAAAAGCAGTTTAGAGAAAGATTGTGCCACCAATCTGCCAATTAATTGCCCAGTGTATAGCAATTGTCATTCTGCCTGCCTGTGTTTGATACCATCTTAAGTCAAACCTGTGACATTTAGAATATATGTGTGCTTTTGTACTTCCTCTTTCTTCTAACCTATTAAAAGATTAAGTGGAAAAAAACCTTCTTAGTATTTCCTTTGAGTCAACATATTCTGTACATCTGGAAAGGTTTACCGTATATACTCGAATATAAGCCGAGTTTTTCAGCACGTTTTTCAGGCTGAAAAAGCCCCCCTTGGCTTATATTCGAGTCACGAAAAAAATGCCTTTTTAAAAGAAAACAAATGAGTAGACCCCTGTCTG
This sequence comes from Ptyas mucosa, assembly GCA_012654045.1. Lineage (NCBI taxonomy): Eukaryota > Metazoa > Chordata > Lepidosauria > Squamata > Colubridae > Ptyas > Ptyas mucosa. The sequence continues at coordinate 20,844,669 of WNWU01000019.1, read as the reverse complement.
CAAAAATAGAAAAAACAGCCCCTTTCAGCGTCAGTATAGGTTAATTACCATAAGTTGATTTGAAGAGCCTCCCGACTCTCAGCTGATTTGCTCTCAGCTGTTTTACCGCTCTGTTGCTAGCTAGCTGCAAAGAGGTAAATTGCTGGAGCATTTTCCCTCCTCCTCCCAGCTATGCTAAAAAAGCGAAACTGAAACTAAAGCAGGGTCTTTGCTGCAATGTGACAAAATGAGGCTTGCAATGTTGGAAAGGCAGATTTCTTTTTCCTCATCAAAAAAAGTAGGTGCAAACAATGGGAAATTCATGGCAAATGGCAAAAGAGGAGAGTTCAAGATTTTAAAACACAAAAGAAAAAGCTCTATTTAACTAGGGAATTGTAATAATTGAGATATTATTAATTGTATATTGTGTTGAAAGCAGAAATGGTTAAGTTGTGGTTTGGAAGAATATATGGGGGAAATTATTTGGTTTATTATTATTGGTAAATATAATTACCGGTACCGTATATACTCGTGTATAAGCCGAGTTTTTCAGCCCCTTTTTCAGCCTGAAAAACGCCCCCTCGGCTTATATGCGGGTCACGAAAAAAATGACTTTCCCTGCAAGCTAGGAAACAGCGGGAGAACTGGGTTTGCTTACCCCGCCCACTCCCAATCTATTGGGACTGCCTCCTGAGTTCCAGCTGATGGCTAGAGGGAAAGAAAACACTTTAAATTCTTGCCACAGGGCTTCAAAGGCCCCCCCTACAGCTGATCAGGGTTAAAAGAAAACAAATGAGAAGATCGGTGCCGGCTGCAAAGAGCACATTTTTTTAAAAAAGGTGCCTGCTGCAAAGAGCACATTTTTTTAAAAAAGGTGCCTTCTGCAAAGAGCACATTTTTTTTAAAAAGGTGCCTTCTTTTTAGCACATTTTTTTTTCTCCTTCTGCTGAAACCCAAAGCCGAACTAAAACAGCTTGTTGGCTTTGCTGTTTGCTAAGGCAGATTTGATTTCTTTTTCCTGGTCAAAAAAGGTTGGTGCAAACAATGGGAAATTTATGGCAAATGGCAAAAGGGGGAGTTCAAGATTTTAAAACACAAAAGAAAAAAAAGCTCTATTTAAATAGGGAATTGTAATAATTGAGATATTATTAATTGTATATTGTGTTGAAAGCAGAATGGTTAAGTTGTGGTTTGGAAGAATATTGGGGGAAATTATTTGGTTTATTATTGGTAAATATAATTAATTGATTTGTAAGAAATTGGATTGCATGGAAATAATTGGAATAGTCAATATTCAAAGAAAATACATTGTATGTTTGTATGTGTGTTTCTAATTATTGCTATTTATTCATATTTGTTCTCTTTTATTCTTTAAAGTTTAACAATTCATTCTTTATCTTAATATCTTTATATGTGTTTGGGGTTGGTTTTCTTCCCTTTCATCTTTTTTATTGTACAGCAATCTTTCTCCTCAAACCTACCACCTCTTTTCTTTCCTTCTTACTTTCTCTTCCCCCCCTTCTTCTCCTCCCTACTTCCTCTTCCTTTCTTCTTCTCCTCCTCTCTTCCTCCCTCTCCTTTTATGCACATGGACTACTCAGAGGGCTCAAAAAGTTATTTTTGACTGGTCCTCGCACTTGTGACCAGTCCTTGAACTTACGACTGTCCTCACATTTTACGTTTTGGCCCTATCTTGTCACCATGGTGAAGAGAAGCAGTTGTGAAATGAGTGACACCCTTTTTAAGAATGCTACAATGGGCATAAATGATGACCAGTCATAAGTGCGAAGACCAGTCAAAAGTGCAAGGACCTGTCAGAAATCACTTTTTTCAGCCCTTTGAGTAGTCCTTTTGTGCACATGGACTACTCAGAGGGCTGAAAAAGTTATTTTTGACTGGTCCTCACACTTGTGACCAGTCCTCGAACTTCTGACTGGTCCTCGCACTTATGACCATCCTCACATTTATGCCCGTGCAGCATTCTTAAAACCATGTCACTCATTTCACAACTGCTTCTTTTCACCCTGGTGACAAGATAGGGCAAAAACGTAAAATGTGAGGACAGTCGTAAGTTCGAGGACTGGTCACAAGTGTGAGGACCAGTCAAAAATTACTTTTTCAGCCCTCTGAGTAGTCCATGTGCACAAAAGGACTACCCAGAGGGCTGAAAAAAGTGATTTCTGACAGGTCCTTGCACTTTTGACCAGTCTTTTTTTATTTTGAAATTTACCAGTGGCCGCTGTATTTCCCACCCCCGGCTTATACTCGAGTCAATAAGTTTTCCCAGTTTTTTGTGGTAAAATTGGCGGTCTCGGCTTATATTCGGGTCGGCTTATACTAGAGTATATACAGTAATTTTTTCCTCTGTGTATAGCAGGTTAATTATTATCATTATTATCTGATGATGTGCATTGTTACATCATGATCAAGTGTTACAGAGGGGTAGTGTGCTATAACTCAGGCAATAGAATATACTCTACAGTGGTGGGAGTCTTTTGGCAAGGTTATAATTATTGGATTTATGAGACTCAGTCAAGCTTGTTTCTCCTAGCCTTGATTGGAGAAGTTGTCTCAATGCACATTGTCTGTATATTTTTGCCTATAGCTGTAAGATGGATAAGTAGCATCCTGAAGAGTTCATATGATCATAGCGTAGGTTTTTCTGCATTATTAAACTCAGCAAGCATATATAGTATTCAAACCTATTTCTTGAAGCCATGGCTTCTGGCCAGGCCACAGCTGATAGACAGATTGTAGGAAAATGGTTTCATAAATTTCTACATTATCCTTCATTTTCTCAGTAACTTTAAGATATGTGGACTTCAACTCCCAATATTGGCTGGGGAATTTTCGGAACTGAATTCCACATTTCCTAAAGTTGCTGAGATTGACAAATATTGCTCTAAGCTTTGCTTGGGTAGGTTCACTATAAGCTTACTCAGATAAAGTGAAAGTAAATTTTGACAGCACCCTTGTTTGCTTGTGGAAGACTACCAGCTTTGATTGTATGTGTGTGTGAGAGACTTCTCTCTAAGTTGCTCCCAATAATATGGTTTGTTTGCTTTTGGCTTAGCATGTTAACTTTATTCAATAAATCCTGGCTTAGCATAAGTTCCATGACACAGTTGCACAGATGGCAGTGCCTAGGGACAGATGAATATAAGGATTCATCTCTGAATCTAACTCTCCAACAACTAAACACCAAATCACAAGCAGTGCTTTTGCAGTAGTATATTTATTACTGAGAAATAAATATATCCAGCAAATCTTATGTAGCAAAGCATTACATCAACTGAATCTGTACTGAATCCAAATTTCTATAAGCTCAGAAGAGGTGCTTATTTTGTTGGAACACTAATGGATTATCTGTGGAAATTAATTAGTATTTGGATGCTGACCAGTACTGTAAGCTTATCGGAGAAGACCTCAGCTACACCCGTGTCCTGACCCTTCTCTACCCCTTTTTTGGTGGAGGTGGTGATGGTGTCTCTTTTGCTGGCAAGTTTGTATTTACTAGGAAGATTTCTCCATAGAGGGAAAATGTTTCAGTTATCAGAAATCTACATGACCACTTAGAATTTCTCCTGATGTGCATCACTTCAGGACATAAATATCAAACCTGCTTTGGTTTCAGGCTAACATTTTGAAAGACTCTAAGCGTCAGCTGCAAAAATAGGGATTATCTGCTAAACATGAAAGTCAGCTTTGCTTTCTCTTGCAGCCTTTATTAAATATTTTTAAATAGCTAATAAAAGAATAATAAAGGGCCTACATGATGGAACCCTTCAGGGCATCTTATGATTGCTTTGCAATAAAACTAATTAGAATGTTTTACAAGATAAGAGTACCAAGTGAAAGTTCTGGTTTACAGAGAATGCATATACAGTATCAGGAATCTTCATAAGAAGGATTCACATTTCCCCCCAAAAGGCTTTAAAATGATAAGATTTAAACAGGTTTTCCAGTTTCACTAGGTTTATACCTCCAAAGAGAAATTAACTGCTAATCCCCAAGATCCTTATGCTGTGCTGTTGCATACTCCACTGATCATGTGGAGTGACATAACTGAGGAAAAGGACTACAGGTAGTCCTCAATTTATGACCACAATTGAGTCCATAATTTATATTGCTAAGCAAGATATCATTTGTTGAGTAAGTTTTGCCTCATTTTATGACCTTTCTTGCTGCAGTTGTTAAGTGAATCACTGCAGTTGTTAGTAACATGGTTGTTAAGTGAATCTTGCTTCTCTATTGGCTTTGCTTATTAGAAGATCACAAAAGGTGATCACATCACCTCGGGACACTGCAGCCATCATAAATGTGAAACAGCTGCTAAGCATCCAAATTTTGATCACATGACCATTAGGATGCTGCAACAGTTGTAAATGTGAAAAATGGCCATAAGTTACTTTCTTCAGTGGTATTGTAACTTTGAAAGTCACTGAATGAATGATTGTAAGTCGAAGATTACCTGTAGTATCCTTTCACTGGTCTTGCGGTTTCCTACTGGAAATCTGTATGGGTTGGGTGCATGGAAAATGGTGCATAAATGGCCACTAGGCACAGAGAGGAAAAAACTGGAATCACTCACAAGGACATTGAAAGCATTTATTTTCACTTCCTGCTTAAATGTAAGTTGCTGTGCTGCACTGAGATCTGAAATCAAAATTATGATCCATGAACAACTTTCTTTAAACTATCTAGATTTTAGAAGCTATAGCCTAACGTATCTGGAACCACCTAATTGTGGAAAACTGATCTGTAATGTCCATTTCCACACTGGTGATTTATAGGTCTTAAGATGTTACCAGACTATTTGGTATGGCCATGTGAAACCTGTCTTCATTGGTGATATATTGCTGTAGTGACAGCTGGAAGTTACTGTAGATTCCTACTATTGAAATGACTAATTCTGTAATAATTTAATAAAGAAAAATTCATCCATTATGGTCCACTAGTCATATAATTTCATCCCTCGAGCCTGTGCTGGTATTTTAATTATGTAGCCAAAAGACAATTATTCGTATCAATTGGAGAATTTTGGATTATGATTTGCAGCTATCCTATCCCAGCCTATGTTTTAAAATACGGAATGTCCCAAACCTTCTTAGCTACTTGTACTTATTTTTCTTAGGAGAAAAGAAACCATTAATTTATGTGAGATTTCAGACAGTAGATAAAAACTGGCTGCTGTTATCCATGAGTTGTTACAGGTTTTCCAAGGTTCTTGTCTACAGATAACTCGGTGGGAAGTCCTCTGGATGAAGGTGTGCTTAAGGAAATAGTTGAGATGGTTGCTAGTGAGCCATCTTCTCTGCGATCTGGTATCCATAAAACTGCCCCAGATATTTGTATTATAGTTCATGTGTGCAACTGCTATTTGAACTTTGATTTTCCTTACGTTTTGTGAAATGTCATAAGAAAGTGCCATTACAGAGAAGATCTTAATTTCATATTTTATGTTGAAAGTGTTCTGGTAGCCAGAGTCTGGTTGCATAAGATGGATAGATTTCCACTGTCTAAAAAAATTCAGAGCAGACAATAGCTGTCAACTATCTTATCGCTTGCAAGGTAGGATTTTCCAGTGTAGGTCTAATTTCCTCAAGATACTTCAATATAGGGATTCTTCTTCTATGGCTGGTGTCTTGTGTGCCATGAGTATTAACTTTCTTTAACAATTGTAAGAAATCCTTCATGCTATTGTAATTCTATTCTAGGTATTTAGCAATAAGTATATGAAAACCCATGAGTGGGTGGTAGAGGGATAAATCTAGTCATGTGATGCTTTACCTATATAATTAGCATCTTTTCTTCCCAAGATGTTGGGACATTATTAGCTTTCTGATAATTATCTGCAGAATTCACAGATTGTAATAACAGTGAAGGCTTGTCAAATATAGCTCTATATGCTTCAAAACTAATTTTAAAAGGACTTGGATCTTGTACTAACACAACATTTCCCTATTTTTTTTCTTAAAAAAAATCTGACATTTTTCAGGCTTCCACCCAAAAGATATCGCACCTTTAAGGAATCCACTCATTAAAGTTAGTGCAATTCTTAGACCAATGCCACTTTTTTTCATACTTGTATAGAAACCTGGAAAATGTCAGGATTTTAGAATAATAAGAATCATAGGGTAGAAAGTGACCTTTGAGGTCTTCTAATCCAACCCCCTGCCCAAGGCAGGAGTATTTATACCATCTAGGAGAAATGGTTGTCCAATCTTTTCTTGTATATGTATATTGGTACAAGGAGAAAATTAAAAACAACAACAACCCTGTGCAGTATAGTGATTAAGATGTTGGATACAGAGCAGGAGACCCAGATAAAGGTCCTTCCTTAGAGATGGAAACCATCTGACTGACTTTGGGCCAGTTGTTCTCTCTCAGCCCTAGATTGCAAAGTTGAAAAGCATCTATCAACCTCTACTGGACCAGGTGTGGAAGATTATAATGCAGAAGTTTTAGGAATGAGTCATTTATCCAACAGTAGATTGATTTGGGCTGATATTAAAACCTCTCTCTCTCTTGCTCTTTCTTTCTCTCCATTTTTCCAAATAATGCCTCTTAATGTTATTCTGGGTTATTATGGCTGGGAAGGGGGAAAGTCAAGTAGTGTAATGTGAATTAGGACAGAAAATGAGTTTGTGCTTTCTGTTCTTGTTAAAAATTGAGTTCCCAAGTGAGGTGCTATGCAAAATTTATTTGAGATGAAGATAGAAAATCCTGGCTGAGAGAAATACCGTTTCATTCTGTTCACTTAATTACAGTACATTAAAGCTAACAAAATTTGGAACATTTCAGCCTAATATATTTCTCTTTTGGTTAGGAGTTATCCACAAACTGTATCCAACACAATGCTCTTTGCACAATGTTTACAGAATTTATACACAGCAAAACATAATCCAATCATTCTTAATTCTTATACTGAGATACAATCCCTGTATTGAGGTAAATTTGACCTTTTAATTGTACATTTTAAAGGAATTCTGTATGGACCTGCAGTTCATCTGTTCATATATATATATGTTTTCTGAGGTTTTCACGGGTATTTGTATGTAGGTCTTTGGTTATTCGGGTTTTCTCCCACGTAAAATTGGAAGTGTCTTGGCAACGTTTCGACGAAGTCTCATTCGTCATCTTCAGGCTGGTGTTCTCGGCTTTGTGTTCTTTGCTCCTGGAAGCACGAAGCTGAGAACACCAGCCTGAAGATGATGAATGAGACTTCGTCAAAACATTGCCAAGACACTTCCAATTTGCTGTGGGAGAAAACCCGAATAACCAAAGACCTATATAAAAATTTATTTATATAAACATTCCTGCCTTTCCTGAAGCACCCAGCAAGCAGTCTCTCCTTATTCTAGTGACCCTAACTCCCATAAGTATTCTGATATATCAATTGTTCATTTCTTTTCTTGCTGCTTCTGCTGAAACAGCCAGGTATAGCCCAGAAAATGGTAAATATAGAACAGACCTTTTCATTAGGATTAATTATCAGAATAATAAAATTATATTTTTCATTGTAGGAAGTAAGCTCCTTTAAAAGACTCTTATTCATGTTTTTGAAAGAAAATTAAATAAAACATGTCAGTTTTTGATCTCTTTCAATTTATGATTAACATGATTGCTATACTATCGCATTCAACTGGCGATTGATTAAATGTGACAGTACAGCAAGACTGAAAAAAACAGGGTTAAAACTTGATTACATATGTTTTTGTTGCCATTTTCATTGATGATGGAATCAAAATTTATTACATTTACAATCATTCATTATTTACTAAGAAGTCCTGGCATGTAGTCCTACTGGTTATTTCTAAAGTTGGGAGCTTTGGTTCCATAAACTTCAACTTGGCATATGCAACAATAACTTTTTCACAGCTGCTTAATAACGAACTTCATGCTGCATTCCTGAGATGAAATAGTGTCTCTGTGGAAATGCATTACGCAATATGAGGGTTAAACATGTGACAAGGACAGTCTTGCAAGTACTATCCTATAAATATCCTGCATATAAACTGGTCTGTAATGAACTTTGTGATATGGAATTTGCCAAAATATTCCATTCAAAATGTGAAAAACTATAGATGAGTTTGCTAGTTAAGCGTGCTGAATTTCTGCTTGAATTCATGTCCTCGCTATTTTAACCTTCAGTAGACAAGCTGAATAAACAGGAGGCCAGACAGTTAAAAAGATGCAACTATAGTTATTTATCCTTCAGTTCACAGATTTCAATTGCCATTTCTTGGCATAGGCTAAAAAGTATGTGAGATCACTATTATTAAGTATTAGCTATCTCAGTGTTTCTCAGTCTTGGCATATATAAGATGTGTGGACTTCAACTCCCAGAGTTCCTCAGTTAGCATGCTGGCTGGGGGATTCTGGCAGTTGAAGTCCACACATCTTAAAGTTGCTAAAGTTGAGAAACACTGAGCTAGAGACTATTTTAGGGAGGGAATCTTATGTTTTGTAGTCATTAATTTCAAGTGCATGCCATAAACTACACACAGTATTTAGGCAATTTATCCAAAAGCTAGACATGTCTTATTCTATGCTAGAATGCAGGTGCACCATTTAAGTGTGCAGTCCTATCAGATTTTAAGCCAATGCTATAACATTGCCTTTTTCTACCTTCTAGATATGTGACAGTGGACAAGGTGGTTTCCATGGAAACTGATATGTAAATACGTACCTCTTTGGCATGTATTTGCGGTATTCAATACAAGACTGTCAAATGCTTCATGCCAGTTGGTGTGTAAGTGCTGAAGAATCCATGTGCTGATATTGAATAAAAGGAGAAATAATTTCTCATAATTTATGGGAAATAGTTATGAAGCAGCAATCCGATCCCCGGAAACCCTGTTCCATATTACATTCGTATGTCCCCACTACCGGGATATAAGATCAAGATTCATTTCTCCTATTTCCCAGAGATTCCCCGGTTCACCTGATATGTTTAGCCTTTACTTCCTACTCCAGGACACAGACCCCAACATAACCTCAAAGGTGGCAAAATTTTTTGCCGCAGTCGTGGCTGGAAAAAAACGGGAGAAGAGACGGGCAAGCCCTACGGCAGAGGATTCCTAGTATTGATAGTACAGTTTGTATTTGAGGCAGTAGATGGTGCACTGTCACACGATCTATCTATATTTGTAAAACTTACTCCTTTTTTATGTGTATATAATTTGGTCTTTGACCGCAATAAAGCCTACCTATGAAGCAGCAATGTTGAGGCACATGATCCACTACAGTTCTAATCATACCATTTAGCCTAAAAATATTTCACATTAAAATACTCAAAATATAGTTGTAAAGCGGCAATTGTCCTCATATTACTAAAGTCATGTATATGATCAAAAATCTTACAGGTGACATACAGTATGAAAGATGAAGGCCATAACTTACATGGATTCTTGGCATTTCTCAACTCTTGGCTTCTGGTTTTGTAAAATCTATTTGAAACATGAGTTTTGAAGAATCTGAATAAATATGCTGTATGAACCAAAATAATAGAACAGTGCAATACTTGAATTTATGTATTACTGTTGTATACTTTCTTTTTAAGTGGAAGGGCAGAAATAGTGGTAGATCTTGGATGGCAACAAATCACATGCTCCCAGGACTCAAACAATGGAAACCTTGATTGCACTGACCAACAGTTCTTCCTAAATTTTTCTACAGACCTTCTGTAATTCTGCAACCATTTTCTATTTTACCATATACTGAGTTAATACTGTGTCAAAATTGGTTTGTCAATAATCAGAAAGATTTCTTTTTCTGTCAAGGTGATGTTTGCTTTTCCATTTCATTCTAAGCATAGGTTGGAATTCTTCAGGCAGTTTTTTGAGCTTAATTTATTGTTATGAAGTGTTTGATGGTGGAGCTTTCTGGTAGACATCTCTTATCATTTTATAGTTTCCTTGGCTGCTCATGCTTATCAATCTGAAAAAGTTCTTGTTGGAGAGATAAGTATGCAAGGAAAAATAAGAATTCTCACACCTTCATTTCCGCCACCGCATCACTAAAATACATGCAAGAATCCCATCTCATCTACCCATGAGCATTTACTGGAATTGCAAACATTTAAAAGTAATTTTTCCCCATCAGACTGCATGAGGATAGCTAAATAACCCAGAATATATGCTAAGTGCAACACTATACTGAGCATTAAGATAGAAATGTGGTATGGTCATGGATAGCTGCAGAAGGCAGTAACTCAGAAATAAAATATACATTACATGCAAAATATTTCACTTTCAATTAGTTTCCAGGCAGGACTAAAACACTGAAAAGCTTCTGGCAGTTAAAGAAGCCACTGGAGTAAAGGGCCAACTATAAGGCAGTTGTATTTGGATACGAAAGGATTGCAAGTACAACCAGGAGATTCTGTCCATACTGGAGCTCTTCAAAAGGTCAGTATCTAATATATAAAGATACAGAGCACTGCCTTCAGGGGGAAAAAAATTTGGAGGGCTGTCATCAACTTTCCTGATACTATAAGTACTTGTGTTTATAATGGATGATTCAGCCGACATTTTCCCTCCGTATAAACATACAAAGTAATTCTTTCTCTCTCATTTCTTACTGTATAAGAAATGAGCAGAAATGTAGCAGACATTATTTTAGAAGTCTTGAATGTGACACTCATGTTCTCTGTCTTGCCAGATTCTAGGTATAAGCATAAAATATCAGGCCATCTGAAGAAAGTCAACACACAGTATTTGCATGATCTGTTTCATAGGAATGGCAGCAAATGGATTGGTAGGAGGAAGTAAAATTGCTATTTATACTAACAATCATGCTCTATTAGGGTCTCTGTTATTGATATGTTTAAATTTCAACAGCTCAAATATTAACAAGCAGTTCTGGTGCTTGCTGCCAGACTACCCTACAGTAGGGGAAAATATTATTTTGCCACTTGTTGGAATCTCGGCAAATCATGGCAAATTATTGCAAAAGGCTCTACATGGGAAGAGAGAAACAATACTGATATATCTGTGATTTTGGAAGCATGTTCACTAAATTCTCATTGTCTCTCTTCCTGAATAATTAGGAAAAAGAAATATTCAAAAGGTTTTGTGCATGTGCAAACAAGCACGATCCAGCCCACAGGTATATACGCAGTCCCAATAATAGACAGGTAATGCCTTTGTTTTCATTGTTAAAATGACCATTATCAGAAAAATTAAGTGTAGTAATAGAATGTTTATGACTTATTAAAAATTGTCATTCTTCCGAACTCTAGGGTGAGATTCAGCAAGGTCTTGCTTCTTTTCTGTTTATGTCCTTCTTGCTAACGTTGAAAAATAAATGTACTTTTCTCCTGCTCCTGATATTTGTAGCATATATTTTCTAATGGATATCAGGCTGAGGAAGCAAACTCAGATTGACCTGAAGCAGGTTCGGAGTGGAACTCATATCCTCCTAAACCAAGATCACCATCATTGATGTTTTCTTTGCCAGCAGGATGAGAGGACTCTGTTCTGTTCTGGGTTGGCACAGGAAAGTGGTCTGAAGCATCATAATTCAGGGTCAGTTCATCATTATTGACAATAAAGTCCCCATCCTCATCCTTCAGTTGCTCCTAGGCATTTTTGTGATAAAGAATAGAAAACCCAAAGAAATAATGTTTGCTTATTAATGGCACAAATGTGAAACAATTCATTAGATTACCGTATATACTCGTATATAACCCGACCCCCCCAATTTTACCCCCCAAAACTGGGAAAACTTGTTGACTCGCGTATAAGCAGGGGTGGAAAATGCAGCGGCTACTGGTAAATTTCAAAATAAAAAAAGACTGGTCAAAAGTGCGAGGACCTGTCAGAAATCACTTTTTTCAGCCCTCTGGGTAGTCCTTTTGTGCACATGGACTACTCAGAGGGCTGAAAAAGTAATTTTTGACTGGTCCTCACGCTTGTGACCAGTCCTCGAACTTACGACTGTCCTCACATTTTACGTTTTTGCCCTATCTTGTCACCATGGTGAAGAGAAGCAGTTGTGAAATGAGTGACATGGTTTTAAGAATGCTGCACGGGCATTTTGCATGGTGACAAGATAGGGCCAAAACGTAAAATGTGAGGACAGTCGTAAGTTCAAGGACTGGTCACAAGTGCGAGGACCGATCAAAAATAACTTTTTGAGCCCTCTGAGTAGTCCATGTGCATAAAAGGAGAACAAATATGAATAAATAGCAATAATTAGAAACACACATACAAACATACTATGTATTTTCTTTGAATATTGAATATTCCAATTATTTCCATGCAATCCAATTTCTTACAAATCAATTAATTATATTTACCAATAATAATAAACCAAATAATTTCCCCCAATATTCTTCCAAACCACAACTTAACCATTTCTGCTTTCAACACAATATACAATTAATAATATCTCAATTATTACAATTCCCTATTTAAATAGAGCTTTTTTTTCTTTTGTGTTTTAAAATCTTGAACTCCCCTCTTTTGCCATTTGCCATAAATTTCCCATTGTTTGCACCAACCTTTTTTGATGAGGAAAAAGAAATCAAATCTGCCTTAGCAAACAGCAAAGCCAACAAGCTGTTTTAGTTTCGCTTTGGGTTTCAGCAGGAGAAAAAAAATGTGCTCTTTGCAGCAGGCACCTTTTTTTAAAAAATGTGCTCTTTGCAGAAGGCACCTTTTTGTAGCCGGCACCGATCTTCTCATTTGTTTTTTTTTAACCCTGATCAGCTGTAGGGGGAGCCTTTGAAGCCCGGCAAGAATTTAAAGTGTTTTTTTCCCCTCTAGCCATCAGCTGGAACTCAGGAGGCAGTCCCAATAGATTGGGAGTGGGCGGGGTAAGCAAACCCCGTTCTCCCGCTGTTTCCTAGCTTGCAGGGAAAGTCATTTTTTTGTGAGTATAAGCCGAGGGGGCGTTTTTCAGGCTGAAAAACGGGCTGAAAAACTCGGCTTATACTCGAGTATATACGGTAAGTAGATATCTCCATTTCTTAAGTTTATAACAACACATAGAATTTTAATGTTATTTAAAAACTAATTAATATTTACTTCATATACATGAATTTTTATTTATTAAAGTTATATTGCATGTGTCTCACTACCAAGTGACAATTTTTATAAATTGTCTGCTGAAGCTAGGACCTTCTTGTCACTGAGTACACATGTGTCTGTCTATACCGATCAGAGGTGTGTAGAAATCAGAAATTCCATCTTTGAGTCTAATTTGAAAAGATCTCGGTAAGATTACTTGTCTGCTAAAAACTTTATGTTCCTTCCACATAATGTACTGTTTGGAAAAGAAAGTTAGAGAAATACTGTCAGATAAAGATAGCTAACAAGATGGAAAGACAGAGGAAGAGAAAGAGGTGTCAGTGTGACAAAATTTAGTTTGGCTTGGGCCATCTCTGTTACATATATTGGCCCATTCCAGGGGTGGGTTTCATTTACCTTTGCTACTGGTTCGCTGGTGCCGCATCTGCATCTGCACATGCGCAGAAGCTTCTGTGCATGCGCAGACTGTATTTGATGACGTCCAGGAGGGTAGGCGGAACCTCCTGCTGCCCCTACCGGTTCGCCCAAACTGGAGCGAATTGGTAGCAACCCATCACTGGCCTATTCAATATGTGCTTTCCAGAGATTATTCTGGCGATAATATGGCTGTTGACTGAAAAATGTTGCCCTATTGAAGACGTAGAAGGGCGACTTCTGCATAAAAGTGATCTAACTAATCATTTCACAATGCTAAATCTCCAATGGTTGGGAATATATCGGGGTGAAATCCAGTTGGTTCTATCTGGCTTGGGTGAACCCGTAGCAGTGGTTGCAGGAGGCTCCGCCCACCCACGCGGACCCCATGACGTTGCTTTTTTGCGACATTTTAAGTCTCTGTGCATGTGCAGAAGGCTTTGTGCATGCACAGATGACGGCACATGCACATTGGCGAACCAGTAGGAAAGGTAAGTAAATTTCACCCCGGGATATATGCAAATCAAGCTACTTTTCTTACTGAAGTACATAGGGAAGATTTAAATCCAGGAACTCTATATACATACTGGTAAAAAAAATACACATCTCACTTAAATATATATTACATTCTGAGTACAAGATATAATATTATGGCTAATTCAAACTATGAGGTTGTTGGGACTGTCCTGATTGATGGAGTGGCAGACAGAAGATACCATAAATTCGCAATACCCTACTTCACTGGGGAATCCTCCCCACCTGATGACCTGCAAGGTTGCCTAAGTTGGGCAAGGATGGTTTCTACTTTACAAAAATCCAAACTTAGTCCACAAATCAGGTATGGTTTAAGGCTTGGCAGGTAAAGACTCATACTAAATTCTTCTGCCAACCTTGATTTTCAAAAGAATATTTAACCCATGTTTAAAACAACTCTAAAAGCAGCTGATGGGAACAAGATGGTGCTGATTGCAAGCTTTTCTACTACATTGAACATTCATCTCCATGGGTGTCAGCTGTTTTTCACATTATTATTAAAATGGTATGCTATTGCAAAAGCATAGAGTTCAAATCAGTATTTTAAAAGTTATCATAGCTTGATAACTTCAACTTGACCTGAAGGAGTCTTTAATCATAAAATAATTAAATAGAGTTAGCTTATATGTGTCATAATATATTTCCATTCTGAATGTCTCTTTAATTCAGTTTGAAAAGATCAGTTTTGTCATGCAAGATGACCAGAAGATCCAGAATCAGAACTAAATTTTTTAGTCTAGAGGATGACAGAGAAAAGATCCCATATTATATTAATTGGATGACAAAACTCCAGGTGTCAACATCACATATAGTGAAAGCTATATAATACATCCTGTCAAAGATATTGAAAAATTGTGCACATGAAATTGTATACTTACCTCATAGGCTCGAGGGCTAGTCAGCAACCTGGCTACAGGATTACACCATTCTGGTAAAGTAGTAGTAAGTGGTGGGCCAGCATGGGTGAGGATCGGCTTTAAATATCTGTGAAATCTGTTAAGGTCTATTTCCATACATATGTACAGCTGATTCTATTTAGGCCATGCAATCATAGCAATGCATAAATATATAATAATGATGTGATGTATAAAACATCAGACATGGAGAGTTATCATTAACATTAAAAAAAGAGAAATAGCATATTGTGGTCTAATTTTATAGGCTATGCTAGATATGTTTTTTTGCCTTGCTGTACTTTGATTTATTTACAAGCTATACAAATCAATCAAATAAAACAAATTTCTAAAAATGTCTATGTGAACTTAGAATGATAGAAAAATAGAGTACTTCTGTGAACCAATATCTTCAATGTTCATCATCATTGTAACAGAAGAATAGCATAAAACATCTGAATTCCTCTTCCTCCTCCTCCTCCTCCTCCTCCTCCTCCTCCTCCTCCTCTTCATGAGTAGTGACTACTTTTATTTTTATTTTTTATTTTATTTCCAATTTATATACCGCCCTTCTCCCTGAGGACTCAGGGCGGTGTACAGCCAGACATAAAAAACATAAAATATAAATATTAAGACATTTAAAATATATATATAATTTGGCTACAAAATTTAAAACTCACAGACCAATTAAAATATTAAAAATATTTAAAATTTCTTCTTAAGCCAGCCCGGCTTGTTGGAAAAAATGTGTTTTTAGGGCACGGCGGAAGGCACTGAGGTCATGAATTCTCCTAATCTCCGGGGGCAACTGGTTCCAGAGGGTGGGTGCCCCCACAGAGAAGGCTCTCCCCCTGGGAGTCACCAGCCTACATTGTTTGGCTGATGGCACCCTGAGGAGGCCCTCTCTGTGGGAGCGCACGGGTCGATGGGAGGTCATCGGTGACAGCAGGCGGTCTCGGAGATAACTAGGCCCTATGCCATGGAGCGCTTTAAAGGTGATCACCAACACCTTGAAGCGCACCCGGAAGACCACCGGAAGCCAGTGCAGCTCGCGCAGGAGCGGTGTTATGTGGGAGCGCCACGCTGCTCCCGTCACTACCCGCGCGGCCGCATTTTGGACCAGTTGGAGCCTCCGGGTGCTCTTCAAGGGGAGCCCCATGTAGAGAGCATTACAGTAGTCTAGGCGGGAAGTGACAAGGGCGTGAGTGACTGTGCACAGGGAATCCCGATCAAGAAAGGGCCGCAACTGGCGAATCAGGCGAACCTGACAAAAGGTCCCCCTGGCTACAGCTGTCAGATGTTCCTCCAAGGACAGCTGCCTATCCAGGAGGACTCCCAGATTGCGAGCCCTTTCTGCGGGGGCTAAGGACTCGCCCCCGATAGTCAGCGATGGAGTCAACTGACTATATCGGGATGCCGGGAACCACAGCCACTCCGTCTTGGACGGGTTGAGCCTGAGTTTGTTTCTCCCCATCCAGATCCGCACGGCTTCCAGGCACTGGGACATCACTTCGAGGGCATCATTGGGGTGGCCTGGGGTGGAGATGTACAGCTGGGTGTCATCAGCGTACTGATGGTATCTCACCCCAAAGCCACGGATGATCTCACCCAGCGGCTTCACATAAATGTTGAACAGAAGGGGCGAGAGGACTGACCCCTGCGGCACTCCACAAACGAGGGGCCTCGAGGTCGACCTCTGCCCCCCTGTCAACACAAACTGCGACCGGTCGGAGAGAAAGGAGGAGAACCACTGTAATACAGTGCCCCCCACCCCCAACTCTTCCAGCCGGTGCAGCATGATACCATGGTCGATGGTATCAAAAGCCGCTGAGAGATCTAATAGGGCTAGGACAGAGGAACATCCCCTGTTCCGAGCCCTCCAGAGATCATCAACCAACGCGACCAATGCCGTCTCTGTGCTGTGCCCAGACCTGAAACCCGACTGGAACGGATCCAGATAAGATGTTTCCTCCAGGAATTGTGGAAACTGTTGCGCAACCACACTCTCAACAACCTTCGCAATAAAGCGAAGGTTGGAGACAGGACGATAGTTAGCTAATACTGCTGGGTCCAGGGAAGGCTTCTTGAGGAGGGGCCTCACCACCGCCTCTTTCAAGGCGGCAGGGAAGTGACCCTCACTCAAGGAGGCATTGATAATGCCCTGGAGCCAGCCTTGTGTAACCTCCCGGGAGGCCAGTACCAACCAGGAGGGACACGGGTCCAGTAAACATGTGGCCGCACTAAGTCTCCCCAAAATCCTGTCCACATCATCAGGAGTCACAAAGTCAAACTCTTCCCAGATAACATTCTCAAGACTATTCCCTGTCACCCCGCCCAGATCTACCCAGTCGGAGTCCAAATCCCCCCGAATCTGAGCAATTTTGTCATACAGGTATTGTCCGAAATCCTCCGCTCTGCCTTCCAAGGGGTCCTCCCGCACTCTCGCATGAAGCAGAGAGTGGGTCACCCTGAACAGGGCGGCCGGACGATTCCCTGATGACGCAATAAATGCGGAAAAGTAGTTCAACTTTGCCGCCTTTATCGCCACTAGGTAGGTCTTAATATGCGACCTTACCAGTGTTCGATCAGATTCAGCGAGACTGGCCCTCCAACCACTCTCTAGGCGTCTTTTCCGGCGCTTCATCTCTCTCAGCTCCTCGGTAAACCAGGGAGCTGCTCGAGATCCATACCGGGTCAGAGGCCGCAAAGGCACGACTCGATCCAAGGCTCCACCAGCTGCCCGATTCCAGGCAGCTACCAGGTCCTCGGCCGAGTCGTGTGCCAGATCCTCAGGAAACGGCCCAAGCTCCATCTGGAACCTATCAGGATCCATCAGGTGCCTGGGGCGGACCCATCTAGTTGGTTCCGCCTCCCTGCGGCGGGGTGTAGCGGTTCGGAGATCTAGGCGAAGGAGCGAGTGATCAGACCATGACAAGGGTTCTATGTCTATACCCCCATAACCAGATCACTCAACCACTGGCCAGAGACAAAAATCATGTCCAGAGTATGCCCCCCCTATGAGTGGGGCCATGAACTAATTGGGTCAGGTCCATGGCCGTCATGGAAGCCATGAACTCCCGAGCCACCTCAGACGTTTCACCAACGGAAGGCAAGTTGAAATCACCCATGACCATAAGCCTGGGTGTATCCACTGCCACCGTGGCTATCACGTCGAGTAGCTCGGGCAGGGCTGTTGCCACGTGGCAGGGAGCCAGGTACGTGAGCAGCAAGCCCAACTGAACCCCATGACCCCATTTCATAAGGAGGGACTCACATCCGGCAATCTGTGGCACAGTGGTCTCCCTTGGACCTAGATCTTCGTTAATAATAACCGCTACCCCCCCCGCCCCTCCCCTGGGCCCTTGGCTGATGGAATGCTCTGAAACCTGGTGGGCACATCTCAACCAGAGGGACCCCTCCCTCTGGACCCAACCAGGTTTCCGTAATACCTGCCAGGTCCGCTCCCCCCTCCTTTATAAGATCACAGATAAGGGGGGCCTTATTTACCACGGACCTGGCATTGCACAGCATCAACCGAAGGCCCAGATCCTGAGTATCTGTGCTACCTAGTGTCCGAGTGGAGCTTTGGAGACCGGGGCGAGCAATCGCTCTCAAATAGCGAGTGCGCACCCCCGACACATGATGTGGTCCCCTGCTCCCGCCATATCTGCCCCTCCCAACTACCGTGCTGATGGTGCAACCCTCATAAATATGATCCTCTGTCCCCCCTCCAATCCCTCGTTCTGCACCCCCCAAACCGTTACCCCATGATAAATATTGGCGACGGTGATAGTCGCCAATATTATTCCACACAAGTAGTGGATTCATTAACAATACCAGAAAGTATCCTATGTGTAAACATTCTCAGATTTTCTATCATTGAATATTCATTTTCTTTGCTTCCATTTCTTCTTTCCCTCCTTTTCTGATTATGGAGCAGTACTGAATTGATGATGATGATGATGGTGATGATGATGGAGGATTCTCCTAATAGGATTGCTAATAAAATGAAAGCTTTGTAGTTCCTGGCTGTTTCTATAAATTGGATAATTGGATTATTCAATCAGTAATTAATTGTACTTCCCTGGAATCTTGGGCAGCATTTTTTTCAATCTCTGTATATGAGACTTTAGCAGAAATATTGAGTGTTGATTCTAGGAGATAACAGGAGAAGTTTTTTCTCCTGTTATTACAGCATATGTATTAGTCCAAATACCCCAATACCTGGCGCAGGAATTGTTCAATAAGTAAGATAAGATGAAAATTATTGCTTGGTATTTTATTTATGTATTTGTTACTTTTATTTGTAGCTAATCGCACCTTGCATGGTGTAGATACTAAAATGCACAATTTAAGATGCTTTTGGTCTAACTCTAATATGTCACCATTAACAAGTCTGGAGTATCAAGCAACACTGGGAATTTATTAAGTCCAAAACGCTGAGCAGAAATGTTATTAGAAAATAGGTGCAATACAGTCAGGTTATATACTATATAGAACAAAGTAGTTGGGTGTATTATTTTCATCGATGATGCCTTCAAACGATATATCATAGAAACCTGCATCCTAGTCCTGAACGCCACTGAAGATGCAGTTTTTCTGAACCATTTTGCATAAAATAAGCAAATAGCTTGTAATAGTCACAAATCTTCTTCCTATTCAGCAAATCAATACTCCTTTTTTCTTGTCATAAGGCACGTGTATTTCATAAAATCTTAAGCAACTTTATATCTGGGATGGAGCATGAGTGTTAATTAATTTTTTATGGAATTCAACACATTTATTTTATACTTCATACTTCAATGGTTCTCTATGTGAAATTATGTAAATATGAGTGAAACAAGCTTAGACTTTTGTTTTGCACCTGACTTTCTAATCTTTTCATCCAAAATGATTGATCTGTATAAAAGAAAATCTGCTCAACTTCAGCAATTATATCAATCTTCTATCTATCAAAGAAAATTCTTGCTAAGATTACTTATAATGGGTGTAGTATCTGCTGTCTTTCCATGATACCATTTTACATATACCTGGGAAACTAGTTGTGAATTACTTGCCTATTCCATTAAAAATATTGTTGAAAAAAAATTTCAATAACATAACCTGTTATCAACATAACATGATACCATGTTTATGAATAACAATGGGTCATTTAACTTACAGAATTTCACTTTTAATTTCCTGGACATGATCCAGGGGTGGGTTATACTTACCTTTACTACCAGTTTGCATCATGCCTATGTGGATGTGCAGATCAACTTTGATGACATCCGGGTCAGTGGGCGGAACCTCCCGCCGGTTTTACTACCAGTTCTTGTGAACCGATTTGAACCGGGGACAACCCACCACTGGCATGATCTCAAAGGAACTATTGGGCTTTTAAAAAAGTACCGTATCTTCTATCCTTTAGCTTGAAAAAGGCTATGATAAAATGTTTGAAATGAAAACATAAATTATAGTTCTGCATTTTACTTGGAAGTGTTGTATATCACAGTCAGGCATCATTTGCAAACACTTTTATATTGTTTTTAATGATTTTGTACGTAATGCTTTACAAATTGTTGACTCTGATGATGAATTAAAAAGAAAAGAAACTACAGTGGGTGATTATAAAAGCTATTTATGTTTCTGATTTGACTTCTTTTGTTTTTGTCTTTCAGTGCACTACATTAAAATCTGTACTAATAGTGCCACTGGCCCCAAAGCTCAACATTTATGGAGAATATAATAAAATTATGTCCAATTTAAAAGAAGAAAGAGTCCTTGTCCTTGCATTAACTGATAATTGAGCATTAAGTGACTCCAGATACCCATTAAAATACAAAAATCAACCCATGATTCATATGAATCAATCAAGTTACTGAATAGTGCATAAGAAAAGCTGTATTCCAAACTTACTAAAGACATATTCATCAGGCCATAAGTGACCTACATATATATTCACACATTCTGACCCACTAGGATTTTGTGGCATGCCTCAAAAGTAAAACGTTTGCCTTTTCAAGGATGTGATGGACAATTACATATGACTTTTTCTCAATGTACTGTACAGTATGGGATAGTGAATAAGAGCAAACCTGGAAGCTGTACATCATAATGTATTTAACTTTAGCTAAAGAGAACTGCCATAATGCGTACAATGGAAACTTTCAAATGGTTTGGGAGTTCAAGACAAGTGGTCCATAATGAAATTTTAGGACAATAAAGGGTCTATCATTGTAAACTTATAAAATGAAGATCAGAGATTAATAAAATCCTGACCTATAGTGCTATATTATCACAATATATCATTGGTTTTAATGATGATGGTGATGATGACTCTGAAGAAATACATGTTACAAAATAATGGGTTATGCATGTATTTATGGTAGAATAACATTTCCTCAAATAAACTGTTAAAATCTTTATTTTTAATATATTAATGTTGACAGTGAACAAAATAATTTTGAGAATCTCTGAAAAAGGATTAGAAAAAAACACCGGTTTTCTTTTTGAACAACTCAGCTTGAAACATTACTGAATTAGCAAAATAATAGCCTCTGGTCCCAATTTAGCAGACTCAAATTAGTCAATGTGATCCATTGTCTTTCCTTACTATCAATTCTTATTTTTTTAAAAAAGAAAGAACAAGTATCTAGCAGCATTAGTCAACTGCTAACTTTGCTTTCCAAATCAGTAATTTTAAGTAGAAAGCTATTTCTTACTTTTGAACCAATTTTCACAGTTCCATTGAAAAACAGAACCTCCAAGCTATTCTTTCTCTTTTTCTTAGGTCACATAAGTATACTTCCTAATGGCCTTTCATCTCTAAACAGTTGCTGTGTGCTTCTAAGCACTAAAAGGAAGAGAAATCCTCTCAGCAGTCAAAAAGTAGAAGTTGTCAGGGGGAGTGAGAAGGAATGAATATCTAGAAAATTTCCACCGGCAGCATTATATCTAATGTCAAGGGATCAATGCATATACCAGGTGGGATAGTGGGTTTTTTTTTTTTTTTTGGTCAAGGGCACTGATCTGGACCCTAGCTGACTGCATAAGCGAGACAATATCGGGGGTTGGGATATACTAGAAAACTGGCAGAAGGTAGCTTCTGTGACACCTGACTGAATGAGACTGCATCTGAATGAGACTGAATGTGGGGCTCTTAGTATCCTTCCCTTTCATAAGGAAAAGAACTACATGGACTACATGGCACGAAAAGGCAGCCATGGAAGAACCATTTCAAGGAAGAGGTAGGATCAAAAGAGTAGACTTGGCGATCTGAAGATGTCCCAACCCTATTCTAGCCGAAAGGTAAACGATATGACTCCTAATGTTTGCATCATACTGCTTTTTACTCAAGTATAAACATCCGCAACCTGACTATATATGTTTCAAAAACGTATATGTGGGAGACTGGGGTGTTTAATTTTTCTTCCAAAATAAGAACATAGGAGCAAGAGATTGGCCTTTCCTTTTCAACATTCAAATTAGTATAAAGTGTTTTGTCATCATATGCATTTTATGTTATAGTATTGTTTTTCTGAATGACAGTAGCCATGAAGATCTCTAATGTGTGTGTGTGTGTGTGTGTGTGTAAAACAAATATATATAATTAGATTTGTAATATATATATATACACACACACACACACACATTAGAGTATATATATGTATTTATATATATGTATTATATATATATATGTACCTAATGTATTATACACATACACATACACACATACACACACACACACATTAGAGATCTTTGTGGCTATACACACACATACATATACACACACTTCTATTTACATACACACACTTCTAAGTATTCTTAATTTGTAGCACTTTTGCATAACTACCTGACATTTTTGCATAGTACACACACACAGAGAATTCATTGATATTTATACAACCACATCTATGTTTATATATTAGTGCCCTGATCCTTTAAAAACATCTGATGCCAAGATTACAATCTATCACTGATAAATAATAAAAAAATAAGTGTAAAATAAGCCAGACCCATCATTTACCATTAAGATGCTGGACAAAGATGCCGACTGAGTTTGTTAACTGAAGTGGCAGTTAAACCAGGAGTGATCTGATGAGAAATTAACTAGAATTCCTTATTGATTTGTTCAGAATTTACCACACAAATATAATAGTTTTTCTGGCAAAACAATTTTGAAACTTTGTTGGCATTGGTGATACCGTTAGGGAGAATGTGACAATTCCCTGAAAGGGCAGCTAATAGGGAAAATAATAAAACTCTCCATCTGTTGCTTCTGAACCTTTTTGTCTTTTCTTTTCTTAGAGGCTAAAGCTGTGCATGAAATATTGCCTAAGTTAGCTGTCCTCAGGGAGAACTATAAATATTACTCATTTTGAAATAAGAGCCAATTGTCAGCCTTGTTAAATTTTGAAAACAGAATAGAAAAAGATTCGCAGGGAGCAAATCATTTTGAGTCTAAAAGTAATGGCCACAACCCAGGCCCATATTTTGCAGAACATGACATGGGACCTAGTTGTGAACTTCTCAGGGAGACTTTGCTTAGTGGGATCAATGACTTGAAGCAATTAAATTCAGGAAATCAACTGCATGTAAATATTGTCATTTGCGGTTAGTTTTTACTGAACAATTTAAAGTTGAACAATCATTTCAAAACTAGGTAATATGGGAGAGGAATGGAGAATGTAAAATTTATTTTATGAAAATCAATTTTTTAAAAAAAACACACAATTTCTACTCTATAAAGGCCTATTTCATTTTTATATTTTACTTTTTGAAAGAAAATTAACTCCCCAGTAAATGGAGTTTTTTGCTGGGTTAACAAAGCTGCAGTTCTGGAATCTGCGTTTCTTTGATGACACAAATTCTTTGGCCATAATTAATGCTATGTTTCACATGCAGAAATTCCATACCACATTCCCTGCCATATTCACTTAAAAAAAAAAATCAGGTAACAGGATATGCAAAAGATGTCTGGCTGAGTTGCTGTCTATTAAAGTAGGTAACTGACTCAATAAAAAAATACAGAGAAGCTTTCTGTATACCACTATAGGGCAATAGTGCCATGTAGATTAGTTTGTAGGAGTCAAATGTGGCTCATTCATATGGCCAACTTCATTGTATGCTATGAGAATGGGAAAAAAATGCAAGATTTTGACAATAATAAACCAACCTCATAAAGTGTTCCTAGATATAACAGGAAAAAGCATTGCAATTATATTTTTCCTTTACAATTTTTTTACGATATGATCTATGGAAAACTACATTGCTTTTTAAAAATGCAGCTCCCTCCATTCATAAAGTATGTGTTATTTCACATAATTTTATACCAAAAGCTGCCACAGCCAGCTTTTATTTTGTGGATAAAGATCTAAAATTGAAAGGTGCATCCTTAATACATTCATTTGGATTAATGGGTTTTACCACAGACAATCATGCTTGAACTGAACAGAACAAAAACTTTATTTTGGTCATTTGTTAAAAAAAATCTATGAAACAAACAAAGCAAAATTATCCTTCTACATCTGTAACTGTTTGCAAACATTTGTGGGAAAAATTTTTATATAATTTAGCAAAAGTTTGCTACTTTTAGAGAAATAAATGTATCTTGGTTGTTTGACAGATAATGCAAATAAAAATGATCAGAGTACCCTGGGAATTTTAAAGAAAGAATGGGTAATGAAAAAAGGGGCAAGGAATGTTCCTGCAGAACTACAATACAAAAGAACATGAGCTATGATTTCTATAGCACTCGAGTCACAGGGGCAATATCCGGTTTCATATGGGATTCTCCTAAATTTCCCTTTCCAAACAGCTGTGGTAGAGTATTGAACTTGGCTAAAGATAAAGCTCTCCTGAACTTGGAAATTGTAATACGAAGCTGAACATGCTTGAACTGTTACGCTAATTATTATGATTTATCTCGGGGCAAAACATTATCTTTAAAAAAGGGGCGCACTTTCTTACATACTAATTTTATTTTTTGTAAAAGAAAATGGATTAGGAAAACAATCCAGATAGCATAACAAATGTGGGGAATGGACATGTTTTATACAACATACTAATTTAACCATAATGAATAAACCATAACTGAGTGGGTTTGCATAACATACAAAATCACAACTCATGCTTTGCATGCTAAGCTGACGTAATGTAGTTTGTTTGGTCTTCATGTATGGCCTAAAGTTAGCTATGGGCTAGCCCTAGTACCAGTGGTGGGATTCAGCCAGTTTGCACCTATTTGGGAGAACTGGTTGTTAACTTTCTAAGCAGTTTGGAGAGCTGGTTGTTGAAAGAAATCTTCCTTTTGTTTTTTTCCACTTTACAGGGCTAATCATGTAAGGAAGGCAGGAAGGAAACATTCTGGTGTTGTTTCTAGCCTAATCTTTAGTGCCCTGCTTACAAAAACTGCCTCTCTGGTTAACCCTTATTACATTGTAATAACTAAGGTGAAGCGCCCATCGATGTGAGTGACATTGAGTTGGCCATGCCCACCACTGCCTAGCACTATATCATCACTAATGAAAAGAAAAACATAAATAGTCATTATAAACTTATGAAGAAAAACCTATACTATTGTAACTGAAATAAATTAAACTTGATGAAAAAAGAGTTAACCAAATAGCCATACATTAACTACTGTATATACAAAAATGTAAAGTTCATTAAAAACTTATTAAGTTATTGTTAAACTTACACAGAATAGCAACTTTGTGTCACATTCTCATTTATAGAGCCCAAAGACTTTTCATTAATAAGTAACAGTCTCACAACTTGGATTCATTCCTTAAAACTAAGTAACTAAACGTCATTCTAGTTATGTAAAATTATCCTCTTTGCCACACCCTAACTTGATAAAGCCAAATTCTTCATGAGATGGCAAGTTGCATGTTTTAGGTCAACATCATATTGAGATCCATAACTATAATATTTCTTCTCAAAACTATATTAACATATAGTAATTTGAAACTACAGCAAGGCTATACTGGCAATTTTTGGAGAGCCTTGGAAACTCAAGTCTCAAGGCTAAAGAGATTGAATGCGATGGGGTAATTGATTATGCTTTGCTTAAGAAGAATAAAAATTAAAAGACACGGGGAAGTGGTGGATTCAAATATTTTTACTACCGGTTCTGTGGCGTGGCTTGGTGGGCGTGGTGGGCGTGGCAGGGGAAGGATACTGTAAAATCTCCATTCCAACCCCACTCCAGGGGAAGGTTACTGCAAAATCCCCATTTCCTCCCGATTAGTTGTGACTCGGGAGGCAGAGAATAGATGGGGGTGGGGCCAGTCAGAGGTGGTATTTACTGGTTCTCCGAACTACTCAAAATTTCCATTACCAGTTCTCCAGAACTGGTCAGAACCTGCTGAATACCACCTCTGACGTGGGGCTATTGTTGCACTCTGAATTTGGTTGTTTTCTTGCAGACATTTCATTGCAGCACTGATGATGTTACTTAGTTTGAGTAATGAAACATTTCAAAGAAAACAACTTCAAGGACAATAACAAGGATCCCTCATTTAATCCTGTGCTACAAATATTCTCCTTTATTAGTATTAAAAGATGTTTTCATTAAAAAGTGCGTAGCTTCCAGCATTGTACAGAGATCACTTTCTCTGCACCATACTTGTCTCTTCAAGAATCATGTAAATGTGTTTTGTTGCTTTTCACTTATAGCTATAACATTGTCACTTATATATTATTAGGTATAGAGAAGTAGTTAATTGTATATGTTAGGTTTAACACAGTAGAATTATTTGTGTAATAAATCAACCTTGTATGCATAGTTAAAGACAAAGGATTCAGCCTGGTTTGTGATTTGTACCAGAATTTAACTGAAATTTTCTATGCTTCCTGGTTGAAATAGGAAGTACTTGCCGAAGTTAAGTACCATTCACACAATCTACAAAAACTATAGATAATCATCACTATAGGGCAGTAAAGAGTTATACTTTTCAGTATTTCCATTCTGACATGTAGTGCTCATCTATTTTTTTGCAGCCCAGGTAGAGGAAATCCTATCTCTGATTCATTCTGCAATGAATATTCCATCACTTTTTTTTAAATTTATTTTTTTAAATTTAATTTATATGCCGCCCTTCTCCGGAGACTCAGGGCGGCTTACAATGCGCTAAGCAATAGCCTTCATACTTTTGTATATTTATACAAAGTCAGCTTATTGCCCCCACAAACTGGGTCCTCAATTTACCTACCTTAGAAAGGATGGAAGGCTGAGTCAACCTTGTACCTGGTGAGATTCGAACCTGCAATAATTGCAGGCAGCTGGTGTTAATAACAGGGTGCTTTAGACCACTGTACTACCAAGGCTCTTACTACTTTAGTGCCAATCCTTCCTCTGCCGCAACTACCAGCTGAAAGAAGCTGTTCTTCATTTTCCCCATTTCCCTGTTCCTGAAGATAATGAACCAAAAACCCAATGAATCCTGCAGTCACATTTATTTGATGTTGCTTTTAAAAATGCAAGCACTTAGAGATACTTGCTTCATTTAGATTTGGGCCAGATGTTTGAGGATTAAAATGCAAGGATTAAAATGCAAAGACAGCATGTAGAGTTTTATTGACAATCTGGCACTTTATATTATTTTTTCTCAAAACTTTTAGCTGTAGTTAATTTGACTCCCTTTATTCTTGAAGAAGGGAGTATGGTGTAGAGAAAGAAGTCTGTGAAGGTGCTGGAAGATGCAGAGCTGTTCAATGGCAGCATCTTTTAATTCTTATTCCTCTGAAACAAAGCATAATCTGTTATCCCACAACTACATGCAGTTTCTACAGCCTTGAGAGAAGTTTCCAAGCCTCTCCAAAACTTGTCGCCTCATTATAATTTTTAATCTGAAGGGGAAAATGATTAAAGATGTGGGAAGTAATCATGTATTTAATTAAATTAATTTTAATTAAGCTGAAATTACATTAAATCAAATTTAGTTTTTGGTCTGATGTTAACTATTTCTTTGTCTCAATCCTGCCCACTTCTTCAATGTGCCACTCAAAGCACTCTATACCTTGAAAAAAGTTATGGATCATTACACAATAACAGCAATTAGTTTTGTTCTCTGGCCACATTAAATGAGATGTTCATTGCAGGGAAGCAATTATCTCCCACATGTGGTGACATTTAAATCTCTCCAAAGTGGTGGTTTTAATTTTAAAAATGAAGTGGATGCTATAGTTAATAGATCTGGGCTGCAAAAATGTGGCTAACTGTTAGACAAAGCAAAAAGAGTTTTCTATTATCTCCTTGCTGCCATCAAATAATCATCAAGACTATTGCAGCCCAGATTTGATATCCCTAATCTGTAGCTTCATTGAAATGCAAGTAGCAATTTCAGCTATTTTGCTGTCTCTGGCATGGAATTGAAAGGCTAATGTTCATTTCTTAACCACCTAATCTTCAGACACCTGAAGGGTCCCCAAAGTTGCTGTTTATATAACTATCAGCATCTGTTATAACAAAACATATATCATAGCATTCAGAATGAACTTCAAATCTACCTCTAATTTAATATTCAGAAGCAAAATAAGACTTATGTCTATGTTTATTGATATAGAAGAGAGATTTGGAAACAGTTTACAGTAATCTTATAACCTGACCTGTTTTTTGATATGTATTTCTGTATGTGCTGTATATTTGATTAAAAATCACCACAATACCACCACACATCGTTACAGAAGACAAAACCTGGCTGGAAAACTGATCATATCACATGAGACAGAACATCTTGAAAATGCCTTTTCAAAAATAAAGTCTATACATCCATACTACACTGATTTCCCCCTTTTTTTTCAGAAAAGAAAATTAAGGTAAAATTCCCATGGTAGAATGATTTCTTGTACAAATGTAAAATGGCTGAAGGCTGTATTTGTGACTGTTATCTATTTCCTGGCTTCTGAACCTTTAATTCAATCTTGAAGGAAGCCATCATAAGGAGTTCTTCATGGCAGGAAGCTTTTTCCTCCTTTTAAGATCAGTAAGTGAGAATACTCAGGGGGCAAAATAATAGAAAGATAAGTAATGAAAACAACAAACAAGGCAAGCTTAAAGTATAATCAAAAGAAATGTGAAAATAGCTTGAGAAAAACATTCATTTCAATCTGCATGAAAAGAAAACTGGTAGGAAATCGGAAGATTTTCTGGCAGAATAGGCAAGAAAAAGTGTCAACAGAAACAGAATTTTTTGAAAGAGCTGTCACTTACAGCTAGCAGGGAAACAGCTAGAAGTGAGTTGAAGGGGAAGGCAATGTATTTCTCTTTGCACATACATTCTGTCCAGCTAGGATTTGTTTAGAAATATCCAGCTAGAGAAAAATGCATAGCAGGGAGATTGGTCAAAATTGCTTCTTTTCATTGGTCTATGCCAACTCATCATTTTATTCCTGATGACTACCACTAAGATGACAAAAGTAATAGATTGGATAAGAACCAGTGCATTCAAGCTCAGTCAAGATGAGTAGGAAATTGTTTTTGTAGTTATGTAGTTACCCAACTGTTAAGCCTGTCTTAAGGAGCCCTGTCTCTGAAGATTCAAAGGCAGTTCATAGGGATGTTCTAGCTATTATTGTCATTGTAGTTTGAGTGGTTTGGGAGCCTGGAAGCACCTATGATACTTCTAGGTAGAGGTAGCTTAGTATATATTATCCATGTTTGGACTAAATGTTGGTTAGCTACTCTAATGCATTAATATGGGAAATGTTTTTGAAAATGATTTTGAAACTTAATAGAGCTGAGAGTTAACTAGTAAAGTACCATTGGCTTCCAATGCATTTCCCGGTCCATTTTAAAATGTTGATGTAACTTTTCAATTTTGTTTTAAACAATGATAAGTATGTTAAGACAGTGAAAAAGTAAATCTTTTTTGATTTGGTACTAATCTTTTTAGTATGTTAATAATGGTGTAATATGATTGGTAATCGAAGTTCTCTGGATGAATCACAACTTTTGATTGTGTTGCAGAAAATCACTGAAAAATCACTTCCCATAAATCTAGGATTCATAACTGAATTTCAGTGATGTAATTATTGGATGCCTCCGAGGGCAGTGATAAAAAGTTCTTGTATGTCACGATCTAGAGCAGTGTCTTCTCTTATGTGTATCTTTCTATGTGTATCCCCTATATGTACCTTTCTATATCACCTTAGGTTGCTATATTTTGGCTGCAGCAGAAAACATTTTAGGATTCAAACCCATTGTACAGTATATTTTAAGGTACTGGGTAATAGCAATAGTCCTCCTAAGGGGAATAGACTTTATCTAAGCTGAAATGTTTTGTCCCTTGATTATTGTTTCTAGTTCTCAGGGTGACCATTTGCCAGGCATTTAAAAGTGCAAATTTATTGGCAAGATTGTTCATGGAACATTGTTCCTGTTTTAAAAATTCCCATAAGTTTCCAAAGGCATAACAGCTTAACTCATTCCAACAAATTTTGTTTTAACATTCTAAATGCTCAATTACATCTAACAAAATTAGAAAAGAGAGGCAACGAATCTGAAAATGCTAATGCCTGTTGCCTCCCACAATTCTGTACTTGTTTTATGGTATACAGAAGAAAATTCTCCATGTGAACCCACACACTTCCACTATTGTTTATTCAGAACTTGCAAGTTATCTTTTGTTGAGTAACCTTTGTTTTTTGTTATAGGGGGTAATTAAGGGGATATTTATACTAAGAAATTAAAAACAGAACTATACTTAGTGACTGCTGGGGTTCTGACAACTGCCTTGGCAGTTATAGACCAATAACTTGTATAACTTGACTGCTTTGATGTATTGAAAAGCAATATGGGTTTATTGAGAGAAGATTTCCCTATGTGCAGAACAAACCCAGTTCTCCTCTGGGTAGGCGAAAAATGTAGCTGACCCATAATACTATTCATTGTTCTTCCAGTGGTTGTTGCATTTGAACTGCAGGTGACAATCTGTAGACTATGTGCAAACATACTGATGATGTTATAGGACCACTATTGCTAGATGACGTGGTTTGGGCCTTTGAAAAGTTTTGTTATGACATATATGTTTACATTCATACTGCTTAAATAAGAACTTTATAAATTTCTTGCTTTTTTCCTGTGTTTTCATCTTATATTTATCTGAAAAGGGGGTGAGGTACCTTAAAAGTATTGACATGAACAGCATTTCCAACCTTGCTTACAGAATAGTTTCTGTGGTTCCACTGGACTTTGGGTGTGGAGAACATTTGTTCCCTCTTTACAAACTGTTTTGTATAACTAATTCTCAGAAATTGTTCTATTGTGGAACAAATATACTTAAGGTATGTATTTCTCCCTCTTTCATAGGGAGAATAGCCTTAGGCTAGGTCACAAGATTTGGTAAATTTAATGGTGGAAATATCTCCAAAGCGCTGCTTTGATCAAAATTGGACAAACTCACAATTGTTTCTAAGGGTTTCAAGAAAAGCTGTCTTTATAGTTATGTGGTGTTGTTCAGTTAGTGCATATAAATTGCCATCACAGATAAATTATAGGCCAGTCTGATGTACATCATTGCCCATTGTGAAAAATCCACCAGGCTGGTGTGTGTGGGCAGTGTATCAAACCCTATAGTGTATACCCCTAATAATATCTAAATTTATTAAGATATAGATGAGCAAGAAAGCAATTAGTACAATGAATATACAAACTTGTTGTTTCCATTGTTAGAAGAGCAAAGAACCAATCGTTTCATTGATTCTTTGGTCTTGTAAGTTAAATGTTGCTTACATGGATTTGTTTAGAGATTTAGCCCAAGTAATAAAACTAGGAAGGATGTTGATTTATTTGTGCATTTACTTAAAAAAATTATATAGCCTTCCATATAATATCTGGCTGAAATAATTAGTATTTGGTATACAAGTGCAGTTTTATATCAACTTTGGTTCCTAATAAAAGCTAAAAAAAAAATCAAATTAGATTCCAAAAGAGAGCATGAGAAGGCCTTGGTTGTTCTTTACCCATATTCTTGCTGTTCCTGGCCAGAAGAGAACACCAATATTAGCACAAAGGGATTGCTTATCCTTCTATGTTAGTAGTAAAATACCTCTTTTTACCAGTTCCTCCATAGTAGCTTTAGTGCTACTGTTTATATGCTTCAGCTGTAGCTAATTGCATACAGACATTCTTATATATACTGAACAGATGCCCTTGAACAGCCATTATATAACAAAATGAGACAAGTGTACTATGTTCACTGGAACCCCATATATAAATTTCAATTTGGCAGCAAGCCTGCAGACACTATGCATACACTCAAATTGGAGCAATAAGTCACCCAGGGAATCTATGCAAATCAAGAAGCAACTATCGAAACAACAATAATATGTTTCCTCAAAAAATAGAGACAATGGGGGAAAGAGGGACTCCAAGTAAATAATTGAAATGATTAAAAATTATGAATAAAAATTATAGACTCGGAGATTTGCAGATAAATGGATGCAGTACTATTGTTATTAATGCAATGCTGATTTGCAATTACTAATTCCAAAGCATGTTCCCAAATAACATTAGTAATGGCTGCTGAAAACTTTTTTCTTTACCTGCAAGTATTTCTGTTTTAGGTATTCCATTATGACAGCTCAGTGTATCCTCTTGCACTTTATATCAGTATTTAGGGCCTTTAGAAGAACACCGTACCCATATTTCAGTGCCTAATCTGAACAACAGGCATACAGCATCTATCCTGATAAGATTTATTTTTCAATAAAAGGGCCACTTTACTAATCTGGCGATTGCTGTTATCTACCACTTCTAATCCCAATAGATACATTTCTGGACAGATGAATCCTCTTAAGATACAAAAGGGTATTAGCAAACCTAGTTCCTGGTACATTTATTGAAAGTTGCAATACTGCTCATAACTTCCTTTGGGAAATTGGTAAGGAATGATACAAATCAGATTAGCCCTATGGGGAGGAAAGCAAAACAGAAATTGCATAAATACATAATAAAAAGGGAGCTATCCTTGTCAAAATAATATTACCACTCTAGTAAGTGTTTAAAGAGTCAACTGTGTACTGTATATGGTTACTATGGGTATATGTAATCTTGCAGTATTTTTCTATTTCATCTCTAGAAAAAACAATAGGAAAAGAGATAAAAGAATATGAAAGGAAAACAGGAACATTTAAAGCATCATGTATTCATAAACACATTTACTTAGAGGTAACATCCCACTTAATTTGATATCCTGGAACATGGTTTGGGGCTCCTGTTTCACTCAGCTTTCAGGCTCATTATTGGATCATAAAATGTGACTCTACTCCAGGAGGCCATGTGAGAGGGAACAGTGATATGGATGGCTGAGCTCTAAGTAGTCAGTATTTCTAAACATTAGCTCCAGCTGAAATAACATAGGATAAAAAAGCTCAATTGCTACATACTACCTGTTCAGCGGTTGAAACCTGTTAAGCAGTTTAAAAATGGACCTAGATCTCAAGTTCTGTCACAGGTTACAAGTGCATTTATATTCTGGTTTTTGTCCTCTGAATGATTTAGAAACATTTGATCTGGAAATTCCCTTCCCCCTTTTATATTTAGTCACAGGGCCATACCATAATAGGATCAATTAGAAGTTTTTTTAAATTGTTATCTTGATTTGAACCATGGCAAACTTTAACATTTAATATTTTTGGTGCCACTGCTGGCTGCACAGTGGGTGGAACTGGTGTTTGAGGGCCTTGGCATTTTTTAAAAAAATTAACAGTGAATAAAACACTGTTACAGTTTTCTATTTTAAAATGTTGAGTTACTGTACTCTATATTTCCAGTAAACATGGGCAGAGATGCTTTTCAGGGATGGGAGAAGGCTACATCTCATGGGCTAGAGCTTGCCTATCCCCGATTTTAAGAAGTTCAAATGAGTAAATGCTGGATTGAATTGAAAACATTGCACCCCTAGGGAGGAGAGCTCCTCTTGTTCATAGAAGAGACTATGATTCAGTGGAGTTTTTCACTGGAGAAAGGGTGCAGAGACTTCCACTAATCTTCTTTCACCTTGCCCTCCCCTGATGCCTGATATCACATTATTTTAGAGGTTGCCCTTTATTTTCAGAGCAGATTTTAGGAAGAGCAAATCATAGGAGCAAAATCACCCTACGCAAATTCCAGATTGAAGCCTTTCCTGTATGGTCAATCAATGCAATCATGCAATTATTTACCTCTTCCTCAATTTATCACTTTTCTCTTCTGCAGATGGACAGGAAACCTTGCCAGCTTTATATCTATATATAACTCCTTGTTTTTCCTACAGCAGTAACAGCGGCCGCTATTTTTCCTTGTTCCAATTTATGTAAAAGGTTTTTTTAAAAAAAATAGCTTTAAAACTTTGGTAATACCTATTCTTTATGTGGATCTTAAGGCTGCAATCTAATCTTGAGATATTTGTTTTGTTTTATTTTTTATATTTTCATTGAGCCTTGAGGCTAAATTATATAGCTTTGATTTGCCTTTTGTATTTGTTTTGTGATAGCTGAATGCATATTGTTCTGGTGGGTTAGCTAAATATACACACTAGGTTTCAGGAAACCTAGGAAGAATAACATATTTTTATGCCAGGGAGGAAACTGTTTCTCCTTTCGTATGTATCAGTGGTGAAATCCACTTATCTTTGCTACCGGTTTGGGAATGTGAGCGTGTGCGGCTCTTCTGCGCATGTGCAAACCCTTCTGCGCATGCACAGAGGGTAACAAACAAGACGTAATGACGTCCCAGTGGGTGGACGGAGCCTCCCGCTGCCGGTGCTACCAGTTCACGCGAGCCGGAGAGATCCGGCTGGATTTCACCACTGGTATGTATGTATGTATGTATGTATGTATGTATGTATGTATGTATGACATTCATATAGTCAGCCACCAAACTCTGGGCATATCCCAGAACAGTTTCCAGAAGATATTCTTGGAAGGATCCGTATTTGAATTATGGCTCAGTATATGAAATGATCAGATAGAATCTAAGTAATAAAACTACAGATAGTTCTCAACTTATGATCACAAATGAGACTGGAGCTTGCTAAATGATTGTGGTTATTGATCAAAACATCACACGATCAAGCCCAATTTTTTTACTATGGTTGCAAATCACTGTGGTTGTTAAATGAATCTAACTTCCCCCGTTGACTTTGTTTGCTGCAAGCCAATTCAGAAGGTTACAAATGGCAATCACATGACCCTGGGACACTTTGTAAATGCGTATCGATTGCCAAGTACCTGAATAACAATCATGTGACCATGGGGATGCCACAAAGGGTGTAAGAGTGAGGACTGGACCGGTTGTAAGTCATTTTTCAGCACTTTGTACTTTGAATGGTTGTCAGATGAATGGTTCTAAGTTGAGGACTACCTATAACCGAAGTGTATTTCCAATAATTATTTCAATGTTTTGGACTTCCTTACTAAGGTTGGTTAAACATGGACCAGACAGTGGCCAAACCTCAACTGAAGAAAGAGGATAAAGATTTATCAGAACACACTAGAGAGGAGCTACACAGGCAATGGTTGAATAAATGGCTCTCTATTAGGAAGACAAAATCAAATAAAGAGCAGGCCTGGTAGCCAATAACAGACCATTAGAAATAAGAGAAAGAGAAGATGCTGTGCACGGCTGGATCTCAGAAATAGCATTCAGGCTCTCATATAAAAAGGAGCCTTTGAGCAACAAGAAATATGACAGAGATTTTTCTAACAACGCAAAATATAGATATGACAGTGAATTATTTGAAAGACAGAATAACCACAGATATGCTCACTGACAAGACAATAATAATCATGCAGTTGGTGAATGGGGCTTATTAAATAAGTCACCAATTCCAGCGAAGAAAAAAAATACAGAAAAAATTACATTGATATTAGAAATAATTATCAAGAAATTTAAGTCTCCCTGCGTGTATTTTAACCCTTTGTTTTATTTTTATTTTATTTACCTCTCTGGTTCTTCAGACCCTGACTAGAGATAGAACCTGGATGCAATATGCACATTAAGTTCTCTGCATGGGCTAATAGGAACTGGATTGTAATGTCTTTTAATAAAAGGAAGAAACCTAATTTAAAAAGGCCCACTTTAAAAATCTTATCTATGCCTGCATTTTGGATTTAAGCATTCACTGATCTTTACTACCAAAGTGAAAGGGGCTTAGTAGATTGCACTGAAATTCATGCCTTGAAATTGATTCAAAAAATGTGCTTCAGAACTTGTGTGTCCTAAGTGCCTCTCTGCTATTCTTTGAAGCAATCAGTTTTCTTTCTCAAGAGTCCACATGAACCTGAAAAAAAGTTCCCTGTAGTTTAGGGAATAGTAAAGTCCTCTGCTTCCACAAGCATTTCTTCTTCCAATCACCTGAGGCATGCACAATTTTGTCTAGAAGAGGAACTGCACATAGAATGAATTCACATATATTTTGTTAGCACCCACAGGTAACATTAAGAGCCATTCAGAACCATAGTTGCTTTTTGTGTTGTATTATCTAAAATTCTTCTAAATTGAATTAATAGGACAAAACCACAAGTCTACCTTGCTTGAACGAAAAGATTCCTCACCTTAAATGCAAACACAGTGCAAACATTATACAAGGTTCATAAGTAAGTTAATAGTGGTTATTGCTAGCAAAAACACAGTGCACATGACATTCATCAGAAGTATTAAAAAACATGCAAATGTTTACTAAGTTGGCATGATCTTCATACTGTTACCAAAATACCAGCCAATGTTTTAAAAATCATTCACACATAAATAGAAGAATTCAAGGTGTTCAAGAATTGCATAACCACAGTTGCTTTACAGGTCATTTTCAGTTAATGAACAACTAAAATGCTGTCATATTATTTGGATATTTTAGCCATTTTTAGCTATTATCATATATAAGACTTTCCAAAATGTTCTCTCAGTTAATGATTTCATTATTTTGTACTTTTGAATGTGTTGACTTCTTTTTCAAGCTTCAGATTCTGTTTGGTGTTATACCCGGAAGCATTTTCCATTTCCATTATATAATGTACTATTACCTTTGTTTATATATTTAAAAAGCCAAACAGGCAGAGCAATAAAGATAGCAAATGGCATATAGCCCAACAGTGCCTTGCACATAGGTTGGAGGTCAGCTACCCATAATTCTCTGCCAGCTTATATGTGAGTTGATGTGAGAGAAGACTGACAATCAGTAGCATAAGAGCAAAACATGATCACAATAGGTCTTCTGGTCACCAAAAAATGGGTACATTCAGACAATTCCTGTTTTGGATAGGAATACAGATTAATCTGGATAAATCTGATTTTGGCAAGTTTAATTCATTGCACCAGGAGTAACTAAGTAAAAAGCTGAGAATATAAAATTCTAGAGCTTCTAGATTTTCACAATCCGTAAACTAATAAACCAGCTGGCTAGAAATAAATATATGAAAGTTCAAAAGTCCAAGAAAACAGTAAGGATGGTAGAAATCTGGCTCATGTCAGTAATGTGCACTTGTTTGTTTTTATTTTATTGATCATATTTAAGAACCGCCCACCTGCCTCATAGATATTCTGGGCAGTGATATATATATATATATATATATATATATATATATATATATATTTATTTGCTTTCTTCTCTTGCCGTAGGTTTTTGTGTGTATATTTTTCTTCAACCTGGTATTTTCCTATGTAAATCACATCCACTATCCTAGGCTTTTTTTCAGACAGCAAGCAACCAATAGGCAGCAAAATGCTTGCTTGGTGTCTGAAAAAGAGCCTAGGATAGTGGATGTGATTTCACTGAGCTATGGCTGCAAATTGAGAAACTTGGTTTATGTAGGAAAATACCCGGTTGAAGAAAACTACACATACACATACACACACACACACACACACACATCAGTAGGTAAAATTTAAAAGAGGCAAGGAATGTTAAAATTTGATTAAAAGGTGAGGGCTTTCAGGGCATTAACCTGCCCCACAGCCCCGTGGTCCTTTCTGTGCCCTAAAACAGTTTAGCTGATGTTTTGACATCTT
Organism: Ptyas mucosa; assembly: GCA_012654045.1. Lineage (NCBI taxonomy): Eukaryota > Metazoa > Chordata > Lepidosauria > Squamata > Colubridae > Ptyas > Ptyas mucosa. Next base: position 20,806,840 of record WNWU01000019.1, on the reverse strand, counting down.
GTAGGAATTCAACTATTTTCATTTGATAATCATTATTAAGTTTACTTACTTTTTTATTTTATTTATTTAAAAGATTGGTATAGATTCCCAATTCTGAGCACAATTGTGGGAGCTCACAACAACATTAAAAACCACTGAAAGAAACCCTCCCTAAAAACTATACGGAAAAAAACCATACAATGATTAAAAAATCTGATATCTCAATCATCCTTCTGTGATGCACCCAATACCTCACACAGAGGCCCCCATGTCACTCTACTCCAGCACCAGGGGGAAGAGTCAACTGTTTATGGTCTTTTGGAAGGCTAAAAGGGTGAATGTCTTCTGGATTGCTAGGGGAAGGTGTTCCACAGGATATGGGCCATTATAGAAAAGGCACACTTTCTGGTACTACTAGATGGCAATATTTAAGCAAAGGAATCTGCAGTGTGCCCATGCTACCAGACCTGGTGGAATGGGCAGATACCCCCAAGAAAAGGCAATCCCACTAATAAACTGGTCACTAGCCATGTAGGTGATAATAGGAACTTGAATTGCACCCGGAAAAAAATAGGAGCTAATGCAGTGCAACAATGGTGTAATATGAATAAGCTAAATACTACCATATTTCTTTCATCTGTTAAGCAACATGGGACATGGGACAGGCAAAGTCCTGTTAAACACAGGACTTTGCCTAATGGCAACTTGTGTTTGCCACCAGCATGGTGCCTTATTGTTTCACATATCAAATTGCATTTTTCAGACTTGAAAATGACAAATCATTAACCCTGTGCAAATCATGTGCCCATTTTGCAATGCACTACTGCTGTTTAAAAAGTGATCTGTCTCTTCTTGTCCACCTAATAAAAATATGATCCATATTTTATTAATTTAAGATTGCCAGCTCCAGCAACCTAGGAAAACCCGTTTCCTTTTAGAGAATGGTACTTGACTTTCACAGTGATGAATAGGGCAAGAATATGAGCAGTGCATGCAATTTATGACAGTTCTTGCTTGCCATTGTATAGTAACCCAACCTTGGCATATGGAGGATTATATAATATTTTTCATTAGATTTATAAACCCAGCTCTTAATATATTATATACTAAGTATATACTCCTATATACTTAGGAGTAACTAAATTCAAAATGACATTTTAAAAAAAAGATCATGGTGTTTGAATTAGGATTTTAGTTTTTAAAAATGATATTACCCCTTCCTTCCTTCCTTCCCAGTTTGATTTCAGTTCCTCCTCTGGATATAGTTATAGATATAGATATATCTTCTTTGTGGCATGTCCTCAAATACTGAAATACTGCTATCATGTCATCCCTAATTCTTCTTTTCTTTAGACTAGACAGACCCAAAATCTGCAGCTGTTCTTCAGCGTGCGATTCCGTTACGAACCGGTGGGAAAGGTAAGTAGAACTCACCCCTGGTCCTGGATCTAGTCTCAGGATTGGTAGTGGAAAACACCTACCTCTTGGTGCTAGGATACTTTAGCCTTCTGCCTTGGTAGAGAGTTCTGGTGAAAACTTTCACGGGCATAATAATCTTATCCCAGGTAATATGTATTAGTTCTTGTATTTGCCTAGGAAGAGATATGTGATCTAGAGATGGAGAAGATTCCCATCAATTCTTTGCCATGGTTAGGTCATGCTCTGATTAATTGCTGACTTCCTTAAAATAGGATCAATTCAGATAATTTCTCACAGGTGCCTGATAGATATATCTGGTTTCCATAAGATGTTTCAGAAGGGATTTCTCCAGCAATTTGTCAATTTCAAGGTAGATCAGACTAGGAAACCAAGTGTAAGTCAATACTATGTATATTATAAGGTTATGATAACAGAATCTAGCAAACCAGGATGCGCTTTCCTATTCCCAGTATGTTAGTGAGAATTGCAGATGGTCTTATCTGAAATATTTTAGTTCTAGCCTGGGTTAGGGTTTCTTTTATCTGTTGTTTTGGTTGCAGTTCTTCTTCCTGTTCCTCAAGGCTGTTTCTTCTGCTCATTACATAATCACAGTGCAGGTTAGCCTAGCACTCAGTTCATCCCAAGCTTATCAAGTGTGGCAGGGTTGATCTAGCAGGATTGAACCAGAAGCCTTACATGCCAAGTAATGACCCCTATGTGGACCAAGGTAGCATGCTGGACATCGAACCACAAGTCCTTGCCATTGGGAGTTTGTTACAACAGTCAATTATTCTATTTTTCCTCCTTGCTGGAGGTTCTTTTTGAGGTTAGAGAATTAGAAGATCTCCTGACTTTCCCCAGACAAGGAATATATTATACACTAACTTCACGTCTTCCATAGAATTCTGAAAGGATGCTGGATATTATTGTCTCCCACCTGGAACTTTTTTCCTAACCCTCTTTCATTTTAAACTAAAAAAATCTGTTAAAGAAGAAAAAACGGACTATTAATTGACACACCTGCATCAGGAGTAACTAATTGGGCAACTAATTATCAGTGTAGATAATAACTTTTTCAGGCTCAGAAATCCAGGTGAGGATAGGATAAAAGTTAATTTTGAATATATCTAATAAATGAATTGTAATTAATGTGATTACTTTCTATGTATATAGCATTTTTGTTTCATATGGCTCCAAGCCCTCAAGATTCCTTTCTGAACTTTTGAACAAGTAATTTCTAGTCTGCCTGCCTTCATTTCACTGGCCCCATACTTTGAGATGCCTTCTAATGCTTTGCCTGAACATCTTAAGGAAGAGACTGAAGGATACAGATAATTCTGATGGGAAACGATGAGGCTTTGCACAGTGATCTCACTGGTAAAACATTCTTTATAAACTGTATCAGTGAAAGGGCTACATTGATTTTGTTTACAAAAATTTACCATTCGAATGAGATTCTGAGATTGGTAATGCAAGCTGGGGTGACCTTAAATTGGTTTGGCAATTCAGTCGAAGTATTGGCAATCCAGCAAGCCATGTGGACAAAATGTGCCTTCAATGAATAGAGATGATAATATCACTTTATTAACTTTAATGACTTTTGGGAAATCTGCAGCCTGGGTAATCAGTCGATTAAATTGTATGGGATAACCACTGCTTATATAGCTTTCAGTGGTCACATCAGTTTTGTTAATGCCCTCCCAGTTTTGTTAAAGTATGCAATGAATGCATAACAAGACAGAGGCTTTCTGTTCTAATTTGAGTTTGTTGGTTTCAAATCTACTTAGATATCATGATTTTAAAATGACCCTCAAAACTCCATAAGTTAAAATGAATGACAAAAAAAAAAAAAGGAAAGACTGCATTCCACAACAATATGCACATTTGTTTTGGAATCCTTGTCCAACCTGGCTTATGCTTGTTTGAGGCATTAGAGTTACTTTATTAATATTCAAAATGTCTTTCTGCACGAGGGAAAGGTGCCTCCTCTTTTTTAAAAAAGCAATTCTGTGCTGGATCATTCCAAATTTGGCACTTAGAAGCCAATACTTAATTACTATGTAAAATGATTGAAAGAATCAGTTTTTCAACTATAGTCAGCCCTGACAAAAGCAAATTTCTTGCTCCATTTCAAAACAGTCTAGGGTGGGCAGTGGGATTCAGATTGCCTTAATCACCCTGATATAAATATATATTTTATATATATATATATATATATATATATATATATATATATATATATAT
>WNWU01000019.1:20738407-20803188 GCA_012654045.1 Ptyas mucosa | reverse complement strand
ATATATATATATATATATATATATATATATATATATATATATATATAATTTTGGACATCAACAGAGGAAGATAAACTCTGCAGGTTCTTCTTGACAGTGGTACTTTTGTGTATTTCGTTAGTGATCTGAGCTTTGCAATAGTTTCCCCCCCCCAGATTTTAGATAGTACTCTTGAAGATAGTTGTTTTTCAGAATGGGAAATATTTTATGCTATGATTCATGGCTCCATAGTGTCTCTAATGCTTTTTCATAGGTGTATGAAACAGCTTAACGTCAATGTATTTTATTATTTTATTTTATTTTATTAAATTTATATACCGCCCTTCTCCCCAAGGGGACTCAGGGCGGTGAACAGCCATAAATAAAAAACATATATACAAAATTTAAAAGCCAAATAAAACCAAATTAAACATTGGCCCCAATATTTAAAATCCCAATTTACAATATTAAAACCCCAAATTTAAAATATTACAATTTAAAATTTCTAAATTATTTTACAAAAGAAGGGGAAAAGGGAAGAATTAGGCCAGGCCCGCCTGGTGGAACAGGAAAGTTTTTAACTCACGGCAGAAGGCACGAAGATCCGGGATCCTCCGTAACTCTGGGGGGAGCTCGTTCCAGATAGTGGGTGCCCCCACAGAGAAGGCTCTCCCCCTGGGGGCCGCCAGCCGACATTGTTTGGCCGACGGCACCCGGAGGAGCCCCTCTCTATGGGAACGTACCGGTCGGTGGGAGGCTATTGGTAGTAGTAGGCGGTCCCGTAAGTACCCAGGTCCTAAGCCATGGAGCGCTTTAAAGGTGGTAACCAACACATTGAAGCGCACCTGGAAGACCACTGGGAGCCAGTGCAGCTCGCGCAGGAGAGGAGTAACATGGGAGCGCCACGTCGCTCCCATCACCACCCGCGCGGCTGCACTCTGCGCCAGTTGGAGCCTCCGGGTGCTCCTCAAGGGGAGCCCCATGTAGAGAGCATTACAATAGTCCAAGTGAGAGGTGACGAGGGTGTGAGTGACCGTGTGTAACGAGTCCCGATCCAGAAAGGGACGCAACTGGCGGATCAGGCGAACCTGATGAAAAATCCTCCCGGTCACGGCCGTCAAATGCTCCTCAAAAGACAGCCGTGAATCCAGGAGGACGCCCAAGTTGCGCGCCCTCTCTGCCGGGGCCAATGATTCACCCCCGATAGTCAGCGATGGTACCAGCTAACTATATCGGGACGTCGGGAACCACAGCCACTCGGTCTTGGATGGGTTGAGTCTGAGCCTGTTCCTCCCCATCCAGATCCGCACGGCCTCCAGACACCGGGACATCACTTCAAGGGCATCGTTGGGGTGGTCTGGGGTGGAGATGTACAGCTGGGTGTCGTCAGCGTACTGATGATATCTCACCCCAAAACCACGGATGATCTCGCCCAGCGGCTTCACATAAATGTTGAACAGGAGGGGCGAGAGGACCGACCCCTGAGGCACCCCACATATAAGGGGTCTCGGAGTCGACCTCTGCCCCCCTGTCAACACCGACTGCGACCGGTCGGAGAGAAAGGAGGAGAACCACCGTAACACAGTGCCTCCCACCCCTAGCTCTTCCAACCAGTGCAACATGATACCATGGTCGATGGTATCAAAAGCCGCTGAGAGATCTAACAGGACTAGGACAGAGGAACAACCCCTGTCCCGGGCCCTCCAGAGATCATCAACCAATGTGACCAGTGCCGTTTCCGTGCTGTACCCGGGTCTGAAACCCAACTGGAACGGATCCAGATACGTCGTTTCATCCAGGTACCGGGGAAGCTGTTGCGCAACCACACTCTCAACAACCTTCGCCAAAAACCGAAGGTTGGAGACCGGACGATAATTTACCAACATTGCCGAGTCCAGGGAAGGCTTCTTGAGGAGAGGCCTCACCACCGCCTCTTTCAAGACGGCGGGAAAGTCACCCTCACCCAACGAAGCATTTATAATCCCCTGGAGCCAGCCGCGTGTCACCTCCCGGGAAGCCAGTACTAACCAGGAGGGGCACGGGTCCAATAAACAAGTGGTCGCGTTCAGCCTGCCCAGAATCCTGTCCACGTCCTCAGGGGTCACAGGATCAAACTCAGTCCAGATAACACTCACAAGACCTGCCCCTGTCCCTCTCCCCGGGACTACCCAGTCGGAGTCCAAGTCTTCCCGAATCTGAGTGATTTTGTCATGCAGATACTGAACAAAATCCTCAGCTCTACCCTCCAAGGGGTCCTCCCGTGCTTCCTGATGAAGTAGGGAGCGGGTCACCCTGAAGAGGGCGGCTGGGCGATTATCTGATGATGCAATAAGAGCAGCAAAATAGTTGCATTTAGCTGCTTTTATCGCCACTAAGTAATTCCTAATATGGGATCTCACTAGTGTCCGGTCAGATTCAGAACAACTGGCTCTCCAACTACTCTCTAGGCGTCTTTTCCAGTGCTTCAACTCCCTCAACTCCTTGGAAAACAAGGAGCCAATTGAGATCGGCGCCGGGTCAGAGGCCGCAAAGGCACGACCCGATCCAGAGCACCTGCAGCTGCCCTATCCCAGGCGGCCACTAGGTCTCCGGTCGAGGCGTGTGCCAGAGCCTCAGGAAATGGCCCAAGCTCCATCTGGAACCTATCAGGTTCCATCAGGCGCCTGGGGCGGAACCAACTAACAGGCTCCGCCTCCCTGCAGCGGGGTGCAGCGGTTTGAAAGTCAAGACGAAGGAGAGAGTGATCTGACCATGACAAGGGCTCGATGACTAAGTCCCCTATCTCAAGATCACTCAACCACTGTCCAGAGACAAAAATCAGATCCAGTGTGTTTCCCCCCATGTGGGTAGGGCCATGAATTAACTGGGTCAGGTCCATAGCTGTCATGGAAGCCATGAACTCCCGAGCCACCTCTGACGTCTCACCCACAGATGGGAGGTTGAAATCCCCCATGACCATAAGTCTAGGGGTTTCAACTGCCACCGCAGCGATAACGTCGAGGAGCTCGGGCAGGGCTGCTGCCACGTGGCAGAGAGCCAGGTACGTGACCAGCAAACCCATCTGAACCCCATGACCCCACTTCACAAGGAGGGACTCACAACCGGCCGTCTGAGGAACTGTGGCCTCCCTCGGTCTCAGACCTTCTTTAATAACAACCGCTACTCCCCTACCCCTGCCCTGTGACCTTGGCCGATGGAATGCACGGAAACCTGGTGGGCACATTTCAACGAGGGGAACCCCCCCTCCTGGCCCAACCAGGTCTCCGTAATACCTGCCAGGTCCGCTCCCCCCTCACAAATAAGATCACAATGTAACTCTATAAGAGGCTAACTTTATGTCCGGTTGGGAAATTTCAGTTGTACAAATTTAACAGACTGGCTAAACTTTGAAAAATATAACGAGACACATTATACCTTTAAGGATTGCATCATTATCAATAAAAAGGAATATGTTAAGGAGAATACGACACCAGCATCAACACTGAGTGTGCAAACTATTATTTATATACAGAGAGCAAAGCCCACTCTGCTCTAGCAATGAAGATGTTATCTAGTAAGGTAACAAAATATGTGCAAGAAAACAACCAAGTTCAGAACACCACGGATCCCACAACTGTACTGTTAGCCAATCCATTTCTAGGAATGATACCGAGTGTTCGACTTTACCTTTAAGCCCCACGTGGGTTAGGTACACATTGAGAGAATTATTTCTTCTATATGAACCTCAATGTTTACCAAAATCATCTGAGGAAGTTCACCTACAATTGCTGTAAGATTGTCTAGCTATAACTCGGGTTTTAGTCTTCTGCCTCCATTTTGGAATACTCTCTCTGTATTCTGTTAAGGGACCTAACATCTTTATTAGTTTTTAAACAGGCTTTAAAATACATCTTTTAACTGTTAATTTTAATTATTAATTATACTTATTTTGCTAATTTGTTATAATTGCTATTTTAACTGTTCTTGATGTCTTGATTTTAATTGTTTTATTGTAACTACTGACAGACTTTAATCCATGGTATATCAAGCCAAACAAGTAAACAGACACAAATAATACACTTACATCCACATAGCATTTATTTCCACATAAACATGGTGATATCGGACATCCATTTGATGGCCTACTTTGCATATTATGCACAGAATTAGTAATCCATAGCACTCCAGTGTCACTGAACTACATAACCCAACATCCTTAAAAAGCATGGCCTGTGGCAAGGGATACTGTGTTCAGAACACAGTTCAGAAATCTGGCATGCCATCAAATAAATTACTTAAATGCTACTAGAACTGAGCCACAGAATTATGCTGCAAATCTTTTATTAAAATTACCATCTTAAAATAAAACCAAAGGCTACTTTGGCATTTGTGGTGGAGCATAAATGATGCTAAATAAGGTTCTATTACTTCTTATCTATTGCATTGATAGCTTTTGCTTTTATTTTTAAATTTTTTTAAATTTTATTGTATAATAAATTAATGTAAGTTGACACTACAATCTGAGATGACCTAGCTATTCAGTAAGTTTTATCGATTGCATATTTGTTATGGAAATATTTATGTGCATCAAATTCCTTCTGATTGTATTGTCATAAACAAATTTTTCTTCTAACAGACATTCCCTGGTAATGTGCAATATATATCCTTAATACCCATCTAATCCATCTACACAACCATGTTTTGCCCTTTCTTGCATGTCTGAAATTTATGTGCCTTTATTTTAGTTTTACTTAACGAAAGTGATTCAGTATATAGAATAGAACTCAAATATTGTATTGTGAAAGATTCAGTAGAACAAGCAGGAGATATGGTGCAGGGCTGTAATAAGAATTTTCATAGCTAGAAACACAACAAAAGCATTTGTGAAAGGCCTCTCAGAAGAGAGACAGTAATGGACAGTTCAAGAGGTCTACTTTTCATTGAATATGAGTTATAAATATAGGGAAGCAAACCCTCCCAGAAATAAGACAGTGTAAATTCACATGCTCTTAGAAATAAGATAATGTGTGGGACTAATGACCAGTTCAACGTTTTGCAGAAAGAAAAATGAAAAGGGCATAAGGAGTGGAATGGGTATTAAAAATATTTGCTTAAAGAATTTCCACCTGACTATTTTGTGTTGTGTTCAGTTTCTGCATTACTTAACTACTCTATTCAATACTCTCCAGTAGTAATGCATTTTGGTCAGTTTCAGTTCCCACACAATCCATTCCATCCTGTTCTTTTGTCTATCTATTAATTTATTTTTCAAATAATCCACATACTTTATATCTTAAAATATACAGTATATCTAATTTTCCCCCCAAAATTTAATTTCAAGGCATTCTGAAACACTGTATGATATTTTTGACCTAAAATTGACATTACAACCTTGAAATATCTCTAAAACCCAAAGGTAGCAATATTCTGATCCTCAGATTAATTTTGAAAATACAGGTCAAAGTCATCAACACATTTTACAATTTACAAAGGTTTAACTTCTCAACTCTTCCTAATAATAGCACCATGTTAGTAACTTCTGCCCTCTGCTACTAAAGTTAAGCTATCAGAAGCAGTTTGTCGGGATTCATATTCAATAATATTGACACCGCTTTTAAGAAAAAAAAAATTATTTGGTTGGAAGCTGCCCAATTTTGATATAAGATGAATGGCTGTGTAAAAGTTTTAAATAAAGAAATACAAATAAAAGAAATATTTCATCACCAGTTTATACTTCAAAAGGTTAAAATGTAACATATTTGTCTCATAGAAAAGATTCACAATCTTTTTGGCTGAGTTCCAGATGAAAAGTTAATTAATTAATTGCATTTAATAAGCTTATTTTTATGTATCTAATTTTTTTTTGGACCCATTAACAATTAAGTGAAAAATTTGAAAAGACATTGGGAATCACAATCTAAAGCTATAGAAAGCCTCAGGTGCTCCTGATGCTATACTCATGTGTAATTGCAGTTAAAGTTCATTGTTAAAGTCTTGCTCTGAAATTTCAAGACAGTTGAGCATACATTACATTTCATTAACTCAGAAGGATTCTTGGAGTTAAACAGTATTCAATATGGAACCTACCCTTCACGAATGAATGACTGATGTCTGATAAGTGAGAAGGTTGAAAGTATTTAATTCAGTAAAACCATCTGAGTGGGTACTTCATTGTAATGTGTGAGGACTTTCCAGGAATTATGTTTCTGGACATACAAACTGACACCATTTTTCTTGTGTAACAGCAACAATTCAACCTTCCATTGCTTTCTTGATTGTAGCATACTCAGAGGGAACCAAGTGGCCATATGTATAAACAGAGAAAATATATTTCTAGCTACTTTCAAATATTAGAATCCATGCATGTGATTCTGTGTAGACAGAGAGAACTTTTACACGGAAGGTCCACCAGATGGCACACAATTCCAGTGGTGAGCTTGACTAATCCTTGTGGCATTGAAGTTCTCTATAAGCAACTATTCCACATGTGCCTCATTGGGTATCACATAAATGGTATTAGCAAAGTACATTGGAATAGCTCAGTGTTAGTGTTTCTCCATTCAGTAGGCTGACTATTCATTTTAGTTGAACTTTATTTTCTCTAACAATGATGTGAAGTAACAAGCATCAACATACAGCACGTACCAGGTGCTTCACGCCTCATGCCATTTGATAATATCATCTTCAAGGCCATTGTCTTTTTTATTTACCACATCTGGCAATGACAGCTTTCTCTCCTACACACCTATTGCATAGACCATTATTTCCTAGTTCACACAGACAGTATGGTCTTCTGTGACACAGTGGCCCGATTGTGTTCATGTGTCAAAAAGATCTCCAAGCAATGGCCATAGGTTACTCTTTGATGGGTGATTAAATAAAATAAGACCTTTCTAAAAAATAAAAATAACTCTGAAATAATTGCAGTGAAATTCATATACTGATTAGAAATACTTGTGCCTTCAAGTGTTAAAAGACATAGTATCCATAGGAAGAAAAGAGGACACATTTCTAGAATTTAATAAAGAATAGACTAGGAATGAACTTGAGGAAGAATACAAATAGTGCTTAATTTATGACCACAATTTGGACCATTGGAACAAACAAGGCTGTTATTAAGTGAGTTGCACCCAATTTCAGGATCTTTTTTGCCACCGTTAAGCAAATCACTGCAGTTGTTAAAGTGACTCCTGAAAGTAGTCATTAAATGAATACAGCTTCCCCCATTGACTTGTTGGAAGCTGGCTGGGAAGCTCTCAAATGATGATCACATGATTCTGAGATGCTTCAACTGTTGTAAATACCTGCCAGTTGCCAAGCACCCAAGTTTTGATCATGTGATTGTAGGAATGCTGCAATAGTTCTAAGTGCAACTACTGGTTGTAAGTCACTTTTTACAGTGCCATTGTAACATAGAATGGTCACTAAATGAATAGATGTTGGTCAAGGATTACCTACATTAAGACTTGCATATTGTAACTTTTTTCAGAGTTTTCTAATTATGTATCATGAAGCAATACATATACAACATGCTTAAAGTTTACTAACAGTATACTTTCAAACACAGCTACCTTCAGAACCTTGGATATGGGTCTATAAGAATACTGTTGTGGGGAAAAAGGCCCAGTTACATAAGGAAGCAAGAATCAATGCCAACCATACTTCCTCTCAGATCTGCCCTTTCTGAGGCCAGAAATAGCATCTTATGACCTTTGAAATTCCTTCACATCATGTTGTTTCTTTTGGCATTTGTTCTCCATAAATGTCAAATAAAGTTCTAATTAAGAAGAGAAGGCAGCTATCTATTAAACAAGAAATATGGGAAGAGATTATTATTGCTTGGGCATAATATGATGCTGTACTGGGCTGGTTTGATGAGATAGCAGCCAATGTGTATCTGACTCAGCTGCATGGGCTGATGATGAAAGATGCCTTGATTTAAAGGCCTGGTACCAGTGGTGGTATTCAGTTGGTTCTATCTGGATCACACGATCCGGTAGCGGTGGCTGCGGGAGGCTCTGCCCACCTTCCCGGATGTCATCATGTCCCGTTTTTAATGCTCTGCGCATGCATGTAAGGCTCTGCATGCACACTCACATTTGCAAACTGGTAGCGAAGATAAGTGAATACCACTCCTGCCTGGTACATCTGAATTTAGTCCTTTAGTCTACTGAATCTTAGTAAGGCAAATAACATCTCAGAAGTAAAAATCAAATTCTTACCTATTCTGAATTCGATTTATCATTTCACATGCAGCAAACGTTTTTTTTATTTGTCTAAAACTTTCGGATGTCTCCAGTACATGGCAAAACTATTAGCCCTTACATTGTTGCACATTTGATTGTAATGTAATTCTGAATTAGGTGTTACATTTATAGATATCCAAAATAGTTCATACACTAATAAATGTAAAAAAAATGCATAAATTATCAAGAATTTTAAAGCTGAATTGTTTGTGAAAAAAATGTGCCTTTCTGCACTGCTATGAAGAAATTGCTTTACAATCAAATGTGCAACAATGCAAGGGCTAATAGTTTTGCCATGTACTGGAAAATTCAAAATACTTCAGAACTGCATTAGAAAGGAATCAAGAGAGTGCAGGATGTAGTAAAATAAGCATTTCATGAACTTGTTAAAGGCAAGTTATGTTTATTGTCTTCTTGATCTGGTAAGACCCCATCCCAAAATTAAACTTTTTTGAACTATTATACCAAGCAGGTACAAATGTCCTCTCTATATTACTATTGTTCCACTATCTATGAGACCGAATAAAGGATCGTACAATTCATTCTACATCAGGGGTGTCAAACTGGCGGCCCACAGGCCGGATGCATCATACACAGGCCATGCCCACCCCAGCTCCATGAATGGGAAAAATGTCACAAAACGTCAAGTGACGGCAACGTAACGCTGCAAGTTTAACACCCCTGTACTACATGTAGGATGAAGAAAACCACACTCTGATATATTTGGCATGCTGCACTGCTTTAAATATGATTCTCCATTTTATAATCTGTTTCACATATGGTCATGTACAGGGGTGAAATGCTCCCGGTTTGGACCGGATCACCTGATCTGGTAGTGATGGCGGCGGATGGTTCGGAGAACTGGTAGCAAAAATCCCTGCCCCCCCCCCCATGACCAGCTGAGCCGCACGTACATCAGAGGCTTTTTAAAAAAACTTTTAAAAGCATTTTTTCTACAACCTCTTCCGACAAAAAAATGCTTTTAAAAGAAAAAAAAGCCTCTGATGATCACACGGCTCAGCTGGGATCGTCAAAGGCTTTTCAAAGCATTTTTTCCTGCAACCTCTTGGCCAAAGAGTTGGTAAAAAAAATGCTTTGAAAAGTCTATGACGATCCCAGCTGAGTTGCCTGATTGTCAGAGAGGCTTTTCAAAGCATTAAAAAAAATGCTTTGAAAAGTTAAAAAAAAAAAGTTGGCCACGCCTACCCAATCACATTATACCCCCCCCACCAAGCCACGCCCACAGAACCGGTAGTAACAAATTTTACATTTTACCCCTTGTCATGTAGGTCTCAACTTATGACACTTATTTAATAACTCTTCAAAGATATGATAGAGCTGAAAAAAGTGATGAACAATCTAGTCATTGTATTTCCGATTACCCTAGTCAAAGTGATCAAAATTCAGACACTTGGCAATTGGCATATATTTATGTGTGCCTCAGGTAACCTTCTTAGCCAAAGCTTCTAACAAGCAAAGTCAATAGGGAAAGCTGGAATTGCTTAACAACTGCATGATTCATTTAAAAACTGCAGTGATTTGCTTCATGACTGTTGTCATAAAATTGGACTCACTTAATGACCACTTCGAATTGTGGTTGCAAGTCGAGGACTAATTGTATACCCTATCATCAAATCATTTGTGTTCATGATTAGTAAATATCAGAAGAGATCTTATAACTATCCAACAGTGAGTACACTCTGAAGGCATTCATTTTCAACTGTCTGCTACAGTTGCATGCAGAGACTTGGCTCATTCATGTATCAATTTAATGTTTATACTGCCACTATATATATATATATATATATATATCAGTATAAAACATCTATAGTACATAACATTAAAATTTTTTATAGTATTATATTATATATTATACATCCTAGTTCAGAGTCTGCAACCTTAAACACTCAAAGAGCCATTTGGACCCAGAAAAGAAAACACTGGGAGTCACAAAACCCTTCCCATGCCTGACTATTTCTTGAGCGGACTCAAAACTAGCATATGTAGTTGAATTAATGTTTGTTTTCTTCTGAAACTTTTCTTTTCTTGGATTTATCCATGGTTGGCCTACCGGGGGTTGAAAAGCTCAATAAATCGCGTGCTGGTGGGTGTCGCACATTGGTGGTTGTGACACATATTTTGAGTGACAGGGAGCCGCAGCAGAGGGGTGAAAGAGTGACATGTGGCTCCAAAGCCACAGGTTGCTGACTCCTGTCCTAGTTAAATTACTCTAAAGGGTCTTTGGAAGACCTCTGTCTCCTTAATCTTTTGGAAGGCCATTAATTTCAGGGCAAGTTTCGCCACAAGGGTGAATACCATGATGGGAGCCATGATAGAGAAACATTTTGCAGTAGTGTTGGCAACCCAACATAATGCAAAGTCTCCTAATATACACACATGCATCTATGACTAGATCTGAATCCAGTTTTCATTAAAAAATGAAATAGTGTAATAGGAAGCAGCACTGAATGGATGTCATTTGCACACAAAAAGGAGGAGTGTAACAGATTATTTTAGAAGACGAATGGAGTAACAATCACAAATGAATAAAAGCGCAGGCTAGACAGAATTATGGAATTTATGTTCTTTACTTTAAAAACCAGGAGAAGAATGGGAAAAAGCCTATTGATTCAAAAGGATAGGAAGAAAGAAAGTATTTTAAACCTTGGGATTCATTCACACTCCTTCCCCTCTCTCCTTTCTGCATGTGTGCACACACACATACACACACACAAAACTGCATTCAGCACTGGGCACATTTTAGTATATAAATTACTTTTTCTCTGAATTCACTGAAGCATCTAATTTAGCTGTGTTGAATCTATAATGCATCTGTTCCCACATCCATGAATGTGGAGACTGAATTTCTGAAAGGTAGAGATTTACTGCTGTGGCTGGTATGGAGTATGACAGAAGATGATGTGTGAAAACTTACAGATTCAATAAATTCTAAATATGCATTTTTAGTATGAAAAATCATATGGAAAGGAAGAAGAGAAAGCACCCAAGAAGTATGGAACACCTGCTTTTCTTTATGATCTTTCCTAGTATGAATGTAATAGATGCCTGTCAAAGTGTACTGTATATCAAAATTTTTGCTTATCCAGTTTGCCAGAGGAATTAGGAAAAAGTAGTACATGCATAAAATATTTTGCATTTTTTTCATCACAGTCCTATTTCTAGCAGTTGTATGACAAACAGAAATTGAACAGATAAAGTTTATCTCATTGCACTTCATAACTTTTATCTGTTGTCTTTATATTATATTCTGTAGCGAGAGCTTAGTCAGAAAAATATGAACATGTGGGTACTTAAATTTTAGAGTTACATTTGTCTGCTTGACAAAGTTACTGTGTTTCTGAATCTGTAACTTTTAATTTTATGAGTTGCTTCTAAGTATTATCTTAAGAAGGCAAAGTGTTGTATATTTGCATTTTAGTTATATTAATCTAAATTCCTTTCATTCACATGATTCCTAGTCAAATTACAAAGCAATTTACACTACTAATGAAATTCTTTTAGGAACCATGAGTTATTACCTGACCAGGTAAGATTTTAATTAGCAGCTATTATGCATTTCATGCCAACAAGAGTTATACTTGAAAAGCAAAATATTCTGAGTACAAAGTGAAGCTTGTTTAAAGTGACTTTAAAAGAAAGTGTTAGAAATAAATAGGGGAAGGAAGAAGCTATTTAAAATGCTTTAGGCACTACAAAAGCAAAGTTAAGCATATTCAGTGTTGTAAGGAAAAAAAAGAGACTTAAAAAGAAACTGCTGATGAACTGATTAACTCGGTGCTTTGAACATTCTATACATTTATATCACATTGACATCTCCAAAGGATTGCTAAATATTATCAACTAACAAACCATAATCTGAAATTTGAGTGGACTAAAATAAACCTATGCTTTATGTGTCTGAAACACTGTATCTTTATATCCCATGGATTTATAATGATATATTCTTTTTCACCAAGGAAAAAGAAAGCAAAAGATAAGGAATATAACAACTTTCTACTTATATTCTTTAAAACTTGGTTTGAGAACTTCTGATACTGTAGTATAAAACACAGGAGAGTCTCTGACATAACTCTTAACTTTTGTGTAATTAAATACATGAAAAAATGCTTCCAATGAATTCTAAAATTTTCTCTTCTCTTGAAAACAGGGAGCACTAATGGAAAGAAGAGGAGAAGTCCTATCCAACATTATTTTAAAGCTAATAAACATTTCTGTGTGTGTATGTGTGTGTGTTAGATGAATGTTAAATGATAAACATAAAACTATATAGAAAATATAAGATAAAATGTTGAAAACATTAGAAAGCAAAGAGAAAGAAAAGGAAAAAGACTTAAAGAAATGACTTCAAATCTTTTTAAAAGTAGTTATAGACATGCTTGACTTTCTTCTAAATGACATAACATAAAGAATACAGAATAACAGAGTTGGAAGGGACCTTGGAGGTCTTCTAGTCCAACCCCCTGCTTAGGCAGGAAACCCTACACCACTTCAGACAAATGGTCATCCAGTATCTTCTTTTGCCCTCAATCGTTCCCAGCATTATGTTCTTCTCCAGTGAGTCCTTCCTTCTCATTAGATGGCCAAAGTATTTGAGTTTCATCATCAGGATCTGGCCTTCTAAAGAGCAGTCACGGTTGATCTCCTCTAGGACTGACCGGTTTGATTTCCTTGCAGTCCAAGGGACTCGCAGGAATCTTCTCCAACACCATAGTTCAAAGGCCTCAATTCTTTGGCGCTCAGCCTTCCTTATGATCCAACTTTCACAGCCATACATTGCAACTGGGAAAACCATAGCCTTGACTATACACACTTTTGTTGGCAGGGTGATGTCTCTGCTTTTTAGTATGCTGTCTAGATTTGCTATAGCTTTCCTCTCCAGGAGCAAGCGTCTTTTAATTTCTTGGCTGTAGTCCCCATCTGCGGTGATCTTGTAGCCCAGGAAAATAAAATCTGTCATTACCCCCATTTCTTCCCCATCTATTGCCAGGATGCCAGGAATTGAGAGGGCCGGATGCCATGATCTTAGTTTTCTAAGCTGAAAACTAAGATTGTGTTCTTACCTATTTTAATCACATCCAAGGCCAGCTAAGGCCAAGCATTTGGTGTCAAAATTTAGTTGACACCAAAATTTAAAAGCCTTCTGAAAAACTCAGTTAAAAAGGGAAAAGCAATAACTACATACTCTGTGAGCCAGTGCACCCATATTCAAGGGTTAAATATAATTTTGCAGAATTGTTGCCATATAACAAAAATGGGTGCTGGTATAATTAAAATTATTTACTACATAAACAGGTTGAAAATGTCCAAGAAAAAAAAATCTTTTCCAGGACTGAAAATCATAAATGTAGGGCTCAACAATTCAAAGAAAAAGAAATAAATAAGAGGATGCCTTTTTGAAATTCCTATCAGAATTGGAAGATGAATCAAACCATGGGAGCATCAGAACATAACTTTGCCAAGGAGACCAAAATGTCTACAGCTGCCTTTTTTCAGGCTAAATACCTGCAAATGAATGCACCGTCATGCTTGATTTGCTCATGAGTGTGAAAGCTATCCAACTTTTCACAGGGCACAAAGTGAACAGATGTAGCACCATGATTTATTTATGAACATATGGATCAATTCTGATAAAATACGAAATATCCTGCCATCCAGTTTTCAGTGATTTCAAAATCTCATTAACAAATACACAGTGAAGTTAATTAAGATATGAAAACAAAAACATGGTCTCATATATAATGAAAAATATATTATTTTCAAACTAATTGGATCAATTAAACAATATTCTCTTTGTGATTGGAAGAGAAGTTGGTGTTGGCAGAACTACCATTTCTCAACCCTCTGCTTTGATCTACTTCAACTGCAGAGAACCACAGAAATGCCCTGAGAGAAACTAGGTGACAATATTTAGAATATCATGTTTGAAGCCCATGATAGGAAGAAAACATCAGGAAGAAACTCCATCTAATTCCACCTTAACTATGAGAGAAAATGCTGCCAGGCTTTCAAGATTCTATTTTTGTGGCCAATTTCAGCCATTCTTGGGATGTCTCTTTCCTACTTCAAATGGCTGATACTCAGAGTTATGAAAAAGATAGTATATATGGTTCTCTTCCTAGAGCAGGGGTCGTCAACCTTAAACACTCAAAGAGCCACAAAGGTCCTAACCAGAAGTCCCCCGTTCAATTCTGGAGCTGACCAGAAGTCCGGTTCTCCCACCTTAGAGTCTCCTCTTAGTGTGATGTCCTTTTTCCTCTACCAATCCTAACTCTATCAATTGTGGGCTGACCTGAAAACCCGCCCATTGCCATAGAGTCTCCTCCTGCTTCCCCACCCCCATCTGGAAGCTCCTCTTAAAATTGTGGTACCGACTGGTGACTGGGAGCTGTAGCAGAGGGATGAAAGAGCCACATGCAGCTCCAGAGCCGCAGGTTGCTGACCCCTGTCCTAGAGAAAGGAAATTTTTGTTCCTCTTATTGTTAGCATTGTACATTGTTATGAATTTGCATGTATTTCCCCATTCTACAAGCAAAGGCATTCAAGCTTTCAGAGTCTGCAAAGTGGCTTGTTAAAAACTTCTTTTCAATTACAGTAAAACATAAAAGACTCTTGATTTTCCATTCCTGAATTGTTCATAAAACAAGTTCTGCCTCTTTCCAAATCTTAGGATGACACTGACACCTATGATAAAGGGCAGAATTAGTTGAAGATCATAGTAAGATATTCCCTTTGATGGTCAACTTTCCTTCTACTGGAACACAAATGTGTTACTTTGGATAAGCAAGATAAAGGCTTTCTCACAAGCAGAGCACAAAAATTATTTTAAGCTGTCAAAACTTATATTTTATCCTCACTCAAAACCAAGAAAGGAATTAAAAAAAACTGTTTGTAGATTAAATAGTACTAAGTGTATATTATCTGGAGAGAAAAGAGAATTCAGATTAAATCCAGGGAAGACCTGTATATTACAAAGTATAACTAAATAAAAAAAGAACAAAAACTAATAAATTACATGCTGTGATATAAATATCATACTGTATAACTTATTAAACTACAAAAAATGTAGCAATTCTCCATATTGAATATTGTTATTTCAAAACATGGACTTTGCACCATTGTAACATCAACATAATGTGCCCTCAATCCTTGGTAACCACACAGATTCTTCTCCAGGAAAGTATAAATTTGGACAGAACTAAAATGATACACAGTCTGGTACCCCTTTCATTCACCCATTATAACTTAAAATGTTCAGCAGCCTCTCATGGATAATATGAACTATAATTCTAATTTTGGACAGTGCTACTTGATATTACATGCAAGAGCTTACAGAACTCAGCGGAACTCTGAGTTATATAGAAAACAAAAAGCTAGGATGAAAGATTTCAGCTTAGCTATTTTTATTTTCCAGTGACTTTGAGTCACCTGTGACACTTGGCAACTGTCTAAACAAGTCCCTGAAGTTTCCTTGGCAACATTTTTGGAAATAGTTTGCCACTGCCTTGTTAGGAAAAGAGAGAGAGAGGGAGGGAGGGAGAGAGAGAGAGGGAGAGGGAGATATGCACACATATCTGCACATATAGAGAATAAGACCTTATACAATCCAGACCATAGTATAGAACAAGGGTCTGCAACCTTAAACACTCAAAGAGCCATTTGGACCACTTTCCCACAGAAAAGAAAACACTGGGAGCCACAAAACCCTTTCTGTGCCTGACTATTTCTTGAGTGGCCACAAAACTAGCATATGTACTTGAATTAAACGTTCAGTTTTCTCCTGAAACTTTTCTTTTCTTGGATTTACCCATAGTTGGCCTACCGGGGGTTGAAAAGCTCAATAAATCATGTGCCGGCAGGTGTGGCACATTGGCGGTTGTGATGCATATTTTGAGTGACAGGGAGCCGCAGCAGAGGGGTGAAAGAGCCACATGTGGCTCCAGAGCCACAGGTTGCTGACCCCTGGTATAGAAGGAAACCAGTTCAAATAATATATAAAGATAATGTGCTACAAAGAAGAACCACTTGATTTCTTGCAAGTATTTTAATGCCAGAATTGCCTAATTTAAATGGCTTAAAATATTTGTAATAAATAAATAAATGGATAAAATAAATAAACTTGATCAGACCTAAGCAAAACCCTTTTTCTATCTCCAGACGCAATATGCGTTATTCTCCAGTTGTATCATCTGGAGAAAAAGTAGGCACAAGGCTTTTCCTTTCTTAAATAATGCAGGATAAATATATTACTTAATGCTTCTGAGTTCCATAGGCAACAATTCATTCTATTGCTAAAAGAAGGACACAGAGATTGCAGGAGCATTTCATTTGGATGATTGGTGTGCCTCTAAGCGGCTGACGCTTTTTCCAGAATGAGATTTAGCATATGAAAATGCTTAGTCCTGGCAATATCAACTTGAATTGTTAATATCTTCAGGGATTTAAGCATATATTGTAGTTGTCCATGGAAATATGTTTATGTATAAGTATCTGTATAACTCTGTGTGTGTGTGTGTGTTTGTGTGTATTTGTGAAAACGAAAATACAATTGTACAATAATGGCAGGTCAGTTGTTACGTTAAATAATGTTAAACAAAGATTCATCTTTACGACAGGAAGGAGAATCAGTTTGTTAGAATACAAATTGTCCTTAGTTCAAGTGCAGTTTGCAAAATATTATCAGGCATACAGTTTTATTTGAAACACAGAACCTGGGGAATCAATTAGTGATAAAAAGCCTATCATAAGTTCTCAGTTATGCACTGCTTAATATTGGAGATTAATCCTGCCATATGACTTCCATCTGCCCATTTCAAGCATTAGGAGGGGAAAGCCAGAAATGAACAAAACATACTTCAGGAGTCTTTATCAGACATTTTGCTATCTTTTCAGAGAAAATCCCTCATTAGGTCTTTCACAATTCAAATGACAGGCTTTATGTAGCTCTGTATTTCTATCCCTGATATTTTTTTTAAAAAAAATCAAATATATTTTATATTTTGAAACAGACAACCTAAGAATACAAAAAGAGTTTTGCATGATCATACTGATTATCCATCCAGCACGCACTCTGTATCAGAAGTGGCTAACCAGATGCCACAGAAAAACTCCTAAGCAGGGCATTAGGAGTTCTGCATATTTCCTAACATCTGGCCTTTAAAAACATACAATATCTAATATATAGTCAGATTAACAAAAAGGTATATTATTATATATTTTATTATTTATATAATACACATTTATATAATATTTATTATTTATTTTATTGTATCATGCTATCGCTATATTATTACATTTTAATATTTAATAATTTAATAAATAGACTTTATTAAATTATATATTACTTTATAATAATTAAGGTATAATTATAAGGAACAGCATAGCATGAAGTGTTGTATAATGTTTCCCCTTTTGGATCTCTTTTCATCCCACAGTGCAGAAGTAAACAACTTGAACAATCAGGCTGTTTATGACCCATGGAAGCCTTGTGTGAGGCCCACAGAGCTTCAAACGTTTCTGCCATATTGAAATGTTTAATACCTCAAAAAGAGAAAATTATTAAATACCTGAAAAGCCCATTCTATCTCATGTACTAATTCATTATATTTATTTACACTTGAATATCAGTTAAATGAAGTTTAATTTGTTCTAGTCCTCTCATTTTATACACTGCAAACTTTGATATGCCATTCAAAAGCTCGGCTTACTCCAAGTGTGACAAAGACTTTATATCGTTACATTAACACATTTCCTGCTTGGAGGACTACTGTGTTTTTGTACACTTGAAGAGACAGAGTGTGCCACCTCTCTTGCTGGAAAGGAACATACACTTGTTATTCACACAAGCCCCTCCCTCCCTCTTTTTTGAAACAGATAGAAGCACAGATTTCAATTCAATGCCACATCCTCATATTTTCAATTTTCTGCCTGTAATGATATAGATTATTTTATGTCCTTCAAAACATCCACAGTCAACAATTTCCATTCTGAGCTATCTATTAAAATAAATAATAAACAAGATTATTGTTTATTCACTGAACAATATCAGTGCTATTAATTTGTCCATATCAATATAAATATGCTTTTACTAGGTTAAGTAAACTTGCCTAGTTTTGAATATTTGTGTCTTTCATCTTTTCCCAAATTTTGGGGCTTCCTTGCAACCATTATTTGTTTTTTATATCAATAATACAATTTCATACAGGATTTAAAATGAAAAGTTCTCATTATCTTACCAGATTTATCCATATTATTTTCCCCTTTGATAAAATTATTACTATGAATATTTAGTGCTAACAGAATAGTAGGATACTTATGATCAAAACCATACCATATTCTGAACAGCCAGGCGCTTTCTGCTTTGGTTGTGCTTTTATCCAAGTTATTTGTAGCCTGTAATAATATTGAAAGTTAAAATGATGATTCTAATAATCATGTTCTTTTCAATTAAAGATGTTCACATTTTACCAACATATATATATATATATATATATATATATATATATATGGATGTATATGTATGTATGTATATATATATATATGAACATATTTAAAGGTTCACAAATCAGTTAATTTAACAGTTGCTAAATCATGTTCAACTCTTTGTGACCCCATGGACCATAGTGGGCCAGGCTCCCCTGTCCCCCACTGTCTCTCGGGGTTCAGGTTCATTGCAGGAATGATACTATATAATCATCTCAGCTCTGCCATACCTTCTCCTTTGGCCTTTAATCTTTTCCAACATCATATCCTGAAGTCGACAGCCTAACAATACTCAGATACAATTGAAAATACACCTAAATTATGAATACAACTACCTATCTTTTTTTTTTGAACCTTTATGCTGTGGTGATCTGCAGTAATAGAATTCAAAATTGTTTATACAGTGTTTTGGAATTTTCTCCACCTAGGCAGTAACCAAATTAGTTTAACTTCAGCAGCATGACTGCTCAATATAGATCTAAATCACACAGCTTGTCTGTTCAAGCTCTCTTAAATATGCTCCTTTTCTGTTACCATTTATTTTCACTTTTTGGTGCTTGCAAACTCCTATCTCTGAGTTACACCTGGCCTGGCCTCTAGCAATGTTAATCATGGATATGTGATCTATGCTAAGTTTCATGTTCTCTCCTATGATTGTGGGAAGAAGATAGGTTTTTTTAAAAAATAAATTAACTTCTACACTTGCTGATGCATTTTTATTCTACACATTGATACCACAGATTATCTAACCCCAAATTTCTCATTCTGCTGTTTCCTACTGAGCCATTTTGCACATCCATTATATCATCTTTGTGCTGTAAAGTTCATTTTCTCTTGTTAATGTAATTTAAGCTTATTTAATTTATACAGACAATTATTATGATGTTGTGGACAGTTTTCTAAATATTTTGGAAATGGTTCTGCTGTGTACAACAAACGCACAACAATTGATTTTGATTTTATTGTTTTTCTTCTGGATTAAAATGATAGCCTCCTCTGTACTTTAACCCAAATGATTAATGTATGTTTTATGTTATAATTTTTAGAGAAATTAAATATGCTCCAATATATTTACAATGTAAACTAATAAAGGAGATGCTTTTCTCTACTGTATGCAGCATAAAGCATGTAAAATAGTTTGACAGATTTTTATGCAATTAATTATGCCCAGTTGAAATGAACAACATTGTCTTTGTAGAATGGAAAAAAACCCTACAATGCTTTCCTTTTATTCTAAGGAGATCTCTGAGATCACATGGACCTTTTCATCATCTTTGCACAACAGATCATGTTTTGATCACACTTCTTTAGGTTATATTTAAAAACAGCGGGGCAAAATGTACAGCCTGTTCTATACCTCTTCTATAGCCTCTGGAGTTCCTGTCAAATAAATGGGGTGTCAGAATTGCAACCTCATGCCTGTGCTCTGCAATCATTTCAGTTTGCCATGAACCCTGAAAGGGAGGAAGGGGACTTGAGGGGAAAGTGAAAGTCAAGAAAGTAAAAAAACAGAAAGTGCCTGTTTGAGAGGAAATGTTAAGGTCGCTCTGTGATGAGAAGAATGTAGCTGCAATCCAGCCTACAATCAGCCAGCCGTTTCCAAAATATCCTCTTTGAAATTGATTGGACAATGGGCGACCGGCAATGGGATGTGCCTAAGGAGGAAAACTTTTCACTTGGAGTTTTGGCACGTGAATTTCAGTTCTCGCTTTGCACTACTATATTTCACTTGCCTTCTAGTAAACTACTGTATACCTTTCTCAACCCAATGGTGTTAAGGATCATTCTTACTTAGAAGCTCAAGCTGAGGCAGGTCTGACATAGGATATAAGCCTTTTTTGTGTTTTTTAAATATTGCCATGGACTTCTGGAGGAAAGAAGAATAGCCTCACAAATAAATGGAACCAGAATGGTTGTATTGGAGTGGATGCAGTGGTGGAATTCAGCTGGTTCTGTCCAGATCATGCAAACTGCTAGTGGCGACTGCGGGAGGCTCCGCCCACCCTCCCAGACATAATATGCGACTACCGCACATGCACAGAAGGCTTTGCACATGCACAGAGGTGGCGCATGTGAGCACTCACATTTGTGAACTGGTAGACAAGGTAAGTGAATCCCACATCTGAGTGGATGGTTGGGATAAACTGATAGGAATTTGCCAAGATATGTTAAAAAGTCAAAACCTGAGTGCCAAGTTCCAGATTTGTAATCAAAAAGTCATAACAGGGGATAGATGGGCAAGGAAGCAAAGAGTTGGAGATTAGGAAGACAAAATGTATCTGCTACAAGACAGTTTGGAGCTAGTGAAGAAAGTTAGAATTAAGAAACACCAATGTAAAAAATGAAACTGAATAATTAGGAAACGGCTAAAGAACTGCAGAAAAATCCTGGGGACGAAGAGATGGAGCAGACGTTTATGCCTTGTTTCATGGCTAGGAAGAAGAATTAAAGAGAATTGGAAAAGGATGAAGAGATAAGGAAACAAAGAAACAAAGTATTAATGGAAGCAAGAATGCTTACAGTAAGCAGAAAACAAAAAAGGAGAAAGTGCAAATCATTTCTCCCTGCAACATCTTGGTCAATGAAGTTTTCTTTCTCTGCTGCTAACAAGCTTACAGGTGCAAAGGAATAAGCAGGTTTGGATGGCAGTATTCAGCCAGAGCAGGAGAGAGAAGCTGACAGCTTCAGCAACAGGGAAATTGCCAAGTAAATTATTTGACGGAGGATTGAGGCTTATAAGAGCCAGAAGCAGCAGCATCTGTTTCAGGTAGATGAAAGAGATTCCATGCAGAAGAGATTTAAAGTACCTATTTCAGCGCTGAAAACCATTAAAAAAACCCAACAAGAAGCCTGACCTTCCCTGCTTTTGAAATTGTATACTCCAGCTTTAAATGAAAACATTCCTGTAATAATCTTGGTCTGCTGCAACATTCCCCAATCAGGGATAATATCTAATTACATCACACATCTGTATTGATATCAGGCTGGAAACAAATTCCCTGCGTTCGATGGTATGCAAAACAAAGGCTCTTACAATTATGAGGGCATTTAAAAACAAACCCATCTACATTTTGTTGAAGCAAGGGCGCTCTTGATTTTTCTGGGTTTAAGGACAATATGCAAATAGGTCAAGAAGATCCCCGGTGTGTAAAAAAAAATTACTCAAGGGGAAAAGGGCACAAAATTGATGGTAAAATGAAAAGTATTTCAAAACACAGCACTGCTGAATTTGCAAATATTTGTGGTAATAAAATATGGTGTCCTGAAAAAGTTATAAAAATAACACTTGCAATAACACATTTAATGAACTAAGACTAGCAGTTATTCTTAGAAACACATGAATATATTAAAATCAGTGGAAGGGCTTTTATACATTTGGCATATCACAGAATCCAGTGATTAGAGACTTCATGAGAGCTCTTGAGGATATTGGATATAATTGAAGACAGAAGTTTATTCAGCTGTGGTTCACAGGTCATAGACTGTCTCTCTTCTGGGGCAATTCGTTGGAAATTAGGAAGCTTCCAATTCTTTTTAAGAATGGTTTGCTCTATTGACCAAACTAACAAATTGTGGTTAATATGAATGCTGACTAATATATGAAACAAGCCAGCTTGTTTCAGAGAAGCCTGAATTATTACTATCCATAATTTTTTGGTTCAGATATTGTGTTAAACAAACATTTATGTTACTTTTCTTGAATGTGCTAAAGGACTGAAAGGAAGAAAAAACAAGTATGTGTCAGACTAAGATTTATTTATTATTGTTTATATCACACTAAATTATGATGATTTCCCAAATCTGTATATTGAAATAAATTGCACTTATTGTAAAATACATCATTTCAAGATGGTAGTCTGTCACAAAAGCTAATGGACAAATGTACTTAAATTCTATGACTTACTATGAATTGTGTTTGAAACAGGTCGGGGAAGGATTATGAATATCTTCTCAATTCAAAGCAGTTAATTTCTATTGAATAATAACCTCTTCTAGGTATTGTTTAATTAACTTGTACTTTTTTTCTTGAGAGTAATAGCAAACCTAGACCAGGGGTGTTCAAACTGGTGGCCCATGAGCTGGATGCATCATGAGCAGGCCCTTTGCGGAGACCCTGGCTCCGCAAAGGCAAAAAACATTGCAATATGTCATGTGACATCACGTGACACAATCAAGTTTGACACCTGTGACCTAGACTGTTCTTCCAGAATTATTATAGAAAATCACTTGTACAATAGAAGTTTCTGAGCAGGAGTAGGCAATTAGTTGCTCTCTGAATGTTTGAGATTGAAACGTAACCCCAAGTTATAATACAATGAATGATGGGATTATGTTAAGGGCTACAAAAATTGCCATCCAAAAGAGAATCAGATTGCCTATCTTTATCCTGAGAAAATGTGCCTTAAGAGGTTCACTAAAACATGTCACCCAACCAAATAGCAGTCTTCCCTGAATGCCTCTCTTTGTTGAAGGAAATAAATAATTCTAGTCATTTCATACTAACAATATTGCAGAATAATGCCTAAAGTTATTTATAATAACTTTAGTAAATGGACTGAAATGAACTTATTTAGTAACAACATCTTTTCACAACACTTGGAGAATTTTATTTATAATTCACATTTTTAAAACTCCTGTACTTGTTGATAACTCCGAATGATTTTTGGAATAGAAGAAATAACAATCACAAATAGAAAAGGAAGAAAAAGGAATCACAAATAGAAAAGGAGAATGGTCATCTTGCATTAAAAAATATTCATTAAAATCCTTTAAAAACCACTCAATAGGGAGCCTGCATTTCTCCCTTGTCAAGAGTCTGAGATAAAATTAGTTTTAAGGCACATTTAAGAGAAAGCAAGTTGGAGCCTATTCAAATTTTCAGGGGATCTATTCCTGAAAGCAGGAATTATGACAGAGTAAATGGGACCTCCTAAAGTCTTATTGGATGATGTTCCTTAATGAATAGGACCTTCAGCAACTGACTCTATCCAATCTTATGGAATGGGCAGAAAAAACCAAAATCTCTAGTCTTGGAGATTAATGAATTTCTTATTAAAGACTGAATCCTTTTTGTAGTGATGAAGGGTTTATGGATGTCTTGATTGGAACTCACATAAGATAACTACCTTTCAGTTTACAAAGCAGTGGGGCAGTGGTGGGTTTCAAATTATTTTACTACCAGTTCTGTGGGTATGGCTTGGTGGGAATGGCATGGCTTGGTGGGCATGGAAGGGGAAGGATACTGTAAAATCTCTAATCCCTCCGCAATCCAGGGGAAAGTTATTGCAAAATCCCCATTTTCTCCCGATCAGCTGGGACTTGGGAGGCAGAAAATAGATGGGGATGGGGCCAGTCAGAATTTTTACTACCGGTTCTCCAAACTACTCAAAATTTCTGCTACCGGTTCTCCGGAACTAGTCAGAACCTGCTGAAACCCACCTCTGGTATGCTGTGGGAATTCTATTTTATAAACTTTAAAGTTGTTAATGATGTATAAAACATCCTATCCTCATTATTAGTACTCCTACAGCAGTGCCAGAAGACGGAATGAAAGCCATTGGTCTATTCAGAAAATTCTAGTTACTGTACTTATTTTCCCCACAATGATCTATGTTTAGTTTAATGAAAAGAAGGACTAGGGTGACATGATAGCAGTGTTCCAATATTTAAGGGACTGCTACAAAGAAGAGGGAGGAACCTATTCTCCAAAGCACCTATTCAGGATGCGATACAAGAAGTAACGGATGGAAACTAATCAAGGAGAGAATTAAGTAATTAATTTAACTAATCAAATGAGAACAATTAATCAGTGAAAGGACTTAAAAAGTTGTGTGTGAATCTTTTAAAGAAGAAATTGGACAACTTGTCTGGAATGGTATAGACCAGGGGGTTGGACTAGAAGTACTCCAAGGTCTCTTCAAACTGTATTATTCTGTATTCTATTTTGTAGTCTGATCCTTAACATTTTTAAGATGTCTAGATTACAACATGGCTGGTGGGAAAATTCTGGCAGTTGAAGTATAAGCACCATTATTTTTCAAAAAGCTAGGTTACCTCTATTCCATTCTGGGAATCATAGTTTCAACACCTCACTAGGTTGTCAGGGTGGAAAAAGATGCTCTATTTTTGCTTTAAAGTTTGCTATATAAACTCTCAATAAGGTTGCAACTTATTTTACTTTTCCATTATTGGTATTTCATATTCAATATGAGTTTCAGTTTGAAAGTTTTTGTTTAATTTTTTTAAAAAAAAGCAAGATGTGTTTTTAAGTTAAATAAATGAAGATAATGTTAAATATCTCTACTGATGTGCATCAAGGCTGCCTTGTATTCTAGAGAAGTTGAAACACAATGAAGTGGCTGCATTTAATTACTACTGAACATTATTGATGATCTCATAATACTGCATTATGAAAACTATTAATAAGTGGAAATAAATGAGCTATAATCCATGACAGGTTAAGTGATAAATGTACGGAGAACATTTGTGTGAAAATCTGGCTAGGCACAAAAAAAGTTACACTTTGATGAGTGTAAAGTAATTGGATTAGGTCACTGTATTCAAGAGTAGTTGCTCTTTAAATTAACTGTGATGATGCAATACTTGGAAACATTCACACAATGAAAACAAGCAAGACCACTCTGGAACTTTTAAAGCATGAGTATTAAAATGTAACCTGCCAACTACTATTCGATTTCAGGTTTTTTCATTCCTAATTGTGACAATATTTGAATTTGACAAATTTGAACTATCACATATATTCCCTTATGCTTTAAATGTATGAGCATAATAATTATTTCCAGAGTAGTAGCCATAAAAACCACAAAGACTTCCTATACTACTAGGGGAATAGCAATTGTTTCTTATTTTAGCTTATTCCCTTTATTTGCGC
This sequence comes from Ptyas mucosa, assembly GCA_012654045.1. Lineage (NCBI taxonomy): Eukaryota > Metazoa > Chordata > Lepidosauria > Squamata > Colubridae > Ptyas > Ptyas mucosa. The sequence goes on along the minus strand of WNWU01000019.1, from coordinate 20,777,592 downwards.
TCAGACAATACCATCTCATAACAGAGAACATGAAACCTATTTTCCCTATTCAGTCTCTTCTTTGAGGCCAACTCAACTGTTGGTGATAGAATGAAGCAGCTGCTTCAGGCTTCAGGTTCTTGGAAGTAAAGATCCCCAATGTAGAGTTGGCAGGGGGAGAATGTGTATGTCACAAATAAATATGTATTCTTAACCTCAATGGCATCAAATAATATGCAAAATGTGTGTTGGGATGTCATAATGCAAGTTTTGTACTGGAATCATGATACTTCCTGAAAGTAAACAAGGGGTGTCTAATGAAGTTGCAATACATGTTTTGTTACTTGTCCCAAACCCAGATGCCTATGATATCATTAAATCTATATAATTTGTGGGTTTGAATTTATGAGTTAAAAATATACTGTGGCATCAGTTTTCATGGGCTTATTTCATTGATGAATATCATAAAAGAAAGAGTGAGGGATTTTACAAAGTGAACTCTAAAAAATATCCAATCCATGTATGTCTAGATGTTGCTGGTTCCATATTAACTACCAATCATGATAGAACTATGGATACTCTGAATATTTATTATAGGCTGGTTTTTGGCTGCAATAAAGTCAAAGTTTCAAATTTCAATATTTACTACTGTCTTCAATCTGATACTTCCCAATATAGTTTCCAGAATTCTTAACCAGATTGGGGAAGGCTGCTAAAAATAGTCTTCAAGAAACAAGGATGAGAATAAGACATATTCAGAAGACTTACAAAGTAATGTGTAGGAAATTCCTCAAAATTTAGAATATGAATTATAAAAGTGTCTTTGATTGCATAATTTTCCAAAATGTTTTTGGAAATGGAAAAGAGGAACAGCTAATGGGCTTCTTCTATTAAAATATCAAAACTGAAATTATTCAGCCTATGTCCATCAACAATAAAATAATTGATTTTACAATCTGGATGACTATTGAATGTACAAAAGATATATGACTTTCTGATTTGAGAATCAGAATTGGAGATTTTCCTAAGCATTTTAGAAAACACATTGTAAAATTTAAAGCATTCAGTTCCACACGTATGAATATAAATTTTCAAATATTTATATTTAAATTTTAACTTGCCTGAGTAGCAGTTTCTATCCTTTGATCCTCATCTGGATCAATTCCAACCCTATGAAGAAAAGAAAGACAGCAAAAGGTAAATACAGGACAGGCAGAATTTTATTTATTTACATTCAATGTAATATTTAATAATATTCAATATTAAAAATTATTTAATACATAAGTAAAATAAACAAAAGGAAAAAATAAGTGAAATGTTTGGTATATTTTACTGGTCTATTCAGATAGATATTTTGTCATTTGTTTCTACATTAATATACTACTGAGTGGTAGGGAAGTGCTCTTTGAAATGATATCTGGAAAGCAAGTTGTTCTATACCTTACTGACCATTCTCAGTTGCACTTTTTTTCTTAATGAAATATAGTTCCAATTTTTATCACAATATATCACAGTAAGAATAGGTGACTGGTGAAAGATATTTTGTTAAGTCTCAGCCAAAGTGACACAAGAAAGGATGCCTTCTTTTAATTGCCTTTCTTGACAGTGAAAACTTCAAAAATTAACTTTGAACTAATTAGAATCCTCTCTTATTAATCTTTATTTCTTTTTTTTTTTTTTACTTTTCACCTATTTGTGATGGCCAAGCCTTTCTCTCTATTTTATAAACTCCTACTAAAGATCAATCTCAGGGCAACCTTGGATTAATCCTTATGTGCAATTTTTTTATCCCCCAAGGATGAACTTTACGTTGCAACTGTACTTGAAAGACTCCCTAGATAAGTTATTTTTAACTAACCTTTGATATGGTAATCTCAGAGGCAGCCTTTCTAGCAAAGCAACCTCAGGTGTCTGAGAATTCATTGTTCTTACATCAGCATCCTCTGATTCAAAAAGTTCACTACTCAGATTTCCATAAAAGCAAAGTCCAATTTATGTATCATTTACTCTATGCCCTATGAATAAAGGAAACTAACCAATAAGGAGAAAAATATTTAGCTATGGTATCGTGGGACTTGTCTTCTAAGATATAGGTTAAGGACAGGGTTAAAAAGGTTACAGTATTTATTCCTTTAGAAACAAGCCTAACACAATGCATCTATTTCATTGGCTATGTGCAAGTAATCATCTTGTGTGACAATGCATTAAAAAGGTAAAGGTTTCTCCTGTCCAGTTGTGTCCAAGTTTTAACGTTTTATTAAGTTATAAGATACAGAATTAAAAAAAAAAGGAAAGCAGTGGAGGGAAACAGTGGGGGGGAGGGGAAAGAGAAGTGAGGAAGGGTTGTGAAAATGAAAAAGAAACATTGATTTCCGACTCCCTCTGTTGCAGTAAAATAAAGCATTAACATCAAACCACAACTTTGTTTTTTTTAATAGTAATATAAACTAGCCATTTCTATAAGTCCAGTTGTGTCCGACTCTAGGGGGAAATGCTCATCTCTGTTTCTTAGCTGAAGGAGGCAACATTGTCTAGACTTCTGTGGTCATGTGGCCAGCATGACTATACGCTGAGATGCATGGAACAGTTACCTTCCTACTGAAGTGGTACCTATTTATTTATTCACATTTGCATGCTTTTGAATTGCTAGTTTTGCAGTACAAATATCTATAATGACCTAAATGGTCATTAAGAATCTGACTCATCGTTATGAAAATATGCTAAATTGTCATGACAGAAGGGGACATGGTGGCTCAGTGGCTAAGATGCTGAGCTTGTCGATCGAAAGGTCGGCAATTCAGTGGTTTGAATCCCTAGTGCCGAGTAACGGGGTGAGCTCCTGTTACTTGTCCCAGTTTCTGCCAACCTAGCAGTTCGAAAGCACGTAAAAAATGCAAGTAGAAAAATAGGGACCACCTTTGGTGGGAAGGTAACAATGTTCCGTGCACCTTTTGGCGTTTAGTCATGCTGGCCACATGACCATGGAGATTTCTTCAGACAGTGCTGGCTTTTCGGCTTTGAAACGGAGATGAGCACTGTCCCCTAGAACTGGGAATGACTAGCACATATCTGCGAGGGGAACCTTTACTTTTACCTTTACCTGTCATGACAGACATACTGAATTTATGGCACTGTAAAATGAGGACCCAGATTGCCTGTAAACTGGTTAGAGAGTGGTGTAAAGCACTTTGAAGCAGTATATAAATCTAAGTGCTATTGCTACATAACTTAATATATTGGAGATAATGGTGGAGGCCTTCATTTGGTACATTTTATTCCTATTATTATTTATTTAGTTTTTGTTGTCAGGAAAGCTTTCAGATTTTCATTTCTCAAAGTAACCATGAATTTTGAGTAATGTTTAATTTTAGAGATTCATATTCAAATCTATCTTCACATATAGAACCCCTCTGGGCCAGTCACACTTTCTCACAATAAAAATTACCCAAGTATCCAGTTATTATTGTCTTTGATTGCTTATATCTATAGCTTTTTACTAGTTGGTAGCTAATATAGCATTGTTGTGCTACATTGTTGCCATGCTTTTGATTTATTTTATCAGATGACAAACACATAGTTTATTTTGATTATGGTTGAGTGGTGAAACAAGGACCTGATATGGGATCCTGCTTTAATAATATGATTTAAGGGTTTTGTTCTCAGAGGGAACTGACTTTGATAATGATGTCAGGGCTGAAGAAAAAAAGGAAATTATTACTAAAAGCTTGCAGTTGTATATTGATTTTTTGAACAAAAGTTTTAAAAGTTTGCAAAAAGTTTTAACAACTTGTAAGTGTCTGAAAAAAAGTCTGAGAACTATTGGCCTAGCAGTAAAACAAATTTCTCCTTTATATCTAGCTGCTAAATATGTCTGAAGATTTATTAGATAGAATATTTTTAAAGTATTTCTTAACACTTGTCATACCTTTCATAATTTAGTATAAATCACCATAAAAGTGTATCATTTCTTCCAAATGTTTTAAAAATAATTAATTCAAGTTTATAATTATGAGAACATTCCCAGGATTAAATTTGAATTAAAAGATATGGGTTGACAGAAGATTGTGAGAACCGATAAAATATGACTGATGAAATGGAGAGTATGCCACACTCAGTAATCGGCAGGCAGAAAGCTGTCCATTTTTTGCCTGAAAATTGTCGTTGTGCATTAAAATATGTTAAAATTAATCTTTGAATTATGCAGTGGCAAGAAAATAATATTTTTTCTGGATTAACATAAAAAGCAATCAATGATAATATGTTCATTTGAAGGTTGATTGCTGAATATGATAAGTCTTTTATGTGATGAAAGCAAAGCATGTATAAAAATAAGTGCTTAGTGAGTGGTTCAGCACTGACCAGGGAGTCAGTGGTGGGTTGCTACGGTTCGCCCCGGATCTGGTGAGCTCAGCCCACTCTCCCAGACACTTCTACGCATATGCAGAAACGTCATACACGTGCATGAGCGTGCACGTGCCCACGAGCGAATCAGTAGTGATGGGTTTTGAAACCCACTACTGCAGGGAGTAACAATATGCAATTTCTCTCTCTGGTTATTTGTAATAGGAATAATAATATAGAAATGCTTAGGGTAACAGTAGAAGTGTTTTGGTTGAACACTTGGATATGAATATAGTTGGATGAAAATTATGCTGTTATTGGCTTAGAATCAAATTATTTGATGCCAATATTAGATAGACTAAGATGCAATGAGGAATAGGAATCTTAAAATACATGAACCAAAGGCCAAAGTGTTTGATAGGAAAATGGGGAAAACAAGTTACACATAAATAGAGAAGCAAATATATAAATTTGTGAATCTGTAAATTATTTATTAAGGAAACGGAAAATGAATGGAAAATGTTTAGAATGTAGAAATGCTGATATAAAAGTAACAGTTACTACGTGATTTGTTTGGAGAAATGTAACATAAAAGTAAGTTGGATCTATCATGCAAATCATACAATTTGCATGATGGATGCAAATGATCTGTTTTATGACTTTTGCACAACTACATCATTCAAATGACACAAAACACGGTGGGTGAATATTCTCCAATTAAACATTTATTTATCATAGACATCCTCCCAAATAGTCTATTAATATGACATTTCACTAGTAACTACTTCAACTGCATTTTTAACTTGACTCAGCCTTCCATCCTTCCAGGGTCGCTAAAATGAGGACACAGATTATTGGTGCAATATATGCTGACTCTGTAAACCACTTAGAGAGGGCTGTAAAGTGTTTTTTCCCCAGTGAGACCGGTCTATCAGGGCAACCTGATCTACCCAATTATGGGACGGAGCATACTGCTTCCACTTTCGCCTCTCAGCCCCAATCCAGGAACCTTCATGGGCAATCACTTTTGTGACAAAGTATTTTTGTGTTAAATTTATGTTTTAGAAACATAAATAGAAATAAGAAATAAAAGGAGGCTAGTACAGATCTATTTTAACCTATTTAGCTCTCATCACCTAGCCATACCCTTCTTGGATATGTAGTCCGGATTTGAATCCCAGAAGGATATGGCTAGCTGATGAGAGCTAAATAGCTTGAAATACAGTAGTTATTTTGTTGTTAGTTGTGAAGTTGTGTCCAACCCGTCGCGACCCTATGGACAACGATCCTCCAGGACTTCCTGTCCTCTGCCATCCTCTGGAGTCCACTTAAGCTGATGCCTACTGCTTCAGTGATTCCATCCAGCCACCTCATTGTCTGTCGTCCCCTTCGTTTTTTGCCCTCAATCTTTCTGAATCTATACTAATCTCCCTTTATTTTTTTGAAAGTAAAATGTAAATTCAACACAAAAAGAGGGCTGTAAAGCACTGTGAAGGGGTATATAAATCTAAGTTTATTGCTATTGCTATTTTCCGGTATGTCTTTTGTGGCCTGCCACCTGCATGATTTCCCATGCTTGAATTAAATCCCAAGGGGAAGGTGTAATAGGATCACTCTTCTCATTGGGCATTCTCAGACTGAGAAGCCTAAAAGCCAGGGATGTTTCAGATGGATGGAAAGATATTCACTGAAAAAATGCCCAAACTCATGAAGAGTAATATCCTTTGCCATCACAAACAATAAGCTAAGAAATAGTAATATACATTTGAAAGAGATTCTCATCCACTCTGAGAATAAAGTAGAAAAACAGAGCATCCTTTTTTCTTTAGAATAAGCATTTTGAGAACCTGCAGAATGGATTTTTGGCACAGCAGGTACTAGAAATAAGCCAATCACTTAAAATTAAAAATAATTTAAATAATGTTTAAATAATTGATGGATTGGAAAGATCATGGGATTTGAAATCCAAACAATATTTCTAGAGGGCATTAAGTTCAGAAAGAAGAATCAGCTGTGACCAAGTGTACCTACATTAAAGGTTGGAGATCTTTTGATTGTTGATAGATGGATGAAGATGTACAGAATATGTTTTACATCTAGTGCTTAGAGGAATAAAAATGTCTTTGGGTATATAGAAGTTATATGTAAATTAATAAGTATTTAAATTTTATTTTTAAAATTTTGTAGAAGAAGGAACTCATCTTAGTCAGTAGAAAGACAAAACCAAAATGGTTAAGAGCTTTTTTTAAAATAGAAGCTGTGAATAAAATGAGAAAAACAATCAGTTGTATTTTACAACTGTCACACTTTCACTTGAGAGAGGTAATTCTCTCTTCAGCAGGTAGATTTCTTTCACTCCCTCTGTTCTATTGCCTTTGGTTGTGTGTGTGTGTGTGTTTTTTTTTTAATGTCTAGTCTTCCACTGTTTTGCAGAAACCAGCAGTGGCAGGCACAGACAACAACGCCAAAATGACATGCCTTGATGTTGTCATGCAAATGCCACTCTAAGCAGCTTGTATCCTGGTGTCTATTGCAAATATGTAAGTAATGTCCCAAAAGTGCTTTTGCAAGAGGCAGCTGGACTTTCTGGTTATTCTTTGAGGACGTTTCGCTTCTCATCCAAGAATCTTCTTCAGCTAAGAAGAGCTGAAGAAGCTTCTCAGATGAGAAGCGAAATGTCTTCAAAGGAAAACCAGAAAGTCCCAGTTGCGTCTTGAAAAAGCACCTTTGGGCAACCATGACCTGGATTACTGAGACTCTCCATAGATGTGTAAATGACATTTGCGTGATGGTGTTGTGCACATTCCATCATTTGCCCTCTCAATTTTCTCTCTCTGGACACTCATGAAAATCAGTAGCATAATTTTCTTGAAGATATATGTTTTAGAGAAACCAGGCCAAGAAAAGTGTATGGAGGCAGTCACCAAGACTTCAGCTTGATTTAAGGGATCACTAAATTGTATTCAGTATTCTACATTGGCATTTTCTGCTTTTATTCTTGTTACTATTTTTAACAATATCTAATTTAAAAGAGAAAGAAGCAATCTTCTACAAATTAGCTTGCATCAAAGCATATCAACTGGATATCTCAGGCTCTAAGCACCTTTCCTCTCATCCACAGCTCTGACTGTTTATCATTAAACTCAGAAGTAAACCAAAATAAAAAACAAAATAATTCAGAAGTTGTATCAGTGTCTCATGTGCTAAGAGTCCTAATTAGCAACCTTAAATGGATAAGATAATATGATAATAGAGTCAAGAGTATACACAGCATATTTCAAACTTTTATTCATAAATTCAAAGCAGGAAAACAGTGAATACTTTTCTATATATGAGAGGTAGGAATATGCTGTACTTGGATATTAATGACCTACCCCAATAAAATAAAATTAAATACAAAATCCAGAGAAGCTTCTTCTGGACTGAGATGAAAATTGGAAATAACCAGATCAGAAGTTCTCAGGCAAGAAGTTCTAACCTGCACAGTTAGAAATGGCAAGATCCTCCCTCCTCCAAGTCCAAAATTGTGCTAGCAAAAAAATTGTCCTAAAAGAAATTAGAAACGTTTAAAACTAAAGTTTTCAACTCTGATAATCTCACACCCACACAAAAGAATAAATGAGTATAATTCAATAAAATGATAGAAAATTTAATTTTAGGAATCTTGTAGAACCGCTTAGGAGCTGAGCTTCAATTACTATCAAAGGCTAGACAGGAATAGTAAAAACTTTACCACAAAACCAGAGTGAAATTTCTCCTTCATTCAAAACAGGAAGGGATCCCAAAGGCCTCCAGACAATGACAAGTATGCTAATAGTTTTTGAATTCTGAATCACCCTAATATAATCTGAGAACCATCTCCTGATATTAAAGCACAAATTATGTCCCCAGCCAAATATCTCTATATATTACTCAGTGGAATGCCTGTCTGGGTTGATGGCAGAAACATCATTCTTTGTTACAGAATCACAAAGCAATAAATAAAGACTGCCTATTTTTATCTGCTTCAAGATGGGTCGGACACGACTTTGCAACTAACAACAACCAACAACAAAACTAAACTTCAAAGACCCTGTTAACAATCTATTATTGTATTTCATATGCAGAAAGTCCACAACAGCTTCTAATCCACCCTAAACTATTGCAATCATTATCTCTGATCTGTTCAAGATAAAATATCTTTGATCGATTCTTAATAAAACTTTTCCTTAAAATTATAACTGGGACATTTCCAAACAATTGCACTGCATTGCCCAAAATCAGAAGTGTCTGTTGTGAATATCCCTGCAGCACTTGTTGTTCAGAAGATTTTCGTACAAGTTGAACCCATATCTCTTAATAGCTGTCTTCTGATTGAATATAATACATCTAATCCACCATCTCCACCAGCTTTCTTAAGAAAAATCCAGTTCATCACTGACCCATATTGCCATCTCTAAATCTTTTAAATTTATACAGCTTTCAGCTCTCACCAATGAGCTGCAATTCTTAAACTAAGGTTCTTTTTCAATTCTGTCAGCAACAAATTAACTTCCAATCCATCCAATCTGAAGTCAGATTTAGATGCTGTTACTTATATCCGAGCATCATGCTTACGTTGATTTACAACTGTTGTTAAATCATCAAACCTTTTAACTAATTTTCATTCAGAGTTTATAATTTGAAAAATATTTTTTTCTGAAGGTTTCCTAGAAGGTTTGGATATTAAATTAATCTGATTTTTGCCTTTCTTCTATATTTCTTTTTGTGAAAATTGTAAAATGTATAATGTATAAAGTTCAAATCCTTGATTTATCATTTTCATTTTTAATATAATCCAAATTTTATTATATTGGACCTTCACAACAAAATATAAGCAATCAAGGGCAAAAGAAATGGATGTTTTGTAACAAAACGACAGCAAGAAAAATTAAGATATTTCTCATGATAGAAAGTAAATAGAAAAGAAAGGGAAAATCCCCTTAATTAAGATGTAAGTCAAAAAAAAAAAAGAAAAGGAAAAAGCAAAACATGATGTTTAAAATGAAGTATGTTTAAAATAGCAAAAAAATACTGACAGGAAAAAATGGCGTCTGACCACTCTAACTGAGAATTACAATAATCAAGATTCCTCTTCCCATGATGGTTTGAAGGTTGTCTTGGGTTGTTCCTAGTGGATCCCATTCAAATCTGAGGAGTGTTCTGTCAAAGGACCAGTTTTGGCTGCAAAATTAGGTATTGTATGTGTTGCCAGGAAGAAAAAAAGTGCCTCCTGCGCACTGCACCATTTTCTGCTTTAAGTCTAGTTTTTTAATAGAAGAAAGGGATACCTGAAATGATTGATTGACTGCAGATGTACAATGCAACCCTGTAATTATATATAGGAAACCCCCCAGATAAAGTTATAAGTTGCAAGCCGAGAAAGCTCATGAAACTCCAGATGATAGACTACAAGTCTGCATGGCTTGCACATATCAGCATATTTATTGTACATACTAAAGCTCCTGTGTATGGATAGGTAAGCAAGTATATTTACATAAACACACTTTCTCATATACACATGCAAAGGTTTTATTTACAAATAGATTAAATAAACCTCATTCCATCAAAAAGTCATTGGATAGAGTAGATGGAACAGAATCATGCTGGGAATAAATTCACTGGAAATAGAAGTGAAAATTGTATTCCTTCCCAATGATCCTGCCTATCCCAGAATGTTATCTTCATTTTTTAAAATAAAAAATCCTGCTGTTTTTAGATCTTTTTCCAGATTTAAGCAAAACACACAGCCAACTTATTAGGTACAGTACAATACAAAAGTAAACATACAAGCAGTCCTAGGCAAATAGAATTGTTTGTTTAAAAGATTCATATCTTGATTCAACAGATTTACTCTATGGTTGAAAACATACTAACCAAATCTTTTTTTTCTTCAATATCATTTAATAGATTTTGTTTCTTATCCTTTCACCACTAAATTTTAACAAGGATGAAATATCCTAATGAAGTACCATTTCTTATTTTCTGTTGTCCAAGTGGCATTGCTGTTGATCTTAAAAATGTTAACATTAATGTTAACAAGGAACTAGTAATGCTGGTATCAACAGTACCAAACAGATTAACAGAGTTGGAAGGGACCTTTGCAGGTCATTTAGTCCAATCCCCTGCCCAAGCAGGAGACTCTACATCTGCCTCTACCTAGGATCAAACTCACAACCTCCTGATTGTGAGGCAAGAGAAACACTAGCAGCACCCTTTGCTTTGCCTGTAGCCTTTACAACTAGTACAACAATTGAAGCTTTAGAAGTCTAATGTAGTGGTGATCCCACTTCTGTAATTTTAAGACATGTGGACTTCAGCTCCCAGAATTCCCCAGATAAGGTTGAGAAATGCGGGTCTAATGTATAACAAAGGCTCCCATCTGTTGGAAGGAATCTGCAGATTAAATGTTCTTATACACAGCTCTGAAATGCTATTAATAATAAAAATATGTTACCAATCTGAAGCATGATTAAAAATGCATTTTCTGCTAATGCAAATAGACAGAAACACAACCACACTACAGGAAGAATCATTTTTTACATGCAGGGGGAAAGGCATCCTCCCTAATTGTTCTAATTGCTGCATTTATGAACTCTTAGGAATGGAATGCAGTAATTTTTTTTTAAGGCAGGGGGTGACCAGTAAAGAGCTGTTGTGTTGGCATCATACTTTGACTACTAATGAGGTTTACTAGCCAGAAAAAATTAGGACTGATTTTACAATGTTCTGCTTGAGTGTTAGAAAAATAATGTATTTTTGACAATTTCCTACAGATGATGAAGGTTCATTTTTGACCTAGAAATAACAGATTTCTCTAGTGAATTATGTCGGTTGTTTTTATAATGTTTTCTCTCTGAAGCACTTTAAATATCTCCCCTCCCTCTTAAATATAAATAGCGAGATTTTAGAAGAAAACCCAGACCATTGTAGATGCATTATGTTACTGCTGATGTGATAAAGCCAAAGAAATGCACCAAGAACTTTTGAGATGTTAGCTTAAATAACAAGATGATCAATTTCAACTTCTTTGGGTTCCCAGACCGGAAAAGCAATATCAGCACAGTGGTGTTATGCCTCAAAAGTTAACCAATTTTTGCAGCCTATCAAACTCATAGGTGTTCGAGAATGAGCATTAATATACAGCAGAGTTTGATAATAGAATCATTTGTTTTAACAGATGGATTGAGTTGATGAGATCTGCAAATAATATTGAGAAGTTAAGGCACAAAAGGCAAAGCATGGAGAGATTCCTAAGCATTTTAGAAGCAAGAATAAGAAGTTAGAGAGGTAAAATGAATGGTATTGATGTAAACAATTTTAAAGTATATTTCTTTTTCTTTTTCATACGTTACACCCCAATACTCTAGCTTATTATTTTCTTTTTCCATTTGTACATTAAATAGTTTTAGGGCTACTTAATCCAAAGGGGAATACCATGTATGCTGCATCAAAGGTAAATAGCTACATGGAAAACTGAGAAAAAAAATATAACAGTGTGCAAGAGGTAAATGGGCATCATTTTCATAGTTGGGTAAACAATCTGGACTCCCCACTTAAAGTACACCTACTAGTCTAAGATTTCCTATGTTCTTCTGAGGTTGAATTGAGGTTATAAGTACATATTTGTCTCTTTTGTGTTTTTGGCCTCTTACTGGCTAAGTTGTTTTTAAAACTTTCCCTTCAATGAACACAAACATTCAACATATTGGAAGGCAAGGTAGCATGATATTGACACATAATCCCCAACTAAAATGTACTTTGAAGTTTTCCAGTATTGGAAAGAGTCAGCCTTGGAGACTAGTAGAAAGATAGGAGGGCAGGTCAGATAGATCTGTTAGAATCCTTTCTTCAGCCTTAAAGACAGTTATCCAATTAGTCTGATGTCTCTTGGATTAGTGGACCAGAAGTACAGAAATGTATACCAAGCCTTTTAGACAATAGTGAAATTATTTTTTTTTACTACCAATTCTATGGGCGTGGCTTGGTGGGCATGGCAGGGGAAGGATACTGCAAAATCTCCATTCCCACCCCACTCCAGGGGAAGGATATTGCAAAATCTCCATTCCCTCCTCCCTCCTGGGGCCAGCCAAAGGTGGCATTTGCTGGTTCTCCGAACTACTCAAAATTTCTGCTACCGGTTCTCCAGAACCTGTCAAAACCTGCTGGATTTCACCCCTGCTTTTAGAGTTCTCAAAGGGCTTCATTTCTAGTGCATGTCTTTATGCTGAAGAGACCACTAACTTGGGAAATTCAGTGGACAAGAAAAAGGGATAGCAGCAGCAGTGAAATCTCTCTCTTCCCTCATTTCCTTCATGTTTCCTCTCTTGTCTTTTGGCTCTTATTCAAATTCCATACATGGGTAGTAAAAATCCAGACAACCACAAGATAAGGCAACTAATAAATGCAGAAAATCTAACTTTTGGTTGTCATCTAGTGTTCTGAAGCTCACATATGGTACCTTTATACTATGCTGCAAAGTTTGTCGAAGGCTAGGGAAGGAATAGGGGGAAGCTGAGTGGCCCTCCTATGCTTTCATTCCTTGCCTTCTAATACTAATGTTTTGTATCACCACCAATGCTGCCCTCTCTCAGGAGATATGAGACAGGGTATATAATATATGAAAGAATATTCACATTAGAAAGGTGATTGACACATATGCTCTAGCTGTGGCAGGAAGATCATCTCATCTTTCTTAATTTTTTTGTAAATCATTCAAGACAGCAAACATAGCTAACACTCCTTCCTCTTCCTATTTTCCCTACAACACCAACCCTCTGAGGTGACTTTCTGAGAGACAGTGCCTGGCGTAAAATCACCCAGCTGGATGTTGTGTCTAAAATAGGGTTATAATTCACACTCTCTTGATTTCTATGCTGGTGCCATAACCACATCACCGTTATCTCATTCCCAGTCCACTACATAGCCAAATTGTATTCACCTTTAGCAGTTCTATTTTAAAGATGGTTTCTCCTCTTCTTCTGACATATCTTGTTTATATGAATGAGCTGTGATTCCTCCTCTATAATATCGCCAACATTGATGATGATGTCCTTGGGATCCACCTTCTTTCCAACTTTACCAATTTCTCAGCTTCAGGCATACATTATGTATGCCACAAGGGTCGAACCTCTCGCCCCTTCTGTTCAACATTTATGTGAAGCTGCTGGGTGAGATCATCCATGGTTTCAGGGTAAAGTTCCATCAGTACGCTGATGATACTCAGCTGTACATTTCTACCCCGGACCACCCCAATGATGCCCTTGACGTGATGTCCCGGTGCCTAGAGGCCGTGCGGATCTGGATGGGAAGAAACAGGCTCAGACTCAACCCCTCTAAGACTGAGTGGCTGTGGTTTCCGGCGTCCCATCATAGTCAGATGGTATCATCACTGATTATTGGGGGTGAGATTTTGGCCCCCACAGAGAAGGCTCACAACCTGGGTGTCCTCCTGGATGCACGGCTGGCTTTAGAAGATCATGTGACTGCGATGACCAGGGAGGCTTTTTATCAGGTTCGCCTGATTCACCAGTTGCGCCCCTTTCTGGATCGGGACTCCTTGTGCATGGTCATTCATGCCCTCGTCACTTCCCGTCTGGACTACTGTAATGCTCTCTACATGGGGCTCCCCTTGAAGAGCACCCGGAGGCTTCAACTGGTCCAGAACGCGGCTGCACGGATGACTATGGGAGCAACACGGCGCTCTCACGTAACACCACTCCTGCACGAGCTGCACTGGCTTCCTGTGGTCTTCCGGGTGTGATTCAAAGTGTTGGTTACTATCTTTAGAGTGCTCCATGGCTTAGGACCTGGGTACTTACGAGATCGCCTTCTGCTACCAATAGCCTCCCACCAGACAGTACGCTCCCACAGAGAGGGACTCCTCAGGGTGCCATCGACTGTCGACCCTCAGGGGGAGAGCCTTTTCTGTGGGGGCACCTGCCCTCTGGAATGAATTACCCCCTGAGATATGGAGGATCCCTGACCTACGCTTCTTTCGCCGTGCCCTAAAGACGCTGCTGTTTTATCAAGTGGGGCTGGCCTAAATATTAATTTTAAGGGAGTTGTTCTTTTTTAATACTGCTTGGTACAAATTATTTAATATGTTTTTAAAATTGTTTTTAAATTTTATATATTTGTTTCTTTTAGTTTTGGCTGTGCACCAACCTGAGTCCTTCGGGAGAAGAGTGGTATAAAAATTTAATAAATAAATAAATAAATAAATAAATAAATAAATAAATAAATAAATAAAATGTTTCCGTTCTGGTCACTCAGCACTGTCTTTCATAGACATTTTGGCTTGTGCTGACTAAAAAGGCAACAGTGGGCAAGAATAAAGAGCACTGAATTTAAAATGAATAGCTATTTTGCAATGCATCTTGGAAACTGAGCGAGTTCTTATTGTTTCTCAGCTTCTATTGTCCATTTCCAGCCCTAAAAGCAGAATCCGAGAGATTGGCAGCAGAAAGGAAACACTGGACTCTTTACTTGCTACAAATTTGGCATACAAGCAAAGGGTCAAAGTTAGGATTAGCATATTTTATGCAGGTACCTTCAAACAGAGGACGCTTACAAAGCACGGAAAGCTACAATCTGTGTGGATTTTGCAGATAATTTAGAAGAGCAGTTACATTTTTACTACAAAGCCCATCTTCAAGCTTCCAAAAGTAAGGTCTGCCAATCTTTAGATTAATCCCAGATTTCTACCAGATTGACTAGTTGAATTTATCTGTCATTTGCATCTGATACCAACATGCTTGAGAAATTCAGCAAATATAAGTTTTCAAATAAGTATACCTCATCTACATTGTTTGGATTAAAATATGATTTAGAATGTTTTAATTTCCACTCAGGTTTGCAATTTCCACAAATATTGCAATGAAGGTCTTAGCACAAAATATATGATGAGGTATTAAAAGTGTGCTGCCCGTCTCATCTAGGGAAACTCTTTTTTCACCAGTCATATCTCTTCGCCTTTTCAATGCATCTGATAATACTTCATTTTTAAAAAGATGTTGTTAAAGGATTGGTAAAATACCTTTGCTTCTCTTCTCTTTTAAATCTGGAATTAAATGTTTTTAATATATTTAAATTGTATTTTTATTTTAATTGAACAGCATCATTGTATTGTCAGGGATTCACAGTACAATTCTATTCTGTTTTAAGCAACCCAGAATTGCTCTGATAGTAAAATGAGTGGCATATAAATTTAATAAATATGTATAAACTACATTGCTTCGATGTCAGTATGCTGTTTTCTACATGTATTCTCCTATAGTGAGAATTTATCACAGTTGAAAAGGTCTTAAATTTAATATGATTTTAGAGCCTGGGAATTTTTTAAAAATAATGCATTTTTTATATTCCTGACTAAGGGTAAAACCCTTATGCACATATTCAAATTGCATAGAAGCAATAAAATAACTGAAACTAACTTTAAACTGCTGGTCAGAAACTATGACTTTATTCATGATTGGCTTTGGCCATGTTTCTTCATTAATACCTTCTACGATAAACTTTAGAATTGTGTGTGCACAAAGATAACTGAATGAGCGTTTTTTCCTCCTTCCCTAAAATAGAACATATGTGATTTATGCTTTATGCTCTTTTTTTTCTATGCTACAATTAAGAGCACTTATTGTAAGATTTCTATGTGAACTGTTGAAATAAACATGGTAGTTTATGATGTTAGTGTCACTGATTGGGTATTAATTGGCATATTGATTTAAAATGCCATAAAGGAACTGTAAATGATTTAACATAACTCAATGTTTTAACTGTTATTGTCCTTAAATAATTGGCAGTTAATCAAACAATTGTTTTAACTGTGATTTTTAATCATACGTCAATCATATATCTGTGTAGGTATGATATACAGATAAACATACCTATATAACTTCAGAGTGAGGAGACCAGGACTATAACAATCCAGAGGAAACAATTAAAGATCTGTTATAAAGATCACAGCTATTTTTTTAAGCTTCTATGATCAGAAATGGTGAGATGGTCCCTAGTGCAAGAAAAGTTCTGAGATTTTCATTGCATGACCCCATCTCTTTCCTTTCTTTTCTCAGGAGAAGAGTGTAATGAGAACATCATCATAACTGGTTACTGGAATGGTGATTACATCCTTTCACCTCTTTTCCTCCCTGATGGTGTCTGAAAGGGACCACACAGCGCTGGTTGAAAACAAAAACTAATGCTATGATTTAATCAAAGACTCTTTAATTGGATAGGCACAGCACATAATTGAGATACCTCCCATGAATACAGATATCTTGAACAAAACTGCTATGGACAGCACAGGGGAAAACATGGAACATCATTAATGAAAAACATTCTGTTTGGAATATTCATTAAGTTAATGGTTACAAAGCTTATGCAACTCCCTTATCCTGAATATATGCCATCTTACTAAGTCTGAAGCAGATTTACTTAACTCATTTTCAAAATCAGGTCTGGAAATCTTACTGTTGGTCACTAACAGAGACATAGCATCCAATAGCATGCTATTATCTTATTCTAGGAATTGAATCTATTCATATATTGCTTATTCTTTCAAAAATTAGCCCAGTTTGGAAAACTATTAAGGGGACATTGAAATAATCTATAATGAAGTTTTAAACACCTGAGGCATTCCGTTTATATATCTGTGTGTACAAAATAAACTTATCGTATAATGGAGTGGACATCTGAGTGTCCTCATAATATTTTGCCCTTCAGCTCAGATAATATATAGCCACTATATTTAATGATACATGATTATGGCAGATATCTGGAGCGGATCAGAATGTCTATCCTCTTATATAGTAATTCTGATTACTATGAACCAAATCCTCCTTTGCAACTTTCTACTATTATTTGCCCTACAGCTGAGGAAGCTCACGTTATTTTGCTATCGTGTTTTCCTGAAAATAAGACCCATTCTTATTTTCTTTTTGGCTCTGAAATAAGCACTAGGGCTTATTTTCAGGGGAAGTCTTGTTTTTTCCCATGTACATGAGGCCCACTTCTTCTGCTTGCTTGCGGTGGGGCAGGAGGCTGTGTGGTGTGTTAGTGCTGCTGCCGCGAGGCAGGGGTTGGAGCTGCCCCATGCGCCCCACACTGGCTTACCTCAGGGCCCCAGCAGCCAGGCCACCCACACCCCGACACCTGCTTTGCCTCACAGTGGTGGTTCTGGCAGCCTTGTCCAGCAGGACCCCTCATAGCTGCTGCCCACTTCTGCTGCTTGCGGCCACAATGGAGTAGGAGGCCGAATTTATCTAAATATCTAAATAATTTAAATTCAAAAATCTTCATTGGTTCTAAATATAGATTTCAGACAATCATATGTACTATACATCTCTTGAGACATCAGCTGTTTTTATTTTGGGAAAAAAAGACTGGACATAGCTTTTGACTTTAGCTCTATGTACTAAAAATGCAATCTTCCAACTTAAGTCACTATCAAATTATTTGCCTGCTTTATCAAATAATGTTCATATGGAAGCTAGCTTCTGCATTTAGGATCAACCAACAAGAGTAAAAGAACAAGCAACCTAGAAATATGTCCTATATGAGCATTTGGTAGAGCAGCCATGAAGGTTTTGTGAAAGATAATCAGATACTGTGATGAATTTATGGCTACAAAAATCACAATAGTGCAAGCAGTGGTATTCCTGATAACTATGGAGGAAATAGGTTCAAATTATTATCCTATTCAAGGCATATTTTGTATAAATCTAACTCTCTTGAGAAGGCCATAATAATGGAGAAGGTGTAAGGAAAGATAAGAGGACGATCAGCAGTAAAGTGGAGAGACTAAGTTACAGTGGTGAATATACTATTGGAAGACCTGAAAAATCAGGTCAGGGTTAGATCATCATGGAGAAAATTTATCTATATGGTCACTAATAGCTGACACCAAATTGAAGGCGTATAATGAATATAAGTTATTAGAAGGGAATAGAACAAACCAAAAGCATTAGCACTGGAAATGCTAAGCATTTTTCAGAGATCAGTTATTAAGGTATATCAGTTTGAAAATTGATATAATGGAGCATGCCACATCTTAGCAATGCTAAACAATCCTGAAGTTGCCAACAGTCTTCCTTGGAGAGAAATCTTTTTGGCCACATTCCATTACAGCCTGAAACTGCAAGGAAGATACTGCGAGGCAAATATTCAGCCTGCCCACATAATGCTCCATCATAATTTGGGATATCGATGAATACTTTAAAAGACAGAACAAGTCCTTCTTTTAAAATTTTTAAAGAAAAACTATTGTCACTAATTCATTTGCTAACTTATGGAGAATAAAGCATCACATTTTAAAATAAGAGATGGAGCAAAAATTGTACATTTAGTTTACTTGGACTTACTTCTGATCATTTATCTATGTCATTTTTATACTGCCAGTAACTGTTCTTGCAAGTTTTTATGAATGGCCTTAAGCAAATTTAGTCAACCATGTGTTAACTGCTCCTTATTATCTGAGACACTAATGCTATGGTTGACAAAACACACCTTCATTTCAATCTCTTAAGCCTTTATCTTTTTATTGAAGCATTTGGGTATAATCCTTAAAGTATATTCTTTATAGCATTGTGTCAGACATTTGTCTGAAACTGAGATTGTACAATTGTTTTCTAGTGCAGTCTTTTACAATCTGCAATTTGGCACTCTAAACTAAATGCAATCTATTAAACCTTGTGTGGCATCCAGAAACAGGCTAACAAACAGAACAACTAACAATGACTTAGGAGGCAGATGAGTTTCCTCTGGCTTGATAGATCACTTGTCATGCCAGGCTGTATTAGAAACAGACCCAACAACAGTATCCAGTACTGTTAAGCAATCACAGATCGTCTGCCATGGATGACGAGTGCAAAATTTATCCCTAGTCTTATAGACAACCAGTTCTGCATACAATAAATCAGGCCCCATATATAATTTCATTGTGAACAGCAACATGTCTAGCATTTTTGATACCCAGGACAGATACCTTTTAAACACTCTTTTCCTTCATTTTTGCTGCACCATGCTGCCAACTGCCAAATGGTGTACTGGTAGCAGCAATACAATCCACACTCCTAAATAACCAGACAAATACATCCTCTTATTGCCTGACCATACCCATCACCCCACTCTTGTATGCCACTGATTGTGAATAAGACCTGACATGTGCCACTATGACCTGAGTGGATGAAGGTAAAACTGAAAATGGATTAGGTAGCAAATGGGGTAGAGGTGGAGGGGAGGAAATTGGTAGTGTAGGTGGGACGAAGTATGGGGAGCAATTGGTGGAATCAATTGTTTGAGGGGATGAGAACATGAGAATTTGGTGTCAATCTTGATTTCCAGTTCACCAATTTGAACTCAAGTATTAGGCAGTTGAATTCCTGGCTATGCTGAACTCAAGTTGATGCCTACTCCTGCTATGAAGAATGTGGAAGGAATTAAAATCATGGCTTCCAGACCAGA
This sequence comes from Ptyas mucosa, assembly GCA_012654045.1. Taxonomy (NCBI): domain Eukaryota; kingdom Metazoa; phylum Chordata; class Lepidosauria; order Squamata; family Colubridae; genus Ptyas; species Ptyas mucosa. The sequence goes on along the minus strand of WNWU01000019.1, from coordinate 20,757,792 downwards.
CTGTCCAACATGGGAAGTGCAGTTTTCAACAACGTCCAAAATTAACCATGATTCTTAAGGATACCATTCAAAAAAACATATACCATTGCAATTCAAACATATACATTCTACCATACATGCCAGAGAGCGAGTATGGGAACATGATGGTAAATTAAAATGGTCCTCCTATCCTGTGCTGATCAAGTTATAGCTACTGCTGCTTGCATTGATTAAGATGCAAGATTGGGGATGGGGGCAGGTTACCTGAGGGCACCTCTGAGAGCTATCTCAAACCAGCAGTCAGGCTTATCTCTTACAACATTAGCCTTCAAAATAACTTATGCTAACACTTGGATATTCCACAGTGACAATAAACCTGCATCAGGTATGTTACAATTAAGATTTAATTTTATCTCCTGTATGGATTAATCTTGTCATTAATTTGATAAAAAACATGCTACTGTTTTGATTGCAGTGCCAGTTGGATCATACAGATGTATAAAGCAAACAATGATAGATGAAAAATAAAGAAGCCAGAATCTTCTTGCACTTTGTTAAAAAGCAAACAAACCAGAGAACTTCAGGTGTTCCTCTAAGATTACATTTCTATCAATACTATAGCTCAGTTGTTTCTTTGAATAAATAAAAAGACCATGTCACAACTAATATTCTGTGTTTAAATGCACTGAAACCAATTACTTCCTTACTGAGACAAGAGGTAATTCCCCATTTAAATCTCACAAATGTACCAACCAACAAATTATTGTTGGAATGTTACTTCTTTGAAAATTAACAATAAAAATGCCGTGTTGTAGTATAATTAGCTGTTACTATATATTCTTATCCATCCTACACCACAGAGGCCTGTTTTTAAAAGGTATGCTATTAAGGAGCTGTCTTAATTAACCTTTTTATATTCAGTCAATTATAGAATAGTTTTATAGGCTCAATAACATAACTTTTAAAGTATTCAATTTGGCATTTATTGTGCTCAGCACTGCACATTTTTTGTTTTTTTTAACAGGAGTTTCTCCATCCATGCATATACAGTATGCTTAGTTAATAATCCAATCAATTATAAATTGCATTGTACAACCTGATACCTTCCCATTGTTCAATAAATCTTACTCCCTGGTAAATGCACACAGGACTTAGCAATGCTCACTACCTTGTCTAAGTCATAGGCTTAGGGGGGTAGATTGCAGGGCATCACAAATTCTTATAAATTCAATAATGTGAAAACACAGGAATCCCAAAGGATTTTCATATGCACATTACACTTTCACAGTATTTAAAAGGTATTGGTGAAATTGCTTGAGAAGTTTGTTAGAAATGCTTTATTTAAACATGTTAATTATCCCATTATGGACACCTGGAAAAAACTGTGGCTATGTAAACATAAAATGCAAAAAAATATTGAAATACATAGGAAACAAGAATCTCCACAGCACCTAGTTCCTTTGGTCCATAGCTTCTTTAGGGAGGGAAAAGTGATGAGTTATAAAAATGGTGTAGTTGAAAAAGAAATAAGAGTAGATTGAGGAGCAGAAAATGCTGTGCCCGCCTCCAATCAAAGAGGGAAGAGAACAAAAAGGTATTTATGTGATTACAATAATAGTTCTGCTGACATGATAAATGCCACGACAAATTTATAATACAGATAATTGTCAATATATGACCACAATTACTTCCATTACTAAGTGATGCGATTAAGTGAGTCAATTTTACACATGAGCATTAAGCAAATCACAGAGTTATCAAGCAAATCTGGCATCCTCCATCGACTTTGCTTGTCAGACATCCCCTGAGAAGGTTGCAAATGGCTGCAACTTGTTGTAAAATGCATGTCAATTGCCATGTGCCCAAACTTTGATCATATAAATGTGAGGATACTGCAACAGTCATAAATGTGAGGACCAGTTGTAAATTCCTTTTTTCAGTGCCATTGTAACTTTGAACAGTCGTTGAATGAATGGTCATAAGTTGAGAATTACCTCTAATGTATATTCTGCCCAGATCCCTCTGTGAAGGAGATGGGAGATTAAGAAGTTTGATATGCAGTGGTACCTTGGTACTCAACTGCTTTGACATTCATCAAATTTAGAACTCAACACATTTTGGCACAAAAGTTTTGTCCTGGTATTCATTGTTTGTTTGGTACTCAACGCAGAAATTAGAAGTTGCCTTGTGACTTATTGGGAAAATGTGTTTGGTACTCATCATTCTTGGTACTCATTGTGCTTCCTGGAACCAATTAACAATGAGTACCAAGGTACCACTGTATAAATAAAATAAATAAATAGTCAGCTACTTTTCTTTTTATTTATTTGAATTTGTCAATCTAAAGCTTTTTAACTGAATGTGGATCCTTTTTTATTATTTATGTTTTATTTATTATTTATGCTATTATTTATGAAAGGGATATTGTTTTGTGATTAGGGAAATTGTAAGTGTAATATTTGCTAGCATGTTAATTTTGCATACATAGTATTTCATGAAAATTCTAACTATATATGCTGGGGCTATATATTGTTGATTTTATTATGCATGTGAGCAACTTTGAGCATGAAGTAAAAATACCAGTTTTTGAGCTGTCCAAGATCACAATCCATAAATAATTATGACTTTTCTGATATGTCTAGGAAATTAATTTTGATAGAATGACTTATTACATCAATCACACAGCATAATACCTACCAACCAAATGCTCACTTTAGCATAAAAAGTAGAATAGATTTTCCACTAACCCACTAATTCACTAGCAAATGAACAACTATAGCAATTCAGCCTGCCTTTTACTCTTTATATAAGAAGTTAATCAATCAGGCATGTACCGAAGAGAATAGTTTAAGGAGGCAGTAAAAAAAGGGAATTAGAGGGATAGGGCATTTATTCTGTTTGACTTTGGGGATTGATTCAGATATAGCAATTTTTTGTTCCAATTTTCAGTTAAGATACTGTAGCAAAGAAAGTTGTGTTTCTCTTGAGTGACTCTCAGTCCCTACAAGGGTGCTAGGCACCCTCATTGTCAGCCTTCCTCTGAACTACTAAAATGGTCCTGTTAACAAGCATGTGATGACTGAAGAAGGAGCCAATGCATTGAAATTCTTGCATTGGTCCCATTAAGGATCCATGATAGGATTAAAAAAGATATCTAGTCTGGAGCCTGAAAATTGCTGCACAGACAGGTTATCAGTTTGCTGTTCAATTACGACTTCTTCAGAATTCTGGTTCATGTTGTTTTATCTCAGCCAATTTGTGATCAACCTCTACTGGTTCATGGGAGATTTGAATTATAATTTCAATGAATCTTTCTTTAAAAAGAGCCTTTGTCTATTGAGTCCTCTGTCTTTCCAACAACAGTATTTGATTTCAGTCAACAACAGAAAGAAACCCTTAAGACCTATTTTGTTTTATCAACAAAAATAAAATGCAAAACAAAAACAGAAAAATATACATCCATATTAACATACTAAAAACAAAGGACAAAGGAAAAAAATGTATAGAAAAGGGGAAAAAATGTCCCAGATATCAATTCAATTTAACATTAATCATAAATAATCCAGCCTGGCTGGATGCTGGGGAAAAAAATCCCCCTAATAAATTCTTCTCCCCTTTACATAATGGGTCTACAAATAGTTATACGCTTTCCCATCCCTATTTAACAAGAATACTATATTAAATAAACAAATATTCCAGATGACGGGATCTCCATTTGATAATCAAATCAACCCAACATTTAATCATAATATATGTAAAAAAAATCAGCAACAGCAGGTTAGGCCAGACACTACACTCTGAAGATTCAATTTTAAACAATTGTTTTAAATAATCCACTTACTGTTCCCTGTCTCAGCTACTATAGTTCTACTGAACTGCTTGCTATATTGTATAGTATACATAAACTGTGATCATGTCTCTACCATTTTGACTGTTTCTTCTCTTTTACGTAAGTTTACCAAGTTTAGCACAAAGTGAATATAGATGAATATAACCTAAATATGTAACTACAATGAAACTGGTGAAATGGGCATTACCATGGAATATTGATATGATCCCGAGCAGCAACATCAGAGACAGAAAATTGAAGAAAAACTGTAAAGTTTTAATACTTATTATTTCATTCATGCACACAGCTTACTGAAGGAAAAAACAGTCTGCCATTAATAGAGAACACAGAAAGCTGTGGCAAGGGTATATTGTGCAGGCACTAATTCTAAAATTGATTAGTGAATTTGTCTTTGAACAATCACTACAGAACAAAATGCTTAGCTAAATTGTGAGAAATACATAAAACACAATATAGGCGAGTCATCCATCCCCTTGTTATTTTTACTGTATCTCTGCTCAGACCATTATGGGGGGGGGGGGGGGGGAATGGCATAGTTTTCCTGAAAACAGGGCCAAGCTATTCACATGTTCAGTCTTGATTAAAAGTCTGCAGAGAACAAATGTGTTAATTATTAGGCACATTTCATTTAATTATAATCTTTGCAGATCTTTGAATCATCAAGAGTGGGGGGGGGAGAAAGTTATATTAGCTAAACTTAATTTTATCTTGCTAGATAAAATTCTAAATTAAATAAAGTGTAATGGAACATGTTTCTCAACTTGTTTATGGGAGTGTCAGAAATATTGCAATTGCTTAACACATTGTAAGCCGCCCTGAGTCTCCGGAGAAGAGCGACATATAAATTGAACCAATAAATAAATAATAAATATGTCGTGGTGAAAGAAAATGGGTGAATAACCTGCAAGATGAAAAGAGCAGAAATCCAGTGGGTTCATCTGCAAATTTATCCAAGTGCAAATAAACAGAACCTCATGTGTAGTTCCTATTAATCTCAATTCCTATCCAAATTTCTTTGCTTATGAACTTGCACATCGTTCACTTGTATGAATGATGTTTGAACTACTTCTACAGGATTTTATTTTAATGAAAAATTAATCAGCGTATTACTGTGACTTGTGCTGCCAAAGCTCATAACATAAGAAACTCAGTTAACAGTTTTTAAATAAACATTGAATTTAGTCAAAACGACATTGCTCCAAGTGAGACTTGGTGAAAATTATGACCATACATAAGAACAGTATTTCCTTTTTCAATAGCAAATCAATGTATGTGTCACTCTGAGGAAATTATTTTTTCATCTCTCTATGGAAGAATGAGATTAGCTGAGCAGAATTATGAAATAGAGAGTGGAACTAAGTTACAAGAAAATCTCTTCTCATTTAATTGCATTTTTTTTCTTAAGATGACATTCCTTCATAATGACAAATGAACAATGAGCATGTGCCAACAAGATAAACAACTGGGGGCACTAACAGGAATTTTGAAACCAATGTCTCAGTGATCAATTTTAGCCCATTCTAAATGATGTTGCTTGAAGTTTTGTTTTCCTTTTAAAGGAGAAGAATAGACTAGATCACAGTTTTGCATGCAACACTTATGATAACACATATCTTGGAATGTAGGCAGCTGTTAGGCTAAAAGCAAGATATGATGACCAGGAACTTGGAGTAACATCAACAAGGGGATGTCACATGAGCCAATGAATCAGTTCATTGACACCATGAATCAATTATTACTCTCTCTGGACTTAAACAAGCGAGTCTCAGTGATCCCTGTCCCAATATCCCCTAATTGTAGATTGCCATGTTAAACCTCAAGATGATCTGAAAATTACAAGTTCAGAATATAGTCCAGGGGTCTCCAACCTTGACAACTTTAAGACTTGTGGACTTCAACTCCCAGCTTTGCTGGCTGAGGAACTCTGGGAGTTGAAGTCCACAAGTCTTAAAGTTACCAAGGTTGGAGAGCCCTGATATAGAATTTTTTTTTCAAGACTAGGGAGAGACTTGCAAAATAACTGCTCCTGAATGGGCTTTTCTGAAATATTGAGAATGTGACTGTTTTGAAACTACTACATTAAAGGAATAATAACACAAGTAGATATGTTAGATTCTTTTACTGTTTTTCAATTTAGCAGAAAAGCTTCTTTGAATCCTGGCAATCTTAGTACAGAATGAATATAAAACACTGATGGGCTTCAAAGCTTGAATTACTCTAAGCAGTTCAGTTACTGCTTATATCAAGTAATCTCTATTAAGAGGGATATGATGAATTTAAAGTACAATATTAACATTTAAATATGCAGTTACATAGCTATCTATTATCTACCTAGTGAAACTGCAAGACTATGTGCTAAGTGGATTATGCAAACATGGTCTTTCTGAATAGACAGATATTTTTATATGGACCACTATTAATGAAACCAATATTATTATTCAGTTAATATTTAGGGGTGGGTATTTTTTGGTGGGTATGGGTGTGTCTGGGAATTGTCATGCGTGTTGGGCTTGGTCTCTGAGTGTTATGTGAATTTTGTTGTATGAATATAGTGTATAGTGTATGTATAGTATACATACAATGACTATAAACTTTATATAATAAGGAGAAGGAGAAAAGTGTGTGGCAGAGAATCTACTTCACACAGTTTTTAAATATATATTTTCAGTCTAAGGCAAAGCTGCCTGAATTTGCACTATATTTTATGCTGGTCATCTGTTCATAAGCATGGGGAACTGATGCCTTATGATGTTTGTAGATTGTGAGGGATGGTTTTCCATACTCCTAATTTAATGTTATTGATATCAAATATATAATTCTTTTCTGGAGCACAGATTCAGATCTCTCTGGAAAAACCAGGATCTGGAATGCTTGCCTAGCATCTTATTTATCTTTCTCCCCATTTTTCTTACTGGCATGCCCATTGCATGCAACAACAGAAACAAGGGAAGAAACCCTCCGGCAGTTGCTTCACACATGACAGAAATTTTGGAGAGAAGGCATGCTGTATAGTTGACTACTCAATGATGCAAGAGGTGTAGAGGGGATGAGTCTGAATCTGAATTGTGTGTGAGGTGCTCCCTGAGCTTGGTTGTTTTCTTACAAACATTTCATTATTCAACTAGGTGACATCATCAGTTCATTTCAACCCTGAGGTACAAATACTCTCCTTTATTAGTGAGTTATTTACACTTTCTATTTTATTACAGCTGTATCAACATCTACATAATGTTAAAACTAAGGAAGGAGATACTGTGATCACACAACATGGTAAGATATAGTTTGTTTAACTAACTAGTTCAAATTTGTTACTTCATGCAACTCATTAAGCTATAAATCAAGACTGAACCAAATTAGCTAGGTTCATAAATCATGCAAACAAGCAAACCACATTATGACTTAGTAATGTATTTATGAATGTTGACTTTATGGTTTCTTTAATAAGATGGAAGTAGAAATTGAATGGATATTTCTCAGATACTAGAGAATTGCTGGGATATCTGTCCTATCACAGTGTCTCTATTTAGAACTGCCTGGTAAATCTCTTATCAAATTAAGTACCACAAACTGTTAAAGGAATAATATTAGCCAAATGCTGCCAACATGACTACTGTGTTCATGTGTTTTTTATAGCACACCATGTATATCAGGATAAAATCATCTTTATGCTAGGAACCTCACAAGGTGTAGGTATGTGTATGTGTGTGAATATTCACACATTAAAACCTACCAATTCATATCATGAACTTCTCTGTGAAAATGCATTATATAGCTACTCTATTTTGCTGTATAGCCTATCTGCACACCAAGTACTGAATTCTTGTTGGCTAAGAAGCTATAGTTAACCTTGAGCCTAAATATTATTGCATTTGAGAATAATTCATATCTGCATTGAAAGTATTAAATGTTGTCCTACCTTTTATTTGCTTTAAGTTCTAATATTGCCTGGTATATTTTAGTGTTATTTATCATTTGTAAACCTCTCAGAATCACTTGGATAGTGAGACGGGAAATGCCTAAATTTTATAAATTAAATAAATGTATGAGAAATTTTATGCTGCATATAATAGGCAATGGTAGTTAGTACTTGCATTGATTCACTGGAAGCAGTGTTGCCATATTGACTCCAGAATGAACACTTAAAAATGGAACAGTTTAGGAGTTATATGCAAGATATTAGTGATACCTTTGAAGTTCTTGAACATATTCTCAGTGGCTGTTTCCAACTTATAGTCTTTTATAACTTTAAAAACCATAAATTGTATCTGATCTATCAAAGAAAACACTCATGTTTGCCAATAAATGTATCCAGAATTATGTTCCTGGAAGCATTGCTGTTATTTTTTAGTATCTTCTGGCTTAGGACAAAAAGTGATTCAATTATATTGAATTCTGTAATGTCAAATCAACCGTTTCAACTAGCAGTGTTCAAAAAGACTCTATGGACCAAAAAAAGAACCTTATTATACAGCTTTGATTGAGAAAATGCACTCCATAGAAAACTTTGTTGGAGGAAAATATTATATCTGAAAACATTCTCTAAAGACTTTTCTGGGCTACAATAACTGGAATGACTATGAGGTATAGCCAGAAGATATAGAAAATGCTTTGCTACCTTATAAGGACCATAATAAGGGAATATAAAGGACTTAAAAGTGCCACTCAACATTACTGCACAAAGTAGTAGCATGGGTCATATCTTTCCTTATTGTCAAATTCATGGTGTTTCTATGGTAGTAGTAGTATTCAAGCAGCAACCTGCAGCTGTGAAGCTACTAGGGAGTATCACAATCTCAAATGTTTCTACATATGTATATCAAATATGGAAAGACATAAAATACAGTTTATACTTGCCCAGAAATAGAAGAATGGAAATCTTGTTGAATTGTGACTGGGTAAGAATAAACGGAGAAAGTGTGTCTGGGAAATATGGGAAACAGTCTGAAATAATGGCAGTGAAAATATAACAGTTTCCATTGTACAATGTGCTTGCAGTTTCAACTCTCACTGCTTAATCACTGGAATGTGAACATGGTAAGTGAACACTGGGTGAGAATGCTTTTATGAGGTCTCTGTCCAATAAAAGATTCTAGCCAGCTTATTGGTCTCTCAAAATACTTAGTGAAATGAAGCAACTGAAAAGACAGCCATATCAGTGTTTTTCACTTTGACAACTTTAAGACATGTGTAGTTCAGTTCCAGATTTCCACACACTTATCTGGCAGGTGAATTCTGAAAGTTGATGCCCACACATTGTAAAGTTATCAAGGTTAACGAACACTGACTTGGAGTGATGACGGTAAAAAAAAACCCTAAACATTGATGTGACTTAGTACTGGTAAGATCTCAGTTCTGAATCTATGCAATTATGTCACAGAAACAGTATTAAGATGACTTCAACAGGATCTATGTATATGAGGGGAGTGGGCCTGCTTTGGTTCTATTGGACTTCTTGTCAGCATTTGATAGCATAACTTTATTCATGGAGAAGCAATCAATCAAAAGAAAATTAAATATATCTTGCTAGGAAAAATCAGTTTTAAATTCAGTCCAACATTCATCTTTGATTAAATAGATAATAGGCCTTTATCATTAACTTAAAATATTGATTAGCTGTAGATTCTGCATACTAACCACAAAACTAATTGAGATTTGGGGCATGAATTACCTATTACCATGATAATAAAAATATGTTTTAATTTACATACATTCTACTGTTGATCAAAAAAAAAACCAAGGACATTTTATTGACATTTATATATTTAGAATTTGAAGAAGAATTTCTTGTATGAATTTTATTAGCTTTATCTAGGGTGGTGCTAGTCTTCCTAGGCAGATGATTAAATGAGCTAATTCTGCTTATTGTAAGGCTACATTAATAGAACCTTGCAGGTTGAAAGAACAGCTCTCCTGCCATCTTCTTCACAGTCTGAGAAACTAGGAAAGGTCCTTTCGTAGCCTCTTGCTCCACACACTATCCAGCTGGGGGATACATCCTCTCTTATCTGTTTCCTAGGTAGCATCTAATCATCCTATCTCCCACATAAGGCGCTGGGGGGAGAGGATAATGCGAATAAGGTACTTCATTATGTATGATTTTAAAAGTTCATTATGAAAAAGCTACAGTTGTAGCTTACAGGAGAAATCTCCAGTTTGAAAAGCAAAGATTCTTTGTGACAATATAGTAAAAGATGAGCATCTGCTAAGAAAATCCACTATTGAATACATTTATATGTGTTTATTGAAACTATTTGCAGAAGACTTATGTGTTGTTTTTCTGTTTGCAAGCCTGTTGCTTGATGCTGTGAGATTTTGTTGGTGCTAAATCTTTGTATAATTATCTATCTATCTATGAATGAAATGGCTCATAGGCTGAATCCAATGAAACTGTGGTAAATCTGATAAGAATGATGGACACTTGAGCTGTATTTCCAAATTGCAATGAACTTGGCTGACATTGAAGATAAGAAAAAGCAATCAAAATATCCGAGGAACACAATTCTCATACATAGTATGTGGGCGCTGACATTTTATATTTATTCTTTACACCAATCCAGATTTTGTCAGCATGCTGTTTATCTAAGCTTCTTTATTATACTTCCAATGCAGTTATTTTCAGCTACTGTTTTATTGTAACAGTCTGACATGATTGTAAACAAGCAAACAAAGCTTGAACTATATATAGAATCAGCGGTAAGAAATAGTTGAATTACAAAGCAATAATGCAAGCACATTCTTCCTTGGTTACACTATTAAACTTTTTAAGTTCTTAAATATACTATAAAATAGCTAGATTTATCTGGAGTTCACAGATATATTTTAACAATAAGATCACTAAGAGAAGACACTGATTTGACACGTTCTGTGCGCCTTTTCATATGCCACAGAGAAGTCTTCGGACAGCACTGGCTCTTCTGCTTTGAAACAGAGCCCCTAGAGCTGGGAACGACTAGCACATATGTGCGAGGGGAACCTTTACCTTTACCTTAAAGTTTATTACTGAAGACAGAAATTCATGTTAACTCCTCATTCCCTATTACCTGTTCTCTAAAGCCTACTTTTACATTCTTGAAAACTCTTGATATAGGACCTCTTTGAAGAGGCTTGTCAAATGGATAATGGAAGAAACCAACTTTTTACTATGTCCCTATGGTCAGTAAGGCCTTTAGCAATGTTGCAATAGTTTAATGTTGAAACACTCTTGAGGAATGGGCAATATTTCTCATTGTTCTGAAGGTTGTATTACTTTCTAATAGGCTGATTCAGAATTGAAAGTTAGGTTGCAATCTAGAAATACTAATGTAGCAGAAAAGAGATATTATCATCTCTGTTGCAAAAATATCATAAAGGAAGAGGGGCAACAACAACAATACTACAAATTTTTGTCTTGTTTTAGACAGCTATTATTATTCTTTCTAGTGATCTATGTCCTATTATAGTTGTAGAATATGTGATCCTCTAGAACAGTGATGGTGAACCTTTTAGACACCGAGTACTCAAACTGTGTGTACGCACATGCCCAAACTGAAAGGTGTGTGCGTGTACACAAATGCAGGCATGTGTGCATGTGCTGACATGCACACACACATTTGCAGCAGAGACCCAAAGATCAGCTGGGTTGCAGAAGGCGGGGCATCCCAACACCAGCAGCGTGGCAAGTGGTAAGATATTTTTCTTTCAAGAGCTTCTGTTTCGTTGTTTGCAGGGAAACAAAAGCTCACGAAAGAAACGCCATGGAGATCTGACCTGGGATGACAGCGCACATGCCAGCAGAGACCTCCGCGTGCCACCTCTGGCACACGTGCCATAGGTTTGCCATCACGACTCTAGAATCTGAACAAAAGTTCTCTTTTCTGAACAAAACAGGCAGAAGTTAGTTAATGATATATGTTTCCCTTCTCTTGTCCAGCTTATTCTGAATAGACGTTTTATTTCTCTTTCAGGCAGCTGCCTAGGTAGATCCAGTCTGTGACAGCTAGATACATATGACCACTGGGCTTTAGACACCTATGTCTGGAACCAGATTTAAACACTTGCAGGATTATCTGCGTTGCCACTGTCAGATTGATTGAAGAGTATTTAGCAGAGGGCTATCTAAAGCTGATATTTTTCAAGATTAATTTAAAGGAAAGCCCTCATTGGCCTAAAAGCAGGTAGGATGGAATCAAAGTCCCATTGAAGGCGTGTTTTAAAAATTTCCTGACCTACTCAGTATAATATTTAGTAATATACTAAACTTATGGAACAGATACCCCAAATGTACACAGTGTGTTCTGTATATTGTTATCACAGTAAATATTGGAATCTAAACGATGATCAAATGAAAGACCAAATAGCTCTTTGCTGCTATCTAGTCCACATCTGAATTTTTGCATTTAATGTTGGATAGCATTAATTTGTCAGAAGAATTGAACCAGGGTTTTCTGCTGCCGAAATTTACTAGGCATCAAACTGCTGCAATGTTGGTAAATAGCACTACTAATTATCTTTGCTTAAAGGATACACACACACACATACACACTACTGTAAGTCAATTAGATAATCTTTCTTTTTAAAAATCTAGATTTGTTTTGGCTAAACAATAAAAGGAAGTAATAATTTATGATCAGAAAAGTCATTCTGAATGATACATCTAAATTACAGTTTACATCAAATATAAATCGCACAATATCATAATTATTCCCCCAAACCCCCCTGTTCTGTCTTCAAAAAGACAACTTCTATTTAAACCCAGTGCAATAGCACATTTTCAATCTGCAGTTAATAAATTAACCAATTAATAATAGTGATTTGTCAGCAAAGGTTTCCAGTTGTATGTGTGAAGCAAGAAGAATATTAAATGAGCAATGTGAAAATTATATGCAATAAAAACAGTATTTGTCATCCAACTCTGAAATAGTTGGCAGGAGACACCAATGCTGAATAATATTAGGACTATAAATGTATTAGCTTACAGCACTCTTTCCCAAATTTGCAGGCTTCAAAGGAACCACAATTACCACCAGAATGGATGAAAATAGCTTTAAATTTTGAGACTATACCAGTCCTAACACATCTTGGGGTGCCAAACTGAAGTAGGCTAATTTATATGAAGCACATCTCCAGATGCACACTCCAGAAAAACTATTCAAATAAGAAGTAAGAACAGTAAATATGCTTTAAAAAATATCAGAATTTCACCCACTAACATTGAGATCCTTTTTAATTATTCATGGCTATCTATCCTTTATATATGACAACCACTCCCCCAAGGAAGAAAAAGTATTGCTAAAGGAATAGAGTTAAAAATTAATTGGATGAACAAATAATTTTTCTAAGAAGAAATGATAAACTAATGATATTTACCTGATTTGGAGCCATGCAAGCATTGATGTAGTGCCACCTCCTAACACCCAGACTGTGAAGAAGACAATTAGTAAAGTAGTTGTAAACATCATTTGCTTGGGCTGAGATTCTGTGTCCCGAATAGCTAGTGCAAATGCTATTGCACCACGTAGACCTTCAGAAAAAAAAGGAAAGGGAAGACAATAGTGACCAAATGAGGGATGGATATATAGGTGAGATAAAGTTTGGATGGAAAAATCCAGAGAAAGGCCAAAATAAAGCATGGAGCTCATTAGTTTAGTTCTAGGCAATCTACCCCAAGTAGACTGGGGCTGCCCTTAAAGAGTATTCAGAAACAGCAGTTGCACAAAATGCAGGTTGTACAAATCCTGCTTTGATTGCTAATTGATTTCTGGGTCTTATTTAAGATATTTTGTCCTATAAAGCCTTTATGGTTGTCCCCCATGCAGGACCACACTTTTCAAAGTTAAGCAAGGATGCTCTGCTGCTCTGTGGCAGCCTTGATGTTTGAGTATCCTCTCTGTGGAGATCTGGCTAGTTCAATCTTTGTTAGTTTTTTGGAAATTTTTGAAGACTGAGTAATTTCAGAGAGCTATCCTTTGCTTTCATATTGCCATCTTCATTTTTATTTTGTGTGGTTGTATTATTTCATTCTTGTGTGTTTTTATTTTGTACCATGAATATTTTAACTTGCATCTAAGCTGCCCATAGAATTTTGATTGTGCCAACATAGAAGTACTTAATAAGTACATAGCACACGGTTAATTATTTCATTAGTGGACCACAACTCTTCCACCACTTAAGCCCTCTGCTAAGTTTATTAAAAAGGAGGTTTGTTGTAAACATGAAGAAAAATGCAGCAGTAAATCTAATCAAGTGACCTCATGTAATATAATAAATTATTAGTTAGAAATGAAGGCCTAATTCAGGGAAATTAAACTGGAGTTGGTAAACACATGTGAAAGTATTGGCTTAATTATAAATGAAGGATGTCACAGAAATATGAATTAAGGTCATCTAGTTTGCTGCTGGTCAAAGAGTAAAAATGAAACAAATGTTATAAATGGCAATGTCCCAGGGAAAAAAAATGGATGAAAGTCCTGAATGATGCCATCTGCTCTTTTGGTGAGAGGGAATTGTAAGCACAATTTCAGCAGTGACATGATCATAACCTATTGTGATGTACTTATCCTAAGCCATTAAAAAAGATGCAAACAGCTTTTCCTGTGAATATAAAACCGAATGAACACACTGCATACACCTGAAATTACACAGCATATTTACAAAAATAGATTTCTAAATCTTTCTATGGGAAAGTTTTAATTTGAATTAGTATTACATCAGGTATTCCGATAGTGCTTTGACATTTATTTAGAATAGATGCAGTGATTTTATTTTATCTTCTGAATGGGCATTCATCTTACAATTCTGCATATTCAAGGGTCACTTTAGGATTTCTGGGGGCAGCTCATTTTATTTGTTTCTCATTTTTAAAAAATTTATATTTATATGCTGCCCTTCTCCGGAGACTCAGGGCAGCTTACAATGCGTTAAGCAATAGCCTTCATACTTTTGTATATTTATACAAAGTCAGCTTATTGCCCCCATAAACCGGGTCCTCATTTTACCCACCTTAGAAAGGATGGAAGGCTGAGTCAGCCTTGAGCCTGGTGAGATTAGAACTCGCAGTAATTGCAGGCAGCTGGATGTTAAATGCTGCCTTAATAGGGTTTAAAGAAACAAACTATTAGGTTTTACCTTCCTCTGTAAAATGATGGAAGTTTTTTTCCCCTCTATATAACTGTATAAATATCTATACAGTTATATCAGTGTCTTGTTTGAATTACTAGTTTAATTTAGAAGACAGCCTGTTACATTGAAATTATAATTTGCTTCATATTTTTTTCCAGAGTATAATAATGTAGGGATTATAAAAGTCTTGTTCCTTGTGTAAAATACAGTTGTTTCTTTTATGTATTAAGTACCCATGAGGGTTCCTTTTGTAAAATATGCCATATTGCCAGTAGTGGGTTTCAATATTGTTCGCTACCAGTTCGCTTGTGGGCATGCCCGTGAAGGTTCTGCACATGCGCAGAGATGTTCAGGCAGGTGGGCGGAGCCGCTTGCCGCCGCTACTACCGGTTTGCCCAAACCGGGGTGAACTGGTAGCAACCCCCCACTGCATATTGCTGACTGTCACTTAGTTTATTTATTGTACAAATCAGTGCTGATTTATGGAACAGACTGCATCTCCATCATTTTTTCTATTTTGTTTATTTTGTATATATTGGAATTTAGCTTTAACTTAGTTACATGATTGCAAAAGCATCTTCATATTATATCTTAAAACCAACCTTTTATTAAGCACCCTTATCTAAACCTTTTAAATTCCCCTAGTATGAATATTTGTTTTTAAAGGAAGACAGTTTAAACAAAGAATTAAGTCAAGTTTCAGAATCAGAATCCATACAAGGAGCCTGAGTGGCGTAGCAGGCTAATGCCTCCTACCAAGGCAGCATTTAACATCCAGCTGCTTGCAATTATTGCAAGTTCTAATCTCACCAGGCTCAAGGTTGACTCAGCCTTCCATCCTTTCTAAGGTGGGTAAAATGAGGACCCGGTTTGTGGGGGCAATAAGCTGACTTTGTATAAATATACAAAAGTATGAAGGCTATTGCTTAACGCATTGTAAGCCGCTCTGAGTCTCCAGAGAAGGGCGGCATATAAATATAAATAAATAAAAATAAATAAATAAAATAAGTCCATCCCAATCAGATGAATGTTTTAGCTTCTCTCGCTTCTCAGAATGGGCTAAATTTTGTCTCATTGTTTTCATATAATCATATTATTTTATTATAGTTCAGAAACCTCTTTCAGAAATAAACACTGTCGTGACCAATAGCCCCAGTAAGACTGCATCTAATTATATTGATTACAGATACTTTGTGCAGAATGTACCTTTATGAATTGAATAAATAATGAACAAAATTGTCAGCCTTAACTCTTTAAGAACTAGCAGTTTTTATTGTATGTCTTACATATTATATGTTATTTGACACAAATTTTAAGTAGCTCTTTTGGAAAACAAAGAAAATGAAATCAACATTTAGATGCTTGTCAGCAGCTATCTATAGGTGATCAAATCCTCCCTCCCTCCTCTTTCAAATAGCCATCACATGGATATCGCCACCTTAAGGCAGAATTTGAACTTCATGCCCCCAATGGTACTTACTACACTATTATTCTTTTATAAACATAAAAATTTATTAGAAGGTCCAGAAAAAGGAGTCTCTTAGTCTTCTACCACCCAAACATTAAAAAATATTGGCGTTCCTTAAACATTAGTTATCATACTACATTCTACATTTGTACTACATCGTACAAACATTCATGGATTATATCTTTCCCAAAACCAACCAATCAACCAACCATCCATCCATCCATCCATCCATCCATCAATCCATCCATCTTTATTTGATTCAGCTGCCACTAGTTATCTAAAACTTATTTAATTCATGGCATTCCATATTAACTACACCTTGATTTCATTTTCTTTATTTTCCAAAAGAATCACATAAATGATTTTGACTGTAAGCATTTTAGCAGTCATCTTTCTCCCCCAAATCTGCTGAAAGGTGTGGTCTGAATATGATTCTTGAACCACAAATCACTTATTCTCATAAAAAAAGAGCTATGATAGAGACTGCCCAACTGCAGGAAAACATTTTCTGCTTTCAAAGGCATATTTCTGGTCTTGAGATGAATATTTTTTAATTTAATTTATTAGGTTGACATATAAAGAAAATATAAATTTCTATACATACTATTATATATTGTGATGTGATTTTTCTAATCTACAAGCTAGTGATTGTTTAAAATATTTAGGATTTATGGGAGAACAAGACAAATTTTAAAATGCTTATGTTATGATAAAGAAGCATTCTTTTGGACTTCTTAATAATCAGTAAACATACGTGGTGAGAAGGGGCAAAGAAATTTAATAAATAAATAAATTTTGGGGCACCTCTTTTTTATAACCTCCTCCTCCATTCTGACTATTTAAATTCATTGAGTGTGTAATTAGGTTAAATGAGAGATATAATAGCTCTTTTTTAATGACTGGTCCCTTAACAACTGTTTAAAGTTACAGTAGTTTGAAAAAAGCTACTTATGATCTATCCTTGAAGGTCACTGCATCATGGGCAGAAAATAGCAAAAAATGCCAGTTGAATATGCTAGAATCATTTAATGACCCCATGATTCATTTAATGACTTCAGTGACTCACTTTGTGACCATCGCAAAGAGTCATAAGATTGAGCCAAGTCTCATGGTGACCAGCTTACTGACCACAATGACTTATGACCAAAATTCTGGGTCAGTTGTGACTGTAAGTCGAGGACTACCTGTAGTCAAATGAAATACTGATATTTTAAAGATAGATATTTTCTTTCTCTCCCTGTCAATCTTGTGAAAAAGCATTAACAGTTTTTGAACTCCCCATTAGGCCCTTATAAAACCATGGGTCACAAAGCAGACATGTGCTTTGGTACTTCATGCAAAGAAAGGTCCTAATTGTTCAAAGAATAGGAGTGTGAAAAGAGAGCAAAACCTGAAAGCAGTAGTGATAGTTTTAAAAAAAGTGCAAGAGGAAGAACATTTGAAAACTCTATGACCCAACTTTCATCTTGCTGAATGTTGCTGCATGCAATTACTTTTTCCTATTCTCCATTGAAATCAGTAGCACAATATGTAATCAGGAACAGGTGGGAGATTTGAAATACTGAAGTAACGGAGTGATTTTTCAATGATTCGTTTTCTTAACTGGAATAAAAATAAATCGGCCATTATCTAGTGGGATCAGCCTCATAAACTAAAGCAATGTAAATATTTGAAAAAACCTGAAGAAATGTGAAAGTTTTTCGCCGTCAGTTGACATTCCTGAAAAATGGGTGTCATCATTGTTCCATGCTGAGGCCAAAATCCAAACATGCTCTTTTAATGCCGTTTCTTCACTGGTCTTTTACAGTGCTATCTAACCATCATTGTACTAATATATTATATTTTTATATAGGGGTAGTTTTATATGGCATTATCTATGTGGGTCAATGAGAGTAATTTTTGACTGTGACAGCTAATAGAAAGAAAAGAAAGAACAACAATGAAGATATATTTTATATAACTTTAAAGATATGGAGTGATGCTATAAAACATTTACAAATGAAAAAACAATCTAATGCTGGTAATTTATACATACTAGGCATCATATAATATACATGCTTAATATATAATTATAAAGGGCATGCAGATTACATAATATGTAGTGAGTAAAAAAAGATGCATGCTTATGTTTGCATCATTTAAAAGCATGCTATAACCCAAGAAATCTTCAGCTGGCCACTATTTCATCAAAGCTAGGGGTAATCTGACATTATTTTAACATCAGAGAGATACCCTCCAAAATGAATAAGCCTGTTCTCCAGAGAATAGAGATGAAACAACCATATGGTATACCATCTGAATTTCGTTTCCTCAACTGAGCTGCCACTTTTAAGTCCATTTCATAAACTTTTATAATAGGCATGCTGCACCCGGGTAATTAAAGTGATTAAAATCATTATTGCATATCATCATCAGAGGATAGAGGCCTTTCTGAAATGATAATAAGCCTTCCCAGTGAATGCCATTGATCACAGAGCAGCTCTGCTTAGTTGCTACAATATATTTCTCCCCATTTCTTACAAGAAAAGTATAATGGTCATTGCTTGTTCTTCTTTTAAACAAGGAATACAGTGTCTATGGAGATTCTCAATCATCCGGGTCATGATTGTCCCAAAGGTACTTTTTCCAAAAGGCAATTGGACTTTCTTGGTTTTTTTCTTTGAAAATGTTTGATTCTTATTCAATAAGTTTCTATTTAGATATACATAATCATAATATTTCAATTTTTGTTACACACACACACACACACACACACACACACACACACGTATATACGTACAGATACATACACGTATGCATGCACACACACTGTTTCTCCCAAAATAAGACATCCCCTGAAAATAAGCCCAATCGGGCTTTTGAGTGCATGGCAATAAGGCCAAACGCTTATTTCAGGGTTCAAAAAATATATGACAGGGTCTTATTTTCGGGGAAACATGGTATATCTATCTATCTATCTATCTATCTATCTATCTATCTATCTATCTATCT